>JADMLD010001554.1:6485000-7008392 GCA_017589585.1 Phylloscopus whistleri | reverse complement strand
GAATGCTCTAGAAAGTCCCCGAGATGCTGCCACACGAGCCCCAGCACAGGTGACAAGGTGATGCTGAGAGTACATACATCAACCTGTGCTCCCAGTATAGTTCCAAGCTCAAATGAGGGGAAAAAATGGAAGATGGTGATATGGCTTTGCTTTTAGAGACTACCTTTGATACCCAAAGGGAGCTGGACTCACTCTGGGAACTGGGTAGAGTTCACTGTGGAGGCCCCAGGGCCTGCCACCAGGAGAGATACCCTTTTAGATTAGGGTGAGAAAAAACCTTCCTCCCATGTGCCTTTACAACCACATGTTAATATTTCTTAGATTTCCTTGTTTCATTGGTTTGTCAAGTTATGTCACCCTGTTCAGCCCCTATTCACCATATATGCACCCCTCCTAGAATGTTCTTCCTTCTCTTGAACCCCACTGGCTGATTTTTGCCGCAGTGTTCCAACCCTGTGATCCCGTTAGTCCCCCTTGTTCCTAGCTACCCCTCTGCATCATTTTCCCCTATCCCTACTGGACCCTGACCCTCAGAAACACCCCTTTATCTGGTATATAACCCTGGATCCTTGGCCCCATTTTGGCTCTTGTCCCTGGAACATATTCAAGGCTGGACCCACTATGCTTGGGTGATAATAAACAGCACTCTGATTTCCCAATGGGACCCCATCTTCTCACCTTTATCGTCAGCCCTTTATTAGCAGAGCGCACCAGGCCCCGAAGGCACAGGTCGCTCTCGGACATGCTGTTGCATGATGCCACAGTTCAGGTGGGAAAACCCAGGTATGGGCAGGGAATGTCAGTGAGCACTATGCCTTCCTAACATGATTTGTTTAGCCTCTTGGAAAATTTGGGAGATGATAATGAGTATTATTTCATTACATTTCTTAGACAATATCTCACTGACTTTGTTTATTAGTTTTGGAATTTGATTTGTATTTATAGCAAATAAATAGCAAAGTGTCTACCCTGCTATCTTGGCACTTGATAGCAACTAAAATGCAAGCAGCAGAAATTATTATAATAAATGTTTACAGCTTATTGTCAATTCTATAATCAAAACAAGGCCAGCCAAAAGAAAAAAATTCAATGGTTCTTTGTCTTCAAATGCCACTCTCCAGAAAAGGAGATTTAGTATGTAGAATTTATGATACAATATATATATTGTTCTTGAAACTTGTGCTTAAGTGCCTTTAGTAGTGACTCATATCTAAGAAAATTCTTCTTTGAAGGGTGATAAAACTGTGGTAATGGTATTAGAATTTCTTTGAAATATTATATTTAGTGTTAATTGGTATAAGTTTTTTGGAATTACAAAGGGAGTTGCCTAGAGAAGTTTAATTACAGTTCTTTCTTTGTTTCCACTTCCATTTGAAGCTTTACATAGAAAAAGCATGATTACCTTCTTTCATTGTTTTTATGTGCATGCAAGTGCTACCTCTGGACAAAAGCTGTGACAGTGAGCCTGTCATTAACATGTGTTAATAACACAAGGAGTGTGTTTGAGGAGAAGCAAGAATGTGATGGGCTGCCTCAATTCCCAGGCCCTGAGGTTTAGCCCTGGCTAGCAGTGTCCTCAGAGGAAAACTGAGGCAAGGACGAAGATAAAAGACAAAAAGGTGCTCTTAATACTTCAGGAATACGGTCCCACAGTTTAATGCAGAACCTACTCCATGCAGCTTGGAACAATTAAGAGGCCTATTGCCTGCCAGAGGGTAGTTTTATGCCCTCTGCCAAGGAGAGGGAGGGGAGGCGGTCTACCAGCCAAAGGGGACTGACCTGGGGGAAGTGAGGCATAGGTAGTGTCGGGTAGAGGGGATGGAGTGCAGAGGCTCATGGGAAGGTGCAGCAAATACTTTGTGTGGATACATATAACAGAAACACCTAGTGGATTATAACAAAGTGAACTAACTACTTAGTGCAATACAACATCTCACCCTTTTCTGTTACAATAAAACTGAAAGACAGGTGTTGGGCCTATTCTGATGCAGAATATGTTTTTGCCCACCACTTTTGATTTGCAGGCAGTTTTGCTGCTCTTGGCCAGCAACCTCTGCATGGCTGATTTCTGAGGTAGTAGGGATTAAACCATTGAGGGCCTTTAAAACTAGGCAGCGTAGAATTCTGAACACCAACACAATTAAAAACAAGACAACAAAAAACAACAGGATTGTCTTGATTATTGAAGCCCACCATTCTGAGAGTCCTCTGTCCTTGAACATTCTGCTGAACCAGTCCTCAGATTCTTGCTTTATCTGTCAGACTGCTCAGTGTGAACAGGATGACAGTTTTGGACAGGGCTCATCGCGAAGCTTATGGGAGGTAGGGGTTTTTTCTAAAAGGAAACACAAACATGGTTAAAGCGTATTAACAATCTGAGATCTGCTGGAATTAACCCAAGTTTTTAAGAAGGCTCTGTCTTCTCTTTCTGGTGGCATCTTCTTTTTGAAGCGACAGCTGCTTGCTTTCATCATCTTCTGTTGGTTGCCCCAGTTCCCGCACCCCTGAGTGTCCTGCCAGGCTAGCACTGAATCCTCAGAGGGGAAATTGAGGTGAGGATGAAGACAAAAGACAAAAGGCGCTCTTAGTCTCTCAGGAACAGTCCTACAGTTTAGTGTAGAACCTACACCATGGAGTTCTGAAGAGAGTAAGAGAGCAAGCACGTGGCTCGGAGCAGTTTTGTGCCCTTTGGGAAGGAGAGGGGGAGGGGTCAACCAGCCAATGGGGACTGACCCAGGGGGAGGTGAGACATAGGTAGTGGCAGGTGAGGAGGCACAGGGGTTCCTGGGAAAGGTAGTGCTGTACATCATTTTGTGTGGATTTATATATATAACCCAAAACACCCAGTGCAAATATAACAAAACTACTTAGTGCAATACAACATCTCACCCTTTTTGTTATAGTAAAGCTGCAAGAAAGGTGTCGGGCCTACTCTGATGCAGAATGTGTATCTGCCCACCACCTTTGATTTGCAGGTGGTTTTGGCTGCTCCTGGCCAGCAAGCTCTGCATGGCTGACCTCTGAGGTAGTAGGGATTAGACTGTGGAGGGCCTTTAAAACTAGGCAGCGTAGAATCCTGAACGTCAACACAATTAAAAGCAAAACAACAAAAAAAAAGGATTGTTTCGATTATAGAGGTCCACCATCCCGAGAGTCTCCAGTCCTTGAACATTCTGCTGAACCAGTCCTCAGATTCTTGCTTTATCTGTCCAACCATGCTTTTCAGTTCTTTGAGGGCGGTGTGGATGTTGGGTGCTTTCGATGTCAAATTCATGCAGCAAAGTCCTTCAAATTCTTGGCACTCATGCCCATGCAGCAGCAGGAGGAAATCTATGGCTGCATGGTTCTGGAGCATGGCTTGCCTGGTTATTTCCTCATTTCCTAGGAGGGAGCTGATGGCAGTGGATGTTAAGTTTGCCTATTTGACTACCCAGCACTCTAGGTGGCCCAATTCACCTAGAGCTTTGGCTGCTGCGACCCATGGAAGGAAGAGGGACGCAGTGACTCTTTGACTTGGACCAATGAAAAATTTCTGAATTACAATTTGGGTTCAAATTGCCAATGCTTCTTTTATAAATTCCGCTGGCTGAATTGTTTTTTCGAGTCCACTCGCCAATCAAGGTTTGGTTGGGTGCCAACAGGGACAACCGCCCGATGGTACATGGCCCTCCTAAAAGATGGGATGGGATGCCTGCCCATGCCTGACCTCCACAAATTACGAACAGACCTTTAGGGAGGCTTTTGGGGTGTGAATGGTATGGGTTGTCTGCTGCAACATGGCTCAGAATGTTACACCACCTTTTGGCAGTGAACTCTTCCCTGTATGTTGTGAAAAGCCTTGGTGCTAGACAGTGGGGTGAAGACAAAATGAATGCAGTACGGTGCTGGAGAGGAACCCAAAAACTCAAATTCTTAGGATCCCTGAACTGCTCTGGGCAATTTTGGTAGCCACTCTTCTATGGGATTTTTTATCATTACCGCCCGCTGATGGCGGATTTTGTTTGGTTGTGTGTGGTGTGATTTTGGACTTGGATTGGGCACATGTGTGTCAAACCTGGCTGGATACTCTCCAGCTTGCAGGGGAATCCCTACCAGGCAGGTAGACATTGGATCCTTTGCTGCTGCTGTAGACAGGCATATGTTTTCTTATTGAAGCGTCTGTGCCAGGGTCACCCAGATATTCTGGTGTGATTGAGGGACAACCCACGCAGTTGTCAGCGTGAACAGGATGACAATTTGGACAGGGCTCATCACAAAGATTAGTGGGAGGTAGGGTTTTTTTCTAAAAAGAAAAACAAACATGTTTCAAGCATGTTAACAATCTGAGATCTGCTGGAATTAACTCGATTTTTAAAGTAGATTCTGTCCTCCTTTCCCAGCAGCATCTTCTTTTTGAAGCAACAGCTGCTTGCTTCTCCTCATCTTCTGGTGGTGCTGGGTTTTTAGGAACAAACTGTTTTACCCACTTCTGGGGTATCCAGCGTGGGCCTGAGGGGGTGGATATGCACATGTAGCCACGCCCCCTCACGCTCAGGTCATGAGCTCATAGGGACCTTTGATCTCCCAGATTTCTGGGTCCCTAATCAAAACCGCTGGGCGCTGTGACAACTTAAACTGATTACCACTGTTAAAGTGACGTACCACCGGGGGACCCATATTTTCAAATGAGCAATTTAGAAAGTTGATGGTAAACATAGCTTTACAGAGTTTTTGTTGTGGGGACATCCATGCTGTGGCATGGCTCTGCCTAGCCAGGACCTGTTTGAGCATCTGATGAGCACACTCAATCACAGCTTGAACTGTGGGGAAGTAGGGGATCCTCTGGTATGCTCCACTCCCCACTGCTGGACAAACTCTAGGAATTCTTTACCTTTGTATGCTGGGCCATTGTCAGTTTTGATTTTCCTAGGGATCCCAGTACTGGAAAGGCTTGCATAAGATGTTTCTTGGCATGTGCAGCCATTTCTCCTGCGTGGGCAGAGGCATAAACCACACTTGAAAATGTATCTATGCTGACATGAACATATTTAAGGCAGCCAAAACTAGGAATGTGTGGAATGTCTGTTTGCCACTCCTCACAGCTCTCAAGGCCTCGAGGGTTAACCCCCATACCCAGCGATGGCATGGCTTGGACCTGGCAGTCAGGGCAGGTGGCCACTATGGCCTGAGCCTGACCTCACGTTAGCTGGAACTGATGCATCAGGCCTGGTGCATTTTGATGGTACTGCTGGTGACTTAGCTTTGGCTGTTGGAAAACATCTGGAAGGCGTGCCATTTCTGCTGGAGCTGCAAGGCATCTGGCTTGCGATTACCTTCTGTGATCTCGCCTGGCAGGTTGGTATGCAACTTATGTGCATTACATAAAATGGGTGCTCTCGATGCAAAACTAAATAAATTAGTTTTGAGAGCAACCTAAAGAGACGCTCCTTCTCGATGTCTTTGAGAACTGCTTGCTCTGCCCTGGGCACTACCCCTGCCACGTAGACTGAATCAGTAACCAAATTAATTGGCTCCGAGAACATCTCAAAAGCTCTCACGACCACAGCCAGCTCAGCTACCTGAGGTGATCTTTCCACAAATTCTACATCAGCTTCCCAACGCTGAGTTTGTGGATTTCTCCAAGTCATCACTGACCTGTGGGATGTCCCAGATGCATCAGTGAACACTGTGAGAGCCTTGAGTGGCCTACGACTCTTTTTCTCACAAGGAATGAGGTGGAATTCCTCACTAAACAATTTGTGAGATGGGGCGTGGACTGATATTTGTCCACTGTAACTGTCCAGGGATATTTGGAGGTTGGCATTCCCCTGGAGCAGACACTCAAACATTTCTTTGGTCAGTCTCTCTGGAGTGTTCTTTCCCTCCTCAGAAAGCTTGACCGGGAGGTGAATACATGCAAAGTCACAACCAGCCAGCTCACACAGTCTCAACCTGGCTTTCAGGGTCAGCTGAGATATCAGCTCTTGTGGCCTTGTGATGGTCTTGGATCATTGGCGGGAGAGGAAGACCCACTCTATTATTAAGAGTGAATCTCTCTGCCCTTCAATCCATTGAAAAATCAAACTGTGTAAATGTGGCAATTTTCCTAGAACAATGAATTTGAAAGGCAGTTTACCGGCTGGTACCGGTGAGCCTGCCTCTTAATCAAAGCTTTTTGTGCCTTTTGTATTGCCATTTTTGCCTCTGGGGTCAGTTCTCTGGGAGAGAGCAGGTCTCTCTCCCCCCTCAATAAATCGTTGAGGGGATCTAGGTCCTCGTTGGTAAGACCTAGCCAGGGCCTGACCCAGTTCAAAGATCCACACAGGGAATGGAGATCTGCTAGGGTTTTGAGATCACTCTTGATTTCCAATCTTTGTGGAACAATGGTCCGCGAAATGATTTCCAAGCCCAGGTACCTCCAAGGTGGCATCTTTTGAACCTTGTCTTCCTGCAGTTGGAATCCAGCAGAGGTTAAAATTTTAACCACTAGGTCAAGTGTGTGTTGGAGTGTAGTGTCATCGGGGGCACACACAAGCACATCATCCATGTAGTGAAGGATGATGGCGTCCTGTCTCTCGGTATGTACCAGGGATAGTAATGAGGCATACTGTTGGCATATGGAAGGGCTGGATTTTAGACCTTGAGGCAAACTTTCCAGTGATAGCACTTCATTGGGGCTTCTTGATTAATGATGGGAACCGAGAATGCAAACCATGGGGCATCTTCTGGGTGTAGTGGAATTTGGAAGAAACAGTCCTTGATATCTAGGACAACCAATTGCCAATTTTGAGGGAGCATTGTTGGGGAAGGCATCCCTGGTTGGAGTGACTCCATGTCCTTAATTACTTTGTTTATTTCTCGGAGGTCGTGGAGGAGTCTCCACTTATTCTTCCCTGGCTTCTTTATTACAAAGACTGGGGAATTCCAAGGACTGGTAGTTTTTTCTATGTGACCCTTTGCCAATTGTTCTTCTATCAATTCCTCGAGTGCCCTAAGCTTTTCTTTACAGAGTGGCCACTGATTTATCCAAAATGGGGTGTCATCCAGCCATGTTAACTTTTGGGTAGGGTGCTCCATAGTGGCCACTTCTAAAAATCCTGGGGTTTGACCTCCCACTGCGATATGGTGTCTCTC
Source organism: Phylloscopus whistleri (assembly GCA_017589585.1). Taxonomy (NCBI): domain Eukaryota; kingdom Metazoa; phylum Chordata; class Aves; order Passeriformes; family Phylloscopidae; genus Phylloscopus; species Phylloscopus whistleri. The sequence goes on along the minus strand of JADMLD010001554.1, from coordinate 7,001,279 downwards.
CCCAACAAGGGGAGACAAACGGACAGACAGACACTGGCCAATTTTCCATCCAGCTCCTCAATTTGCACCATGCTTTTTGAGATTTTTGCCAATTGGAGCCCACCTATACCTTGAAGTCTGCCAGCCATGGGTTGCAAGTCCAAATGAGGCCACATCTTTTCTGGTATAATAGTAATGTCTGCACTGGAGTCTATGAGTTCATCTATGTGGGGATGGTCTGTCCCATGGGTTAGATTGCACCCCATCATGGGTTTGTCCTCGCCCACCACTTTTGCCCAGTAGACATCAGGTGTTTTGCCATCTACTTGGGTCCCCTGCTGGAGTGAGAATGTCCCGGGCAATGATTTGCCCATTGGCCAAATAGAAGGTTGGCTGAGGACAACGTGCCAGGAGAATGAGTTTAGGTATGCTTCCCTTAATGATCATGGGAACAATCTCAATCTCTATTGTGTGTGTGTGCAGTGTCTCCAGTAACAAAAAACTCACTGTCCAGTCCTGTGTGATCTACCATCAAGTCTTGTGATTTCTCAGACAACTGTACTTCAATGGTTGTCCAGTGGGTAGATCTGAACAGAAAAGCATCTTTAGTTATAAGCTTAAAACACCTGCAAGGTTGCCAAGCCTTGCTAGGTAAGCATTCCTCATTTTTTTCTTTCTGTTTCCCCACACCCAGCTTCCTTTCCCCCCTTTTTTTGGTTAAGACAAACCAGTTTATATACAGTGGAACCCGCTGCATATGTGTCTTGGCGTATTATGGGTTCGTGCTCAAGTCTTAGTTTTTTGAATTGCTGGTTGTTCCATCTCTATGAGTCTTTTTCTTCTTCTGCTGGTTTTGGGGACAATTTCTGGAGAAATGTCCAGGCCTTCCACACAGGAAGCAGATGATGTGTTGAAGCTTTCCAGGTGAAGTCTGTTGTCTGTCCCCTTCTGGTGTTGCAGCTGCTACAGTCTTTGGGTTGGTGGATCTGGGCTTTTCTTCTGGTGTGCCGAACAGCTCTGCTACCATTTCACAGGCTATTGCTATCTGTATCAGGGTAGGAGGAGGGTCAACGAGCAGTTCTAGGATTACCCTGCAGCAGGCTTCGTTGGCATTCCTCTGGGCCATTTCCTTGATTATTTCTGCTTGTGCTACTGGGTCCCGAACTTGACGTTCTATTCCTGCTCACAGGTGATCCACGAACTGCAAAAAACCTTCTGAATCATGCTGTTTAATATGAATATAACTACCCTGCGGTATGGTTGCAGGTAGCCGCTTAAACTCCTTCTCTGCCTGCTTACAAATTTTTTCTAGAATGTATTTTGATAACACTCTAGCTTGGCTCTCTGGGACAGTCCACCGTCCCTCACCACACAGGTGCTCATAGGTGATGTCTGTCCCATCTAAATCTTTTGCACCTAGAGGGGTCAGCCTAAGTTCATTTAAAAGATCTTTAAGTATTTTTTTCATGTTTCTTCCCAGAAATCAAGTTCTGAGGGAGACAACAGGCATCTGAACATTTCTTTTAGATCTGCTGGTGTTAATTTGAGAGATGAAAAGGTAGTTCTCATTACACTTTTAAACATCTCGCTGTTTTGGCCAAATTCTCTTTTGACTTTGCATAAATCCATTCTATTTTTGAAAGAGAAAGGCTGATAGCTTCTAGTTGCATTATCTCGATCAGAGTATACCACAAGGGCTGCTACAAATTATTTCACTTCTTTTGCCTTGATCTTCCCTGGTTTTGTTTCTATGGGGACTGGCTGTGGGCTTGCCTCCCCGCCCCCCCCCCACCTCACCCTGGGCCCTGAGCCCCAGCAGGGCCCCACTCTCGTGAGGATTGGGTTCGAGGCTACCCCGTGTCCCGGGGCCTCCCCAGGCCCCTGCAGCCTCAGTTCCGGTGACCCCGGTCCCACTGGCTCCGGCTCCACCTCCACCCTGGCCGACCCCGGCAGCTCCACCCCCCAGCTGCTCTGGCCCCGCCCCTACCCCCCAGCCCACGCAGCCTCGGCACCCCTGGCAGCTCCAGTATCGCTGGCAGCCCTGGCCCCATCCCCACCCCTGTGGGGACTGGGTGGGCAGGCATGGGCACTGGCTGGGGATGTGTGGGTATCAGGTGGGGGGGGGGTGGGAGCCAAGGGTTGGAAGGGGGAGGTGTGGGAACCAGGAAGAGGGAGGGGGGTAGGTTGTCTGAAGGGGAGGGGTAACCATGGGAACCAGGATTGCAACATTGGGAGGTGGGGCTGCAGGATGATGTCATGCAGGGCGGAAAGGTGGGGGAGGGGCGGGGGCATCTGGGGGGAGGAAGGGGTTGTAGGACCGGAATGGGTTGGGGGTGGGGGGACATGTGGGCAAAAGGGATTGTGGGAAGAAGGATAGGGTGGAGGGCCAGCCACATGCTTGGCCATGTGCTTTCGGCCATCTTGCATTTCTGCCATGTGGCTGGGACCGTTATGGGGGTAAGGGGCATTATTTTCAGATACAGCTAAACGTGAAATTTTATGTACAGCAACTGGGAAAGAGGGACACAGGGAAAGTTTTCTGTCAGCCTGAGCACAGCTGCCAGAGTCAGGGTACTGAGAAGGAGAGACTGCTGGGAGACTATGGTCCTGCCAGGCTCCCTGCATCTCTTGGGCTGTCCCACACTTCTCTCAGCTCAGGGGCAGAGGGGATGGATGAAGGGGTAGGGAAACTGGTGGGAAGAGGGGCTTGCACTGGCTGTTCTTTCATCTGCCTTTTATTCACTTCTTTATGAATCAAAATGAACGGGGAGAAATTTTGAAGCTGTTTTATCCCCAGATTCTACACGGTTTGTCAGTAATGTTCCAACCTTGTCTCAGTCAGAGACTGACTTTACATTTTGTTGGTTGAAGTCAGGCAGATGAGAAGACAGCCAGCAAACAAACTGCTGTAATTTCCCCTTAGAGATTTTACTATCCCCACCGTGTAGAACTTCTAGGATTTGGGAATATGGGCCTTTTTCCTGTGCAGAGCGTTTTGACCCCATTTTAGATGTTAAAATGCAGCCTGCGCAGTTTTTCTACCCCTTTGCAGTGAAAAAACAAACAAACTAAAAACACAACAACCAAGCTTAGGAGAAGGGCTCAGTTTTCCCCTCCCCTCTTACCAGTGAGGTAAGATGGAGAAACCACCTGAGAGGGAAGCCTGCGGCTTTTCAAGCTGCTGCTGCCAGCCAGCCAGACATTGCTGCAGCACGTGACTGCCGGAGCCTGGGAAAGGATGTTGAAACTGTGGATCAACGCCGTCAGGACCGGCAAAAAACCCCCCAATCCGCGTTTGGCCATTCCCCTTCTGCTGTGTCTGGAAGCTGCTGCCCCACCATGCTTACACCCCCCCAACCACGTGGAGTCCCCTCTTCTCTAAGACCGAGGTTTTGTGTCCTGCCACCCCACATCCGGGAGTTACTTTGAGGCTATCCCAAAAGTACTTACCTTCCTCTTGGGACTTCGGCTGGTTGGAATTTGCTGCAAAGGGTCATTCGTCCAGGTCCGATCCATCTGGGTCTCGATGAACTAAACTGCTGGTCCCATCCCTGGCCAGAGCACCGTGCAAAAAACGGCACTTCTGGTTCAAGTGAATGACTTGTAAAATCCACTGGTTCCGAGTGAAAATCCAGCTAAACACGTGGGGTCTCAGATCATATGGAAGCTCCCATGGTGGATGTCACTCTGCCTCAATTCCCAGGCCCCTGAGGTTTAGCCCTGGCTAGCAGTATCCTCAGAGGAAAACTGAGGCAAGGACTAAGATAAAAGACAAAAGGCACTCTTAATTCTTCGGGAACACGGTCCCACAGTTTAATGCAGAACCTACTCCATGCAGCTTGGAACAATTAAGAGGCCTATTGCCTGCCAGAGGGTAGTTTTATGCCCTCTGCCAAGGAGAGGGAGGGGAGGCGGTCTACCAGCCAAAGGGGACTGACCTGGGGGAAGTGAGGCATAGGTAGTGTCGGGTAGAGGGGATGGAGTGCAGAGGCTCATGGGAAGGTGCAGCAAATATTTTGTGTGAATACATATAACAGAAACACCTAGTGGATTATAACAAAGTGAACTAACTACTTAGTGCAATACAACAATGAGCAGCTGAATTGCCCAGGCTTTTGGGAAGCATCCTTGGTAGTCTTATTGAGATTACAGCAGGTGAGCAGCTGTATCCTTGCACAGTGGGCTGTTTCCAGTGACCAAACACAGAGAGAGGAAGCAGAGAGGGAGGGGAAGAAAAGATCACAAGTTTTCTCTTTTTTATTCCCTCAACCAACAGCAGGGAGGGAGGGCAGCTGCTCTGCTGAGGTGCAGCTTTTCCCACTTGTCTTGTTTGGAAAGACAGGTATCTGCCGGGGAAGTTGGAGCTCCCCTTGGAATGGAGAATGTAAACCCCCTCCCTCCAAATTATTGTAATTTTGCAATTAGGGACTTTCAGACAAAGATGTGTGAATAGGAATAACAGTTCTTTACTAGGAATATTAAAAAAATACGTATGTAGTAGTACAAAAAACAAGCAAAGCAAGCAAAAATCCTAGAAAACCCTGAATATGACCTGACACTGTGTTGGTCAGGGTGTTGGAAGCAGTCCAAATAAATCGTCCTGGAGTGACAGATGTGGTTCTGTTGGAATAGAGACGATCCTGTAGAAAGGGTCCGGTGGTGGTGAGATAGGTCCGGTCTTCCCATGGAAGCCAGTGAAAAACAGGCTGCCTGGTGTTCCTGAGTCTCAGTTTTTATCTAAGCAGGAATGGCTGGCTCGCCTTAGTGGGTGGACCAACTCACAATGGGATGAGGTAATGTTTTCAGTCATGTGGTGAACCTTAATGGCCCATTAACAGAAGATATCCCCTGGGGAGGGGTGGGGAGGATGGGTCGTGGGAGAGATAAGGAGCACTGCCCCACCTGGTTTTAACAGCTGGGCCATTATCAGAAGGCACCCGCCCCCTCCCTGCTGGAGTTATGAGGAACGGGTTATACAAGAGATAAAGAAAACATCTCCAAACCAGTTTCAACAGATGGAAAAATAGAATAAACGTTTTTTGGTTACATAACACACGACACCACTCCAACAGGGCTAAGAGTTTGAGCTGAGCTAAGCTCATCATATGGCTGATCATGGGAAATTGAAAGTGGAGTGTTCATGCTGGCAAGTTCAAGAACTGGTGTTCCCATCTCCTGCTGACATCTACTGTATCTAATGCCCATTGTGTCTCCTTTATAACAGAAACCACTAAATTTTTTCACATATATGGGAGTAAAAGGTGACATAATGAAATAATTTTTTGGGGGTTTTTTAGATAAGCTTTTTCTTTGGATCCCTGCAATACTGTAAAATTTTAAAAAAATTGCGTCAAGAAGGTGCTGTCTTCTGGCAGCTGTTACTTTGCTCACCATCGTCCTTGTAAAAATGAATTAATTTTCTTCTCAGCTTGGAGCTTTTTTAGGAAGAGAAGGCTGTGTTTTTAGAGGAAAGTGAGACATAGACTTTATAGGATTTTAGGAAAACTAAGATTTTAGTTAGAGATAGGCCTTGCTGGTTTTGGTGTTAATTAAAAAGCTTTGTAGTTAGTTAAGGAAAATTAGGCTTGAGTTAACTTTTTCCAAATAACTGATTGCTTGTCAACTTTATGTTTGCTTAGCTGTGCTTGCAACAATAAATAGAGAACCTGATAAATAGGTTTAGGCACACAGGACAATTACAGAGACTCCCAAATTCTGAAACTCATTGAAAGTCACATACCTAAGGAAATGGGAGTTCTACCAACACTCATTTGTCACATTTGCATTGAAAAGGTAGAAAGTTCAGAGTGATGAAGAGTCATTTTACTTCCTCATTTGAAACCCACTCCCCTTGAATGAGACCACTGACCCATTTCAAAGGACAAACCACGCATGCTTAGTTGCTTTTTTGCTAATTACCATACGAAGTGGGGAATGGGATGTACCAGGGTTATGAATATGTATTTGTATTTTGGATATTCAACAGTTTTGCAAATAAACTGACTCTGTGATTTTCTGTAAGGCGTGGTATGTTTTTGGGGACTATCCCGCATGCTGCCCGGTGCTGTAATAAACATACACTTTCTAACTTTAAACTGTTAGAGAGTTTTTTGTCCGTCTCAGTTGGATATCGATATTAGGTTGATATTCATATTTTTAATAAATCAAAAGACAAAAGGATGTCTCTTTTACCTTTGTATTTAGTATAACTTTTGAGCTGCACAAGACTTAAGGTTTGATAACAAATCTAAAAGTTTCAGTGCAACTACAGCTTCTTTTGTGCCTTAAAAGATCTGTTTAGGGACTTGGTGTATATGCAGTTGTCTTCAAAGACATTTCACATTATGATAGAAGATAGAAAGTGTGCAATGGAAGAGTTTCCCAAGAAGCTGCATTCTGCTGCAGTCCAAAGTAAGACTTTCATTTTAGAACACCAAAGATACTGAAACATCTGAGTATTAGGATTGAACTGAGTTAAGCAAACATCACTTTAAAAAACTTTTAGTCATGTTTTTTGACTGCCAGTATGACTGAATGATGTTGTTTTGTAGAAGCAATGAATAAAGCTGAATGCCGGTCATTAGGGGAGTGGGCTGGAGCCAAGATTTACTTCTGGGAAGCTGCTGCCTTTTTTGTTTGGAAACAACATCAAAACTACAAAAGTGCAATAGGTTTTAGTGCTTTTTAGAGACTACCATAAGAAATCCCATTTTTATTGGTAAGAATGTGCTAAAACATTTGATCTCACCGCCTCTGTCATTAAGGAAGATATTATAATTGAAGATTAGGTTAATCATGTCCTAATGTCTCCAGTGAACGACTCTAAAGCTTCCCCTTATACTCTTTCCCAGTCCCTAATTGCTATTACACCACTGATGACAGGAGCAGTTTTATTTCAAGGTCTTGGTGCCGTTTTGTTCATATTCTGGCCATGTGGTTTTGCTGGCTCATTTTAAGCAACATCTCCCTCAAGGTATTTAAATACACCTTAAGATAGGGGGAAATTCTGCATTGTTCCACTGCATGTTTTGGATATGTATCTCCTGGATTGACCTTCTCAGGTTGTTTAGCTTTTAGAAGCTGAGTTTCCAACAAAATTCTTCCAGGTAGTAGCACTGCAGAAATTAAGTGACATCAACAAGACACCCTACTACAGGCAACCAAAACTAACATGCATAACAGGAATTCGCAGGAGGTGTGAATAAAATTCCTAGTCCAATTTCACAAAGAATGATATCAGGCTTATGAAGCTAAGAAAAAGCAAAATCTGTTTCTACTGAAACCCCTTTGAGCACCTCCACCTCTCCCCCTGAGTCTGTGGTTAATCCTTGTGAGCCTCCTGAGGGGCTTTTTCAGTCTTCAGCTCTCTCTCTGAAAAAGGTGGTTTGTGTCAGCTAATGTGGGGCTGGACCAGATTTCTGAATTGAAGCAGTTTTCACTTTTTTCTTGTTTGCTTCCTCCAGTGTCTTCATTGCGATCACTCCAAAGCTGAATCCTGACAAGTGACAATATAATATTCTCCGAAGAGAATGGCTAGCAGGGTCCTCACCTGTGGTGTTCAAACTGTGTCGTGCAAAACGAAGTGAGATCTCATGGAAGAAGTTTGTGTAGATAGGGCGAGCCTGAAGGAAGGAGTTTGTCCAGTTCTGTGGAGGGCTCAGCTCAAGCCTCTGAATTCCGCAGAGGGTTTGCCATACAGAATGGTGCCTGCTGAAGAGCCTGAGTGAAAACTCAGCCCTGTTAAAATCCAGGGATTGCCACTCATAAGGGGATCTCAGAGTTCACTCGAGGTCTCTCCACAGCAGGGCCCTGCCTATTCCCAGGGGAAATACAACAAAAGTGAACTCAGGCCTTGAGTGACTTCGATACCACCGCAAACAGTGGTTCTGAAATAGATCAGAGGGGATTAAAAATCAGCAGCATTAACTCCAGATGATTTCAATGAGCTCTGCTAATTCTAGAGACAGTGAGAAGCTCAGCACTGCTCCTTGTTGGGGTAGGCAGAATAACAGTGTCTGCAGAAAAAAATAGCAGCTGCTGAGAGAGGAAGGAAAAAGTCTAAGGCTGTGCATCCCGTTCACTGTTTTATCCATGAAATCTGAAATGGCTTTTTGTTCCTGCGGGAGAAAAAAAGGGCATCACTCCATGATCAATATGATCAAAGTGAGCCGTTTATTGCAGAATTACAGCCTCTTTTATACAGTTTTAGCCCTTAATCATGCGTTACATGCTGCTTCACAATTGCTTATACCCTAAAAGCATGTGTTAGCCCTTTAGCTCTAATTGGTTGATTGTTCTTGCATGTGCGGCAGATTGTATAGTCTTTTATTTGGCTCTCATCCGATTCTCAAGCCTAGAGTTGTATAGCACCTTTTGTTCTTCTTCGTACGTGACTTCTGCATTGTTTGTTCTTCCATGTACATGACTTTACTGCCCTTGAGATGGTTACAGGCCCTATTCTTCCAGATAAGCTGGATTGCTCACATGCCCCCATCTTTGGAGGAACACATCCTCTGCAAGTTCCCTTTTTTTCCCTTCCTATTTTTTTTTCCCTTCCTAAATGCCAGATTAATTTTTTTTTTATAAATCTCTTTCTTGACTTTTCATATTTTTAGAGAAGGAAGGCCTTTCAGGCTCAGGCTGAAAACTGTGATAACCTCCAGCACACACACCTGCACAAAGCTTTTGGAAAACAGGGAAGTTGTGCTGTGCTTGTGTGGCAGAGAGCACCTTGGAACATTTGGGCCACGGAACACACCTGTTGGGGGAATAATTTCTCTCTTTTCATTGCTCAGGCAGCACTGTTGTGAAGGATCACTCTCAGGAAGGTAATCTGTCTTCCAGGCTCTGAGCAAGGGCATGGGCAGGATCCTATCGATTTTTGTGGGAGCTGCATGAGCTCATAAAAGCACATTTTTAGACATAATTTGCTACTCTCAGCTCTGGTCAGTGCTTTCAAATACTTGAATTTCATCAAATCAAGAGTGTTTTTGAAGAGAAGATAGTCTTTACTAGTTCTGGCTGCATGATCTTTAACAAACCATGGAGGCAGGAGCCTTCTGTTTTATATTTTTTGGTCCATTTTCAGGTGATATCAGTAAACAGTTTGACTTTTCAAGGTGTCAAATGCCCCTAGGGAAACAATCCCATGCTTTAAAACCAGGACAGGATTTCTTCACTAAACAGACACTGAGTTTGAAGGACTGTGGCCTGTGTTACTCATTGTACACATCTTGAAGTTACAGTGCTGAGTAAGGACGTGCAAAACCAGAGCGTCCTTTGCGCAGGGAGCTTGAAAGAAGCATGGCAGCTGCCCACAGAAGAAAACTGCCCCTGCAAAGTGGCAAGAAATGTCTCTATTTTAGCTTTTGTTGGTAGAAAAAGCTAACTGAAAGATCTGAGAGGTATTGCTCCTCTAGAACATGTAAGCAGCACCTAGGAGGGTCCCTGGCTTCTGAAGTTGTATAGCTGGCTTTTAGCCTTTCTTGTCATAGGGTGGTTAACAGACCTTATGTTCATTACCATCGAAATCTCAGAAAACTTGTGTGAAATTTTCATGTATCACGTGTTATGTGCACTGAAAAATAATACAGCTTGGGATTTGGAATCAAGAAGGAATGGAAATGAGACACCAAGCAAATGGAGAGTCTTTTTGAACAGATAAATTTGAAAATTCAATCTTTCCCATGTGGACAAAAACTTACCTACTTTTAGTAAGAAAAAAAGCAAACCCCAAACCAGTGAAACTCTTGCTCTGCTGCACGTTCTGGTTCTGATCATACAATTTCTTTGCATGTGCCTTTCTTGCCTCCCCCTGATGTCAGCAGGGAAAAGCTGCAGCTCCCCACAGCTTGGGAGAGTCCATCCACGCTCATGTCTGAACCTGTCTCAGTTCAGCCAGGCCTGCTATGGATTTAGCTTCAAGCACATGTTTAAAGTCCCACTGAGGATTCGTATTGGCACAAACGTAAGTGGCATTTTAGCTTGTGCTGAATTTGTTGCTGGAGTGCCTGGCTAAATGTGTGTTTGAGTTGTGGCCTCTAAAAGAGCATGTTTGCATAATGCAATATCCTGATTTGTGAAAGGAGGGAACATAACATTTACTGGGATACTGAAGGAGTCAGGTTAATCTTTGTGCATCCTGAAATCCTCCCATGATTCCCTGCAAGACTTTGGGCTCAAAGACCCCTGTGCTCAGAGTGCTGCTGTGTGAAGAAAATCATCCATAAAGTCTTTTTATTTATCAGAGGCAAGGAGTTCCCAACAGAAAATGATGCATTTAGAAAAGTAACATAAAACCTAAATTTATGCAGTATAGCAGTTTTGAAGTAAGCAGGCAGTCTAGACACTTACAGTTGTTATATAAGCATGCATTGAGGACTCATTAATATTTCACTAAACAATAAAATGCTGTATATTAAAGTATTAAAATATAATGTTATCCATTTAGTTGCCTTGCAATCGGAAACAAACCACATGAAGGTGTCTCATAGGAAAAAAACACCAGGGTAGACTTGAAAATTACTTTAGATGTAAACCTTTGTGGGTTTAAAAAATGCTGGGTAGGAGAAGGGAAGCAGTTTTTGGGGTCTGTTCTGGTTTTGCAGCCACACACATTTAAACTATACATTGTAAACTGGGATAAACCCACAACAGGTGATTTTTTTGTGTTAACACTGGTTATGGCAGTCAGATTCAGGGGTCTGCTGCTGGCTTTAGGCAGAGATTTGGGAAGCCTTATCCTTTATATGTCACCAAATCTTATGTCTGCTTCCAAGTCAAATGAGGTTTTGAAAGTGCAGTTGTAAATTTGGATGAAGACAGCTGTAGGATTTGAAGGGGTGGTGCTTGAAGGAATTGGGTGCATAGCTTGCTCTCCAAATCCTTTCTCTGTGCCTTGGAAAAGGCAAATATCCAGGGAGAGTTTCAGATTGCAGTGGGTTGACCCTGGCTGGATGCCAGACAAGCCACCACTGTACCCACCCTGCTACCAAAACCTAGCCACACAAACCCAGTTCACATATACACAAGGTATACTTATTTCCATTTACAAAAACCAAAGCAAAACAAAGCAAAAAAAAAAACAACAAAAACAACAACCAACCAACCAAAAAAACCTAAATCCCAGGAAAACCCCAACAAAATCAAACCACCGGGAAATACAAGTGAAAACCAACCTCTCTTTTTGGCTTTGGAATTACACTAAGCAGTTAACAAGAATGGCAGCCTTTTAAATTGGGCTGTTCTCAGTAGGTCTTGAAATACTGCATGAAAAAAAAAAAGTGTCATCAACTTTTAGGCATAAAATCTGAGGCAGTGCAAATTCTTCCTCTGCCAAGTTTCATCTCAGGCTGTGGGGGTGAGGGATAAGGTGACTGGCTGTGTCTCATTTGGCTGTCAAGGGAACCAGCCTGTGCATCAGGCCCTACAAACAAGAGTGCTTGCTGTCAGGAAATTTTGATTAGCATTAGCAGTCCCAAATAAGATAAACTCCCAAATTAAAGCTCATAATACAGAGAAATGACGGGGTGGCTTAACTGGGATATGGTTCTAGTTTTACTGGGGAATGGCTACACCAAAATTTGGGTTATACATATGTATGAATTCAGATCAGCGCAGGGTGTGTCAGTCCTTAAAATAAATTCGGGTGGGGTGAAAACCTTGATTATATCTTAGGTTTTGGCAGTAAATTTCTTTGAAAAAGTGGAAGCATTATTATTATTATTATTATTACTCTTGTAAGATGATTTTCATCAGTTTCAGAGTAAAAGTGTTCTGTAAAGTGCTTACACAGACAACTCATATTGATAACAATTAAAGTATCTATTTTTGAATTTGAATTTAAGGCATGCCAAATATGACAAGAGGCTGTGACTTTGTTATTGATACATGTTTTTTGATCCTGTAATTGTTTAAGAAATTGATCTCCCAGAAAACATAACTATTTTATTGACTCACAGCCACATTCTGGATAATGTAGTCTTAATTTATTGTTGTTTTTTATTTTGTGGTAATGGAGATAAAGTTGTTTTGGGTTTAATATACAAACAACTTAAGTAAACATGCCTATTGTTTAGTTGTAAGAGGTATTGGTATATGTTTAATTTAACTTTTTAACTAATGCCATGTGTATGTATGTATTTTTAAAGGCAAATGTCAGTTGTGTTTAAAGCTGCAACAAAGGCAAATGAGGATTTCAACATTTAATTCTGTACAAGATGTCCCTCAAATGTAATTAAATCTGATTTCACTTACTAGCAGACAAATGAATAATTCATGGAGTTTAGGCATAATCAGGTTATGAACTTTCTTAAAATTTCGGATGATGTGCAAAGGTTAATCTTTATATTAAAAGAAGAAAAGCTGGGATAGTTGCATCTCCAACATGAAAATCCAGGTTGCCTAGGATACCATATTAAAGAGACAGAAAGTTCAGGATATATATACATCCTCTCTACACAGAGTCAAACACGGCCTGGTATTTATTTAATCCAGAAGATGTATAGTTTTTTTGTGTCTGAATAACTCATTATTTTCTCTCGAAAAACACAACATACAGGGAGGGAGAAGGGGATGGGGGCTGGGGGAGCTGAAGCGGGAAGGGAGAGTGCTGGGGATTTGGAGCCGAAAAGCAGAAATGGCAAACATCCAAGGAGGCAGGAGGAGAGAGAGGATCGTGAGGCTGGGAGGAGCAGCAGATGCCTGGCAGCTTTAAAGAAGCCTGATGCAGATAAAGAGAAATTAAACTGGTCAGCCGATCCACGTCTTCCGCAAACAGCGAGAATTCCGAGGGCTGGCAGAGCTGTCCCATGTCACCCGTGTGCTGCCAGGTGTTCCCAAACGCTGCCTGGAGGCACCGCGCGCATCCCGGGGGCCCCTCGGCCGGAGCCCGCGGCAGCCTGGGGGAGCTCTTCCCACGTCGGAAAAGCACAATCCGGGATGGGGGGAATCAGTTGCCTCTCAGGAGAGGGACCGGGCGTTCCCGGTCATTACCAGCTATTTCCGCAGTGCCCGTGCTGCGATGTCCGCAGGGAAAACCACCGACCGCTCTTTCTACTCCCAGCGCATCTTGGCCGGGGTTCTCTGCTGTGTTGTTCCACCCAGCATCTCAGTTTCCTTTTGTTCTCCTCCTTGCTGCTCTTAGAAATCACTCGCTTTGGAAACATCTTTCCACCATTGATTGGATTGAATATATCCAAGCAAGTTGCCAGTGAAAAAGATATCAGAGTTTGCTCAGCTAAGCAACAAATAGATCTTTCATTAGAAATGCAAAATAGACATGAGAGAAGTAATACACACTGGAACAAAAAGTATTATCTTTGGAATACTTGCCTGAAATAGCACACTTAGCATCTTAACAGAGGGAGAAATGGGCTTTGAAACAGTAAATCTCAGTTCTGACAGCTCTCTCTCTTTTCTGTGTGTTGCAGAAATTCCACTTTTTCTTTAGCATCCTGTGTAAATTTGCAGGAGCTGTGCCACGAGAAACACCAGCGCAGCCTGTCTGGGATCTCCAGTTGTACTTGGAGGCCTTAGCCTGGAATTTATCCGGCCTTGTTTGTCTGCATTTTTGCAGGAATATGTGGACATTAACCCCTGGAGATAGTGGTGCTCAGATTTTCCCACAGACCAGCTTTATAGGGTTCCCTGTTCTGCATGCAGATTTTAGGGGTGCCAACACAACATCCCATCTTCCTCTGTCATCCAACATCCCAGGAACCCAGCTGAGAATGATTTTAACCATCCAGTCACCAGTGCGGTTTTATGTAAACAACTTACTTTTGTTGACTTTGTTATTATGTTGGGGGTGTCCACCACCATCTCTTTCTTCCTCCCGCCATATTTTCAGGCCAGCCATTATTTCTGCCTGCAGACTGTTGCTGACTGAAGCTGGCAGCACTCAGCACTGGGTGCTTACACTCCTCAGAGCTGCATTTGCACTGGACATACTTGCCCAAGTCAGCTGAGCACCCAGTGAGGAGTGCTGTCACCCAGGGGCAATCTTTCCCATTTCCCACTTATTGAAAGAGGCTTTGTTTGCACCTGTATCAGCACCAGGGCACTGTGAATTCAAGGCTCCTGGGTTATGTTGGCTGAGCTCTGCTGCCTCTGCAGATTGGGGCAAAGCCGGTGTTTTTCAAGCAGGAGTGAGGTAGTTCTGATACTCTGAAAAGCCTCAGCAACATGTAAGAGTCCTGCACCAATGGTCTGGAACTTCACTCCTGAACACTGCAAGATCCTGCTGCAGTGACAGGATGTTTGGAAATAATAACAAAAAGAATGCTGTGTCTACTCCAAAGAGACACAACTTACAGCACTGTGCTGGGCCTTGGCTACTCGGCAATTTTAGAGCAAAAGCTTCTCATTTGCTGATGAAAGTAATGAAGAAGGTGCTCTGACATTAAAATGTTGGTCATTTGCAGCAGACTGTACTTGGCTGACTGCACTATCCAATTTCTTGCTGAGGTAGCTGAAAAGACAGGTGATGCCAGTGAAATGTGACCTGGCATGCCTGGAAAGGAATTTGGGTGAAACACTTAAAGCCATTTATCTCTGAGTCCAGAAAGCTGAGGTTCTCAGGGCAGCTAAGCCACCAAGTAATGAGACAGGTTAGCACCAAATCCCTGTGCTCTAATTTAATGTGCAGCCTTATCTCAGTAGGAAGCCTGGTACCCACTCATTTTTCAAGGAGCACAGGGTTATTACTCAGGATACACCTGGGGAGGGGATGGAGAAGAGCTTCACCAGGCAGGGGGAATGTGAGCAAATGAGTTCCTCTCGCTGTTTTCTCTCTTTTCTCTGAGGGTGCTGCTGCCATGTGCTGAATCTGTTGTTCAGGTTACATGGATTAGTGATTGACTGATAAATTAAAAGCCTACTGACAGTCCAGGAGCTCACCAAAAGCCACAGTCCTGTCTCAATTGCTCAAATATCAATTTAAGCAATAAGGTTTATTTTCTTAGCAGTTTCTGCTACACAAGGCTAGGGGAGGAGGAGTGCGGGGCAGGGGGAAGAAACCTCCCAAGAGATATAGGATGGAAACAAAATGAAGAACAATCTCTGCAGACATCTTTATAGAAGGGTCATGGGACAAAATTATTCTGGCATGTTAGCAAATGCACCTGCATCCTATACCTTGTACAGGGAAGATGTATTTTGGGGCCTGTAGCTTCTTCTTTAAGGTGGTGGTGGTTTTTGGTTTTTTTTTTTTTTTTTTTTTTTTTTTTTTTTTGTTTGTTTTGTTTTGTTTTGTTTTGTTTTGTTTTGTTTTGTTTTGTTTTGTTTTTTTGTTTGCTTAGCCATCCTTGCTTTGGAAATTGCTGTGCAGTTAACCCTCAGCCCAGAGGAGCCTTAGCACAAGACAGACATCCTGTTGTATATCTGGCTTTCAGAGGTATCAGTTTCTGTAAACTGCCTGTTAGCATTTTATCCTCTGACTCTAGCATCCACAAGAAATTTTTAATCCAAATAATTTCTAAATCCCAAATAATAGGAAGGAAAAGCTGTATCAGGGCTGTGTTTGCTTTCTGAAGCTCATTGCTTGATGTCTTAGACTGAATTTTTAAATATGTAGAAATCAGGGATGCTGGTGGTACCTTACACTGACCATTTGTCTGAAGTGCAGGGGGGAGTTGTCTCTGAGGAACACAACCTCATGTGAGAGTGGCCAGGAGCAGCCATGAGTAAATGCTTGGATGTGTTTCTGGACTAAAATATTTACTGTATAATGACAGATATATTCTATATAATGACATTCTAATGACATTCTATACAGAAAAAGAGTATGCAGTAAATAATTTTGAAGTACAAGTACTTCAAACCCAGCTATTGTGCTAATTCTTAAAGGTACAAATATGCTCTCTTATTTTTATATTGGCTTATCTTCTCTGAACTGTAGACATTTACGGAGTGACCATCTGTGGCAAGAAACACGTTTCTCATCTTGTCAGTTCTTTTTTTCCTAGCCTCTCAGAGCTAGTATTTCAGAACCCTTGTGCTTGGCAGGTTCTTGAATTTGTTATGCTTCTTTTTGTGCCTGGAATTGCATTTTTAATATCTTGGCAGATGGTGTCCAAACAAGTGTGAGTTTTACACTCGTTGTTCCCCTGGTGCCTGTTAGGGCATTTATTCTGAAGAGCGCTTTTGTCCCCAGTTACACCATCGTGCAGGGATCTTCTCCCCCCTGTCCCCAGCAGCAATGAATTTTGCAGTTTTAGGCATGTTGCACAATTTGGAGCAAGGTGGAAAGAACTTCCACTGACCTTCAAAACTGCTTGTCTATTTACATTTTTTTTTCTCCTCTGAGAAAGGAGCACTTGTTTGCAAGTTCAAGACTTAGAGGGTAATTGAGTCTGACCAGTTTGCATTTACAAAGTAGTAGTAGCAACAATAATGTGCAACCTTATGTAATTGTATTACAAGTTTTAGGATGGTGGAGGAAATAAAGGGAGCTCTGAATAACCCTTGGTCTGGTATGGGTACAAATGAGCTGTTGATCTCCACTGCCCACAGAAAAGGCTGGCCTAAAAAGCAGCGACTTCTATGAACCAGGGTCAGATTTGGCAATGCCTAGAAGTGGGCAGCATTTACATGCAAATTTTGAATTGCTGGATTGTCACAGTAGGAGGTATTGATTGTTGGATGATTATGCTTAATCAGAACAATGTCGACCTGTTTGTTAGCTGTTAGTAAATGCTGGATTATACTTGAAGTGAGAATTTATATTGATTTAACACTTATTTTCTAGTAGTTTGCCCCCCACCAAAGCCAGAAGTGTCTTGGCTTTTTTTTTTTTTTCTTTCTTTCTCCTTAAATTATGTGAGGTGAACTGTTTGGGGTACTTAACAGCATTTGCCTCTTCTCCATGAGTTATTCCAAGACTTGAAATGTCTAGAGACCAAAAGATTAAGAGAAAAGATCTGGACCTACCATTTCACTTGAAGGGCCCTCTCCAGTGGGTTTTGGGGGTCTGTTAGACCTGTCAGATCCCATACATCCTGGCAGCTACAGTGCATTAACTTTTGTTCCCAACGATGGTGGACACTGCCCTGGCAGTGCAGCAGCATTCTGTCCTCAGCTGCTGCTTTTCCTTGAGTATAGAGTGCCAGGATAGGGAGAATTAGCCCCTAGAGCCATATTTGCAGGCCCAAATTAATTTACAAAATAAATCAGGAAATTTACAGAAAAGTGCCAATGCTCTAAGGGAGGGTGAGGGAAATCCACGATGCCATAATGTTAAAGCAAGTTGCAGTCCTTTCCAAGGGGAAAGGGATTTTTACAATGCCTATGTAGGCACTGTGTAAAATTCAGATACAATTAGTTGAAAATAGTCTTAAAAACCTCACCAGTGTTTTAGTCTTTTGAATTACTTCTCTCCAACCTCTATAGTACATTGGTACAATGCTGGGATTAACTCCTTGGGATTCCGAGCATGCAACAATGATCGGAAGGGTTGGAGGGAGGCTTAGTTGATAGAAAGAGTTGGTGTAAAGCTATGGAATAAAATTTTCTTAATTCCTGAGAGATTCGATTTTGCATAAATGGTCAGTTCAGAAGGCTTCATGCAGGCTAAGGAAATGGGGATGAACAAGAGCAAATATGACTTGGGCTCTTTTGACAGCATGTTTCTTTTAATGAATTCTTGACATCCAGTTGGTCTCTGATTACTGTGTTTGTGTTGTCCTTACCAGCCTCTGACTATGCAGCTCTGTCTTCTCCTCCTGGGTGAAAAGCTTGCTCCTATCATCCCTGTCCACTCCCTGTGCTCATCATGGAACACAGGGAGAAATTTATCCCATTTTCCTTTGCAGTATCCTTTTGAATACTGGAAAGCCCTTTCACAGCTCTCTTCCACCTTCCTGATGTTAAAACTCAAGTCCATTAATCCTCTGATTAATCCTATGAGATCATGTTTCCTAAAACCTTGATCTCTCTTAGTTGGAGTCTCTGGATGCTTCTTCATTAGTGTGTATCTTTTGTGAAGGGTGATCCTCATAAACAGACACTAATTGAGTTGAGAATTAGCAGGAGACCCAGGCTTGACTCTCAGAGCACTTTTTTCATCAGCCATCAGTAATTTGGTGGAGACTCACCTCTGTGAGGCTGTTGATGGGCATATCAGGTGAGAGGCTGTGGGGACTGTCTTGGAGTGGGAATTCAGTTAGAATAATATTTCATTTTTTAATTTTTTTTTTTTAAATTTCAGTTTATTCTAAGTTCACTCCACGGTGTTTTAGCTCAAGGGATATTTTGATGTGTCTGCTGTGTGTACTGGGGAGGAAAAGATAAATTGAGTGAGTAGTCAGCATTTCTGCAAATCTCTTTACATGTGAAAAGCCATTGCTAAAAATGCTTTTCTGTGCTCCCTTTGTAATCTTGCAGGCTGATACAGCAATATCTGCATCTCCAGGAGGCATGATGATTTTCTTACGAAAGAAAATCCTTGCCTACATTCCTTGTTTTCATGTCAAGTCAAATGCCAGCCTCAAACTGGCAGGGAGGAGGAGGAGGGTGCTTTTCCTAAAATGACGTTTAATTGTGTGTATCCATTCCCTTTGCAATAAAGACTGAAGTGCTCTGTTTACCAGTGACTTTATACAGCAGCCTGATCTGTGTTTCTGTGGTGCTGTACTCTGTTCCCACTGTGAAGTCCACTATATCCATCTTATTTTAATATACAGGGATTGCCATGGGATTCAATCTTCCACAGAATTAGCTCTTTTTTTAGTTCAGAAATCACTTCTATCACAGAGTCCAAAGCTGCCTTTGCACAGCCTTATCCACTGTATCTGAATAATAGCCCAGAGACTGCTGCACTTCAGACCTTCAGAAATTCTTGCTGAGCAGCAAAGTATCATTTTTTCACTTAGCATATTTTCCCACTATCATTAGCTTATGTCCTATTGAAATGAGATATCAGAATGCTGGAAGTTATTATATGTCTAGCCCGATGGTTCTTGCAGGTTTCCAGCATCTGGGAGATTTCTTGGTATAGGAACTGATTTACTTTGTGTGATTATTTTCATTTGTAAACAGAAAGCTGACTTTTATGTCTGATCCATTCCAGGTTTAGCTGGAAAACTTGATAGTAGTATTCATAATAAGGGGTAGATATCCTTCCCAGATGGATTTTTGTAGTTCTCTTTTCATCTTTTCTTTCCTTACACAAAATGACTTAATGGGACCCCTCTCTATTACTATAGAGCAGCCAAACCTTCAAGTGAGAACTCTCAGATTCTCATTGTAACAGTTTGTCTGCTTAGCCCAGCTCTAAGAATTCATTATCCTGTCGTAAACAAATTCTTCTTTTTCTGTTGCTGGTTTCTTTTTTTTTTTTTCCCCTCCAGAGAGTGCATTTTACTCAGCCTGTTTGCTGTCACTTTGAAATGTCAGAGATGCCATTTGGACATTACTTTGCAGTAAAACAATGACAGGTCAAGAAAAACCCACAGGTCTTAAAAATGTTGAGCTCTGGTACAGCCCAATGTTTCTCAATATCTTAATGACATCAGGTACCAACTGAGACAAGGATAGAAATTTCAAAGAAACAAAGAGGAAATGGGTAGAGCCAGATTGTGCTGTGCCATCTCACCCATTTCAAGTTGGGTGGTTTTTTTTAATTTTTTTTTTATTCTGCATTCAGATATGAAGGATAATTCATGCCATGAATATTAACTGTTGTCAGTAAATCAGAATCTCTTTGAAAGTTATTTCTGTAAATGTTTACTTCTGTTTTTTGACTAGGATACCACCCCCCCGCTCCCCGTCCCCAACCTGAATGGGCTAATGAGCATACAATTTGTGAAATCCTAACAGAGATTCATAGAATGATTAGAATTGGAAGAGACCTTAAAGATCATCTAGTTCCAACACCTCTGCCATGGGCAGGATGGGTGTTCCTGTAATTTCTTTTTAGCTCTGTCAAATATCTTTGGAAGTCTTTCAGTGTTTTAAACCCTTTTCTTTTTAACCAAACACTAAAATAGGTAGTGAGTGCTACTAGGAAAACAGAGTCCAGATAGGGGCAATTACTTGTATGAGCTGTTTCAAGAAGTGGGTGGGTGTAACTCGAGGTGTGTGAAGAGTTTGAAGTCTGATTTGTCTCTGGCCAGTGGACAGGTCACTGTATGGTGCTAACAGCAAAGCACAGTCTGGGATTTAAAGACAGCATGTGTTTGCTTGTCCAGCCCCATGGCTTCTGCTTGCAGGAAAATTGCTCTTACTAGGTATAGAAAAGAAAAAAAATTAATTGCTTGAGAGCAGAAGAGAATTCTTACATGGAGCAAAGAAGGGAAGTGTGTTTGACAGCTTTTGATGTCCTAGTTTGATATATTTTGATATACATGGTTATGTATGAGCTTTGTCTGCAGAGGCACGCAGGAGAAAATGAACCAGCTAAAATCTCAGGAGAAATGAGTGGAAGAAGAAGGGGAGAAAGGAGCTTCTGTCCAGGGCTCTTGACAGCCTTCCCAAGGCATGGCAGCAGTGCTGATATGCCAGAGGCACAGTTCCAGCCTGTTCCTGAGACCATCACAGGCTTTCCCAGCCAGGGTAAGAAATCCAGTGTTGGTCAGCCCAGCTACTCTTTGAAGTTTAAAAGAGGGAAACAGGGGAAGAAGCAAGAAAGAATTGCTGGAGAGCTGCAGAGTCTGCATGAGTGTGTATCTCCTGTGGGAAGTTGTGCTGGAGTCTGGTGGCAGCCAGTGGAGGTGGGATGGTTTCATGTCAGTCTGTGTCCTGACTGTGCTGGAACAAATGACGGGGGTGAGAGGATGCTGTAGTAAAACTTTGATTTGTGTAGGTAATGGAGTGGCAATCAGCGACTAAAAACTACTCCTCTAAATCCATCTGACCTCCTGAGTGATTTGCCACAGTCTTTCCCTAAGGCATTGCTTTGTCTTTCCCAAAAGCCCCCTCAAAAATGGGATGGCCTGAAAAGTTGCTTTTAGTTAGCAATGAGATCTAATATCTGGTTCCCAAAGTGTAGTCTCTGAATTTTCATTCTCCTGTATTTTATGTTTCCAGGGGCTATATTAATGTAATGTAGCAGTAAACCTTTTGTCTACACTAATTAGGTCATCTAGTTTTCTTTACAGAAGTTCTGCAGTTACAATTATCTCTCTTATACTCTAGGAAATAGCTTCTGTTTCGAATGCTACAGCTGCTACATTTTATTTTTGCAATCAATGGTGGAACAGATTTTATGTAAAAAGAACTCCTGATTCACCTCATTTACTCTTCACTTCCATCAATTTCTTCCTGTTGCATCTGAAGCACAGTAACTTCATTTAACTGAATTTGCCTTTCAAAAAGCTACAACTCGCTGGTCCTGGCACTAATTTGGGCCCTTCCTTGGGACAAGCTTTTTCCAGTTAGCCTCCTTCTCACTTTTCCTAATGATACATGCAAAAACCCATGGCTAAGTGCAGTAAAAGTTAACTGAACTGAATTATTTTTTATTTAAACTTGGGAAAGGATAATTTTTATTACATTCCTGGTAGTGCTGCTTGCTGGGTCTATATACAAATTGCTTCTCTGCTGTGAAATGCAGATTATGTGTCATGCTTGTGCTGTTGAAACATCTAGCCACATCCTGTTGGGGACAAAAGAAATTTTCTATCTTTTTCAAAGGTCAGATTAATTTACTTCCTGAAATTAGGCTTAGGTTGAAGTGCAGCATACCTGAATGCTGCACAAGGGTTGAACTAAGACCTCTGGAGGAGGGGGTTATAATCTCTGTAGGAGCTGTAAAATCTGGGGACATTTTCTTCTGCAAAGGGAATACAATTTTCTGTAAAGTTCACTGCTGACTTTGAGGCACTCCTCTGGCCTTGCCTGTGACAGAGCTCCTTCATAAGGTGTGGGGTGAGCTGTTAGCCAAGGGAGACCCCAGAACCTTCACTGGCCAGAGAGCAGCTCCACAGCATTTGGGCTACCAGAGCAGGGAGCTGGTAACAGGGTCCAGCAGCTCACAAAGAGGAACCACACTTGGGGCCATCTATGCCAGGAGAGGACAGGAGCAGCAGGATGGGGATGGGGAGATGGATGACTACAAGGTAGGTCCAGAGTCTATGCTAGGAGACAGGGATGAAAACAATTACACAGCTCAGGTGAGAAGTGGGAGTGCAGCCCCTGTTTATCCAGACCTTCTGTATTGTGGCCAAAGGTTTGGCTGCAGGTCCCAGGTGAGGATGGTCAGGGTGACTGAGAGCCTTTGAGTGCACTCAGGGTTCTGACACTGTTTAATTATGCTCTGTGTGTCTGTGCATATGTGTAGGGAAATGCTTTCATTAAATCGATTAATTGTGATTGATTTTCTGACTGCATTTAGGGAAAGACAATTAATTTAAAAATGCCTAAAGAGACACAGGCTCTTTCTCCCTGTGTGGTACACAGGGAGCAGGGATCTCATACTGCCCAACTTCCAGGTGCCACCTTGCCCACCTCCTGTGGGTCAGCTCCCTGGCTGGCACCAGGAGTGTCAGCAAGGTAAGTGCTGGGACCAGGCAGAAAAAGAGATTCGGCGTGAAGCTGTTTGAAAGAAACAGCACTTGAGTAGAGTGAAGGAACAGTATTTGAAGTCAGGTGAAAAAAGTAGGAGTATTGAGTGCAGAAGTGTTAATTTGGCTAGTCATGACAGTGGGTGTATTTTATACTAGTTCTTCGATTTGTCTGCAATTACAAGCTCTGGTTAACAATTCTGGGTTATTTTGCACAATCTGAACTAGAGCAATGGGCCCTCCTTTGGCCTTTGGGGAGTCTGATAGAATAAGTAAGTATTTGGGTAATCCAAAGGCATTTCAACCAAATAAGTACAAGCAAGGAAGAAACAAAGCCATTTTGGTTATCAATGGTACAATGTAATCCCTTCTGCAAATAATTACTGGTTTCCACCTACTTCTCTTAGGGCTTGAACTAAATGCTGTGTTAGCAAGCTGCAGGCAGAGTTCAAGAGATTAGTGCTTATGCAGCTGGTTCTGGAGGGAAGGAGTAACAACAAAACCCAAAGGCAGTGAAAAGGAAGGAATTTTGGGATTACGTTGCCACAAACTCTTGACATGAGCAGTTTTGGTTGATTCCCAAAGGAATGGCTCTTGCAGATTATTGCCAGCTTCTTTTTTCTTTTTGGTTTGTCAGAATTTTCAGGAACAGGTAAAGTGTTGTTTCTTGCTGTCCTATTGCAGTCACTCCTGCAGAAGTTACTGCTTGTTTTTCAGCTCCCCAATAATGTCTGCTGAACCTTGCTGACACTCTAAAATTTTACAGGGATGCTGGCAATGTGTGAGGAAGGAAATAAGCCCCAAGCTTTGCTGCTGAAGGGATGGTGTTTGCTGCAAAAGCAAAGAGCAAAAAAAAGGTGCAGCAGAAGCAGCAAAGATGCAAAGATGAGCATTTAGCATAAAATAAATGAACTTTAGCTGATGCAATTATGAAACTCTCAGAAGCAGGGTTATATTGAGGGTTTCAGGATGCAGGGAATAACAGGATGCACATGACGTGCTCCATTTCAGTGTCACTTCCACATGTGATAGGCAGGGTAAATATTCCCCAGGAATCCAGCACTACCTTTGTAGCCATGGAGGCCTTTGTTTGGAGATGGTAGTGCACACCGGCATGGATCAACAGTTGTGAACACTTTAACATAAATTAACCTGGGAAAGGGCAGAATGCTCTGGTAGCTTGGGAGTTATTTAGGACTCTTGGGTAAGCATAATTTGTGTAAATTTGTAGGAGATATTTTGACAAAAGTGTTATTTACCCAAGTTAATATGTGCTTTATTTTGCTGCGTGCTCCATATGTATTTGATCAGTCAGCACACTGTTTACTTAGACTATCCCTCTGATGGTTTCAAGACATCTACACCACTGGATGCAGTATATTTTAACTCTGATTTAAGACAGTGCTAATGGATTAACGTCATCTAACATAAGTAATCTTGAGTGATAGATTGCCTGACCCGTTTCTCCCTAGAGTTGGGAGAGGCTCCTTAGATGTTTAATCCATTGGGTCAAGGCATCTCTGTTGATAGAGGGAGAAGTAAATACACCTAAGGTAATGGTTTTCCTTTTTTAAAGTGTGTTATTTGCTGGGTGCTTGTTAAAAAGCTTGTGTTAATATTTCTAAGGGGTGCTGCTCTTTTACTCTCTATTTTTCCTGGAAGTACGTTTCCTGCTGATGGCCCTTGGATCCTCCTGGGAGTCAGGAGTATTCTGTTTCATACGCAGTAAATAATCTTGGCAGTGTAAAACTCCCTAGAGCCGTTTGTCTTGCAAGACAATCTTGACAAGCCAGTCATGAAGATAGCTTAGTAATTATTAATTACGGGTCAGGAATAGGTGGGGAATAATGGAGAAACTTTCACTTTCTGTTTGGTTTTGGTGGGATATTTTTGTGTTTATGCTCGGGGATTGGAGAAAAGGGACTCAAAAATAGTCCTGGTCTGTGGTGTCCTTCAGCTTGTCCTACCCCTGGCTATTCATTCCTCTTATCCATCCAAAAGGACATTATTTTTCCATCCAAAGAAGTTTGTAAAGTTTCAATTTTGTCCTGGTTTTGTGAGAAGTTGTCTAGGAAAGGCTTAGCAATTTGTGATTGAACTGAATTGTTTTCATTTAGTCCAAATTCTTTAAGGTTCCTTCTTCACACAGCTACTAATTTCAGGGCTTGCTTGTCCTTGTCCTTCTCAGATAGTCCCATTTGGTTTTTTGTGTGGTGGTGGTGGTGTTGTTTTTTTTTTTGTTGTTTTTTTTTTTTTTTTTCTTTTCCCTCTGCATCTGTTTCTGTCTTTGTTGGCTTTTGGAGTGATTGTGATGGAACTGTGTCTTGGGTTATGGAACCAAAAATGTGTATTCTATTTCATCTGTAGAAAGAAGTTGGGGAGATGTTCTTCTTTCTCTCTTGCAACTCCAGGGGAAGGGGGGCGGATGCCTTCTGATAATGGGCCAGCTGTTAAAACCAGGTGGGGCAGTGTTTCTTATCTCTTTCACCACCTGTCCTCCCTCCAGGAGGGAGGACAGGTGGTGAAAGAGATAAGATGACATGACACATTCCATCATCCCATTGTGAGATGCTCCACCCAGTGTGGGGGGAGCCAACCATTCCTACCTGGATAAAAACTGAGACATAGGAACACAAGGTATCTGGTTCCACCAGATTCCCAGAGGAAGACCAGACCCTTCTCACCATCACTGGGCCCTTTTCTCTCAGGATCATCTCTAGTCCAACAGAACCACATCTACCACTCCAGGAGGACTTACTTGTGGACTGCTTCCAACACCCTGACCAACAGGGTGTCAGGTTGTAGCTCTGACTCTGTCAGGGTTTCTAGGATTTTTGTTTGTTTGTTTTACTACTACATTTGTATTGTTAATATTCCTAGTAAAGAACTGTTATTCCTATTCCCAGATCTTTGCCTGAAAGCTCTTACTTGCAAAATTATAACAATTTGGAGGGGGTAAGGGGTTTACATTCTCCAATCCAAGGGAAACTCCAGCTTTCCCCGGCAGATACCTGTCTTTCCAAACCAAGACAGACTGGAACGAAGGCTGGTAGACAGTGTCAGAGAAGACTTCCTTTGAGTGACTCTGATTTGTTATGATTTATTGCTTTTCAAGTGTTGTGTGCATGTGAGGGATGAAAAGGAAATGCTCTGTGGGCTGTTCCACTGCTCCGTTTGCAAAGAGGAGAATTCAGTTCAAAAGGAAGAAGTACAGTCAGCTTACAGCTAAAGCATCCAGCATTAGCAGGTGATGGCAGGTAGGGAATCACCACATGTTTACCTACCATAATTAGCAGGTACTAATTTCTACCATATTAAGCAGTCATATCTTTGTTTATTCCCTCCGTTGACATGATCAGACAAATCACAGTAGATCTTCTTGTTCCTGCCTAGGGCTGTGTCAATATCCAGCCATCTGCAAAGGTGTATTGTCTTTCAGGATGTAATTATCTTCAAAACAACTGTCAGAGCTGCCTCTTAGTGAGCCTTCTTGTTGTCAGCACTGTGCCTGGCACTCTGTGTCTCAGAGCACAGGAATGTGAGCGGTTGCTCTTGTACTGGAGGTGATGGCAGCTCTCAGCAACACAGGAACCTTGAGCTGCCCCACGCTGCACTGAGTGTTTGGAACACATTTGGCATGATCAGCCTGACTTTGTGCTCAATGCTGAGAATTTCTGTGCAGTGTTTTCAGTATGCGTAAGAGACACCCAGTACAGGAAAAGAGCCAAATTTAAGCCAGCGTCAGCTAAACAACGGGACAGATCTCACAATGACAACTCTTCAGCTCATGAGAAAACAAAACTATTCCTTACCTTGACTTACCTGTCAAGTAATGCACTGAATGGCCACTAAAATAGTTCCATAGCCTTCTGAGCCTTAGCAGAGCGGGTGGCATGCCATGGCATGTGCTGGGGCAATGAGGCACTTGCTGCACTGAGCTGTGAGGTTGGGGGATACATCTGAGGCCTCAGCCTGGTCAATGAGGGGCAGAGCACACAGTGAATGTGGAGCCAATGCTGCTCCAGCTGTGGGCTGTGAGGCAGGAGCCAAATACGTAATTCCATGGTATTGACATGGCTTCAGCTCCCTGCAAACCACAGCTCTGAGGCAGACTGGGATGCTGGAACAGCTTCTTTCAAATAGCTCCTGGAACTCTTGCTTTAAAGCATCACATTGCTTGTCCCTATAGTCTGCCTGTAGTGTGACTGCCTGGATGTTTATGCTGTGCCTCTGGAGCTGAGTGGTATTTATAAAACCACTACTCCAGACTGGGAAATAAAGGGGAAAAAAGGCACTGTCTTGTGTCTAGTACTTCAGGCAAGCTGAAAGGCCCTATTTATTTTAACTCTGTGACCCAAATAATATTGCTGGAGATACCAGCATTAGCCTTTTTGATCCAGTGTCTTTGCAGCAAAAATGGCAGGCTGAAGGACCCTCTTTATTGGATATACACTCAGATACCAGGATCAACCTGCTACTTGCCATCAATTTTTTCTTTAATAAAATATTTCCTTTTTTATATTTCAAGTTAATCCAGACTACACCCAGGAGTGCTCTTCAGCTCCTGTGAGTTAAGCTTTCCCTGATAACACCCACCAAAGCTCCCCTCAAACCCTTCAGTCTCTCACAGCAATTTTTTTAAATTGCACAACTCCACCTTCCCCACACTTTTAAAAAATGTTAATGGAGCCATCAAGGATCTCTTTGGGTGGGTACAGAGGGGTGAAAGCAATGGGAAAGCAATATCCCAGGTGCATCGGTCCTGCTGGAGGGATTTCCAGGCAATGGGAGGCTGTTACCCAAGCTTGATAAGCCCAGTTTATTAGCAGAGCAAATTAGCTCCCTTCTGTTCCCCAGGCTGAAATGGCTGTACCCCTGTGCTTGGCTAAGCCAAGCTTCTCTGCTTTCTCCCCGGAGTGGAGTAATTCAATGTGTTGGGCAAGAAGAGGCCTGAGGGAAGGGAGTACACTCTTTTTTGGGATATTGTCACTGTCTCAACTTTGTAGTGCTCCCCAGGGCCTCTTGCAGCCATGTTACCCTTAGCTGAGCACACTCTGGGCTCAGGAGTTGTTCTCTATGGATAAGAAGGCACAAAGATGCTGACTCTGGGATTTTTCCCAAGCTTTGTGTTAGGGTGGGGTTTTCCTGTTCTGGTGTCCCGAAATCCCAGTGCCAGGAAATTGTTTTTAATGGGTACCTTTTAAAAAAGGGAATTTGATTATTTTTGCCTCTTTTTTTTAACTTAACACCAATATCTATGTTTAATTCTTTAATGGTATCTATTATGGGGGACCCTAAAGCCTGTTTTTCATGCTACTTAATCTTACTGTATCATTTTCTATTGGGTATTAGGCCTCACAGCGTCTTGTAAATCAGATTAGGTAGAAACAAATATGAAGATGGAAGTGTCCTGGATTTCAGTCTCATTCTGCCTCAGACTTAATTTATAAATCTGTTCTTGTTAATAGCATAGATGTTGACAGATCTGTATTTTAATTATAATAACTTAGTATAGTTTATCTACGTTTAAAGCAGAAAGTATCAAACCCCAAATGGAGCTAAATGTTGTCATTTATGAAATTTATAATTTTCTTAATGATAAGTTTTCTTTGACCTTAACCTGAGCTTTTTTATCTGTTTTTACACCAGCTCTGATTAGTAACTCAGCTTGGCACTTGTGTAATACAGTTGATTGTCTTTGCTTCTTGAAAGAAGTCAGGGAATAAAACAATTTCTTTGTGTGCAGAGAAATAGATTAAATGTTTCTTTAGCACAGAAGAAATTTTAAGAATTTATGCATATTTAGAATTTATGCATGTTTAAGAATTTATGCATATTGCCCTTGGTATATCTCATCCTTTGCTTTAGTGCCCCTTCTGAAAGCCAAGTAAAATTGTTCTGAATCAGATTTTTAAAACTAATTTATTTGAAGAAACTGGTGGGAGAAATGTACTCAGAAATAAAGCCATTTCAATATTTTAGTGTGATTAAATGTAGAATAATTAAAGCATAATTCAGGTAATTTTCAAAATTAGATTGTCCAAGTTTGCAAAATGTGTTTAAACTCTAGCCCCTCAGGCAGAGGATTGTGAAGGTGTTAAATTGAATAACACATCTCTGTCCCAGCTGGATCAATAACTGAGTTGCTTTTAGGTCTGCCTGTCACAGATGAACAAGTAGATAAACGGTATGAATTTCTAAGTAATACTCACAATACCAGCTTCCAGGGATGTTGCTTGCTTCTAAATACAGAATCTGCTTGAATGTGATGCTCCCACTTAAGGAGGGGAGCCTAAGAGCCCCTGGTTGCAAGATGCTCATTCAAAGTGAAGGTGTGACACCTTCAGGGCATTGCACAGGATGTAGAGACGGGGGTTGCTTTCATCTGGGAACCTTAGTTGCAGTCTGTTAACAAAAAAAAACCCTCACAGGGGAAGAAAAACAAAAGCCTGCTGGTGTGGTGTCTGCTTTAATTTGCTAAGACATTAGACCTTCTATGGTGGCAAAAAAAAATCCTTGAAATCTGTGATCTGACCTAATGCTTCATCTCATTTAGGTCAGTCTTGAAAAGTGATGTGAGGTTTTTGTGGGGTTTTTTTGGTGGTGTTTTTTTTTTTGTTTTTTTTTTTTTTTTTTTTTTTGTGCTGATTTTTATCACTCTCTTGTTTTCTATGGAGAAGACTTCTGGATTGGGAGATGGGAAGCACAGGCTTGCTGAGCTCAGTGGGAAGCCCCATGTTGAACTCAGTGTGTGTAAGGTGCTGAGAGAGGGCAAACAGTGGCAGGGACCCAATGAGTCAAATGTCTGCATACTGCTTGGAGCTCCTATGCTGGAGGGCTCTGCTCTCCAAACCAGCTGCTTATGTGTCCTCTCCTCTCTGAGAGCCCAGAGATCTAAGCCCCCCTCTCACACAGCAGTTATATGGAGTAAAAACTTTTATAGGCAGTGGCAGACCAAAGAACTGCTAGGAACAGGGGAGAAGAGGAAAGAGACAGGGAGGTGAAGGATTTACTTGCTTGTCATCCTTGGTAGGATGCTGCCGTGTGACATTTAGATGGCAAGTGCACGGATTTATACAGATACCGACACCTTGGAAGCTGCCTGACAGCCTGGGTACCTCTGGTCCCCTGATGTGATTGTGCATCACATTAAACCCAGGGTGTTTTGGCTGGGAAATGCCCCAAACACAAAATTGCATTTATATCTCCCTGCTTGGGAAATATGCATCCACATGAATTTGAAATCTGGGAAGTCTCATCTGCATTTACCCTGACAGGTGACACACAGCATTGCTTGAAATAGACTTCATAATGAATAAAATGTGTTTGAAAGGGAGTAGCTCACCATCTCGTTTGATTTTTGGGTCTGGCACATATTGCAAGGGCCAAATAGGTGCCATCCTTGAAATTTGATGCCTTGGTTACATCTGTGTAGCGAGGTCAGCTCTGAACTTCTGGTCACCTTGCTGAGTTGCTCTCCTCTGACCTTCATCTGTACTGGCAAAGGAGTGCAGGAGGAAAGAACTGCTAATAGAAAACTGTAGTGGTTTCACGTTTGCTGAATTCTGTCTGCCAGATTTAGTGTACTAGTTTGTCTTGGTTTAGAAAGACAGGTGTCCGCCAGGGAAAGCTGGAGCTTCCCTTGGAATGGAGAATGTAAACCCCCTCCCTCCAACTTATTGTAATTTTGAAATTAGGGGCTTCCAGGCAAAGATATGGGAATGGGAATAACAGTTCTTTACAAGGAATATTAAAAAATACAAATGTAGCAGTAAAAAAAAAAAACAACACAAAAACAAGTAAGCAAGCAAGCAAACAAAAATCCTAGAAAACCCCGACAGAGTCAGAATATGACCTGACTCCGTGTTGGTCCGGGTGTTGGAAGCAGTCCAAATAACTCATCCTGGAGTGACAGATGTGGTTCTGTTGGAGTAGAGATGATCCTATAGAAGGGTCCAGAGGCAGTGAGATAGGTCCAGTCCTCCTCTGGGAATCCAATGGAAAACAGGCTGTCCTGCTGTGCTGAATTTCAGCTTTTATCTAAGTAGGAATGGTTGGCTCCTCCCACTGGGTGGAGCATCTCACAATGGGATGATGCAATTGTATCAGTCATGTGGTGAGCCTTAATGGCCCATTAACAGCAGATATCCCCTGGAGGGAGGACGGGTTGTGGAAGAGATAAGAATACTCCCCCACCTGGTTTTAACAGCTGGCCCATTATCAGAAGGCACCTGCCCCCTCTCCCCCAGAGTTATGAGGAATGGGTTATAGAAGAGATAAAGGAAAAAAAATCATCTCCCCAACTGGTTTCAATGGATGAAAAATTAAAATACACATTTTTTGTTACATATTGCAACCCAAGACATGGTTTAAGTGTCTTTTCTGCTGCGAGATAGGATTAGGAGAAAAGCAAGCAGGCCCAACTTAAAGGTACAAAGATAGATTTATTAACACACACTAAAAGAAGGAAAAATGAGAATCAAAATGAAACTTTCAAAACATTCTTCTTTGCCCATAAACTGTTAATTTTCCCACAAACAACATAAAGAGACAAAACCTGTGATTTTCAGTCAGTTTCACCATTAAAAATTTTTTTCATCAGTTCTTTAGGGAGAGGAGTCTCTCAGTTTACCATGGGATTTTCCTCCACTGACAACCTAGAACAGTTATCTTGTGGGTTTTAACTGTCACAAAAACAGCTGCCCGGGAAACCTGCTTCTGTGAAATCCCCTCCCATTATCAGTTTCCCAAACTACTTATGGGTCATGGACTCATGCATACTGGGGTGTCACTTTTTTAAAGATTAACAACTCCAAAGGCAAAGGATTTCTTCACCTCAGAGAACAGAGATGTGTTCTCACTTCTTCACTGGTGCATAGAGCTTCTCATCTCTCTCTGTTCAAGCATCTCATGGGATGACAAGATTCACAACTACTAATTCAGTATCAGTCAATCCATCACAGATACCTTTGCTGAAATCCACAAATCTGAACAATCATCTCCCTAAATGCATATTTTCCCCGTGATTTAAAGGGATAATCGACATATAGAGTTCATTACCATGGCTCAATAAGAGAAGTCCGGCCTAAAATGGCAAACTCCTCAATCGCTTCTCCCAATAGTCTTTTCACTCTCTCTTCACTGACTGTCCATGCAGTGTTTCTGTGCAAAAGTTCACTTTTTAGAAAAATTTGTAAGTTTAATAAAAATAAAAAACAGACAATTAGGAGACAGAAAAACAGAGCTTCTCGGCCGAGGGTGCCAGCCAGCACACCTCACCCTCACCCCATTCAGATCCTTTGTTTTGAGGATCTGTGTTGCATATTCAACAGACTCTAATGCATGATTCAAACATTCATTTTGGGTATGTTTTTCTTTGTAAAGTTTCAATTCCCCCCCCAAGTATTTTATCTGGCAGCTTTATCTGTTTTTGGCTCCACTTCATCTGGTTAGATCTCATAAATCCTTGTTTCTGGTCATCTTTCATAACAGAGGTTCAATTATCCTTCATCAGGAATCTTCATGCAGGAATGCAGGATGACTCCTGCCTTCTGGCTTGGTCAGTTTAGATGTTACAAAGAAAAACCCTAAGGCTTTTGTTTTTACGCTATGCTACAATCAGAAAATATACCTTCATCACATTTTTAAATTCCATAAATAAAAGGAAATACAGTACAACCATCTTACATTATACATATAGCATTCATCTCAATATTTGCAAAAAGCCAACTCCATAATATGCATTTATAACAGTCTCCTTATAATTCAATCATTTTGTCCTTTTCCTCTCTCTCTCAGGGAAGGGTTAGAGCTCTGGAAGTTTCATTTTGGGCCAAGAAAGAGTTAATTTTCTTTTGCCCAGGTCCTCTCTCCCTCCAATGCAGCTTTCAAAATCAGATTTCAAAGCTGTGCTCGTAGGGGGAAGCTCGCAGGGAGAGATGGGAGCTTGGAGTGGCCAGGAGTCAGGAATCTTAAATGTTTGTAAATGCCTTCTGCCTACCCCTTGGTGACAGGGGTCACCCCAGTGGGCCCAGCCCAGCTGGGCCTGTAGCTGCTATCAGGGACATCTTCCTTGGCTCGGCCAGCAGCAGGGCAGGCTTTAAAGTTGGCTGGATATTAGTAGCTGCAGCCTCCCCTTCCCGCACCGGCAGCTGATGGGGCCCAGGGGCACGGCCAGACCAGGGCCAGCTTCCCCCCAACAGGGAGCAGCGGCAGGGCCTGGCCGGCCTGGGCTGCTCCATGGAGCAGCTGCTGGGGCCTGTTGTTACCTGCTCCTCTGGCCAGAAGGAAAAGGAAATTTCCCAGGCTTCTCCAGATTTTTAAGCCTGTGTGTTCCCAGAGGCATGTCATCTTTCTAACTGGTCAATCAAGCTGTTAACTCTAAAGTCAGGAACTAATTGGCTCTTGCTATCCGTGCTAAACCAGCACAAAAACAAGGAGCCTGGAATATCTGCAGGGCAAAGGAATTTTAAGTGACACCATGGGGCACTGTGCATTTGCAGTTTGGCTTACTGCAAAACTTTGCAACTCAAAAATGTTGTCCCTTCACAGCTGACACTTCTGCATGCCCAATGTTTGTGGTGACCTTCCTGCCCGTGTCACCTCTCTATCAAAGAGCTAAAGGTGATTTCAGATGAGGTTAACACTCCCAGGTGTGCTGCCTGACAGTGCAATAGGCTTATTAGTGGAGCACAAATTTAATTATTTTCTTTTAGCAGATTTAAGGCTTGAATCCTGCCTGAGCAGGGCAAAAAGAGAAACATCATCTCCTTGCTGTATCTCCAGGTGCATGGAGGATGCTCTTCTGTTGGAAAAAGCTGCTTGTACAAGAGGCAGAGATTTCTTCCTGAAAACAGGAGGCTTTTACGCTCAATGGCCTAATTTGTCATGCATTACTGAAAGAGTGTGTGAAAGAAGGGAACAAAATTCCGTTTTTCTTTGTCTACTTACATATTAAAAGATTTTTTTTGTCATATAAGCATAGAAAACAGTAAACCACTTACAGTCTTACCTAGAAGGCTGTAGCTCTTAGTCATTAGTATTCCAATTGTTTTATTCTGTTTGAGCAATTATTTTATCTTACTGCCATCAGTTTGGGAGCAATTTCTTGACTCTCAAGCTACTATTTCTGTCTTTCAGACACACACATTGCATATATCTGATATTTTCAAAGAACCTCTGATGCTAGAAAAGCAGACAGAATCATTTGCTCAGCATTGTACTCTGCTGAACATTTTCCCCCCTCTGATTCCTTATAACTGCTGTCTGCATGGAGCACAGCCTCCACAGCAGTATCCATGAAAAGCTTCTGTACCCTGCATTTTTCACAGAAAACATTTGGGATGAATTTGTCAGAAAGGAAACTGCTGACTAAAGAGATTTGCTGCTCAGTTATTGGGAGGCTTTTGGGATAATTCACAGAAGTCTGCAAGACAATAAAAATAAAATCTTCTATTAATTTTCCTTTCTAATTTTTTTAAAAACAGATTTGTTTTATGTTTAATTGAATGGCTTAATTACTCGTAGAAACATAGAATGGTTTGGGTTGGAAGGGGACCTGGAAAATCATCCAGTTCCAACATGCCCATGGAACTGCTAAAGTGAGCTAAAGTGAGTCAAACATTTGTTGGAAATTACTGGCATTTTTCTCTGATATTATTTATAATGGCTACATAAAAGAAGAGTGCAAAAAAATTATTTTAGGGATGAAATAAAAAGGGTATTTAGTTGATATCTGTGTGACCCACACCAGACAGGACTAAAAAGCAGAGTTTAGGGCTGTTTTGTGCCTTGAACAAGTCTGTCCTGCACAAGCATGGTATGGAGAGGCTGTGCTAAACATCATCCTTCCTCCTGCAGGGCTACCTTGCAGCAACTCTCTAGAAGGTGCTGACCCACCCTGTCAGTATCAGGAGGTTCCCCAAGCATAGGGGAACATTTGCCTGGAAGTTCTGGGAGAGACATGAACACTGAAAAATGGGAAAAGGTAGCGGAGTGTTAAGGCAGACCCTTAAGTGATTAATCAAACTGGGCTCCTAAGGAGAGCAGGCAAGTGAATTTCTTCTCCTTCAAGGTGAGTAATGTGTGTGCAAATTTAATTAAATGGTGACTCTTCTCTGCCTCATTAGTGCTGACAACAGGTCCCTTCCCAAGTACCTGCTGTGGCAGAGATCTGTGGGTGGTCATGGGATTTGACAGTCCTGGCTGTGACGAGGCAGGGGCTGCAGATCCTGGTCTGGTAAAGGACCTGTTGAGATGCAGCCCTGACCACCTCACCCAAATCCCTGACAAGTACCCCTGATAGCAAACTGATGAACTATCACAGTTTGGACATTTATATGGAAGTGCAGTGACTTGTTCACCCATGGTGAGAGGTCGGAACTAGATGAGCTTTAGGGTCTCTCCCAACCCAAACCATTCTATGATTCTGCAGGTGGTGAATAAAGAAGTCAATCCAGCTTCTTGATTTATGTGTTTGGCTGTGTATTTTAATTAGGAGCCTTTATCTTGTGGCATTCGAGTTGCCTCAGAGAGAAGCAGCAATAGTGGGAATTGACCAGAAGAAGCAGCAGCAACAGAAAAAAACCCAAAACCCATTTACAAACCCGTCCGAAACACTAAACCTTGCAATTCAATTAAATATTATTTGAGTCAAAAAGTATATTTTCCACTAGCTCATGTAAGTGTCTTAATCCCTGAAAGTGGAGCTTGGTTTTCTGTTTCTGCATAGTTGTTTTTGGACAAATTTTTTTGTGTTATATCAGAATT
The DNA here is from genome assembly GCA_017589585.1 of Phylloscopus whistleri. Lineage (NCBI taxonomy): Eukaryota > Metazoa > Chordata > Aves > Passeriformes > Phylloscopidae > Phylloscopus > Phylloscopus whistleri. Next base: position 6,966,033 of record JADMLD010001554.1, on the reverse strand, counting down.
AAATCTCTAAAATGTGTTTTCAAGAGACAGCAAGGGAATGGTGTAGGTATAGAAGAAAGGATTACAGATGCCCTTGCCCCTGATAAGTTACAGTTGTACTAATACCAAAGAAGAGGAACAGCCTTGCTCTTAATGGCTTGCATCTGTGACTAGTAAAGGTAAGAGTGATAAAAGGGGTGGGTTAGCTGGGTAGAGGGAGGACTTTGAAGAAGGTGATACTGGAGGAAGACTTGGAGGAGGGTAGAGGAGCCCTGAGGAAGAAGGAAACAAGGAAGTGTTGCTGCTGTAAAAGATCTGCTGTGAGGTCAGTCTGGGTCTGATGGGGTTAGAGCCTATTGTTGGAGCCTGCAGTCATAGTTGAGTGAGGTAAAAGCCTGCGGTCAGAGGTAGCAAGGAAATACTTGCAGTCATATTCCAACAGGAAATAACCAGCAGTCAGAGTCTGCAGTTGCACCCTATAGTAGGAGCTTGCTGCAGGCAGAGTCAGTGAATAGTTGGAGTCAGGGTAACTGAACTGTAAAGAAGAATAAACTGGGACCCTTTTCATGTTGTTAAATAAGAGTCTGTGTCTTGGCTCATTTCTACCCCTAATCAGAGGTTTGCTGCAACAGGATGGAAGCAGGAAACAGAGGATGTGTGTTGGAATAGGAGCCTAGCTGGAGTTTGAAATAGGGATGGAAGGCAGCATCTCACGTCATTTATGTGAACTCCTGTTCATCCTTTCAGTTAGGGTTGGGCTGCTCCCTGTGTTCCTTGGGACTGTGTGTATTCTGACAATTTTACATGGGATTGGGACTATGTGGGTGGCATGTTCTTATCCCTTGGAAATGTCATTATAGGAGGGTCCCCCAGCAAGGACCCCCTCCCCTATGTACCACGGGATTATTTTAACAGCAGCTTTATTTCAGATCCGTAGCACACAGCCCTCCACCAGGGTAAGGATCAAGGGGACTGAACAAGATGGGGTACAGGAATGTTCCTGGATAAACATTCCTCAGGCAGGGTGGTTCTAGCAGGGGTTCGGCTCTCTGCACACTGCCAGCTTGCCTGAGCAAGGGGGAATTTGGATGAGATAACATCACTTACTGAGCTGTAACCAGGGATGAGGGATGGCAGGACTGGGAGCTGGTGTTCAAGACTAACCTTAATGGCCAGTGTGGCCAAAGGAGACTAATCCACTTTTTGCCTACTCATGTTATATGTTTAGCATGAGATACAGCATGGTTTTCCATTTTCATTTCTATTTGGGATTTTAGAGATTTGGTTCTGTAAACAGTGCAACTGCCTAGTTACCTATTTGCAGCTAGCGTTGTTTTTAAAATGCTGACCAGAATTCTGTGGAGCAGCATTCTCTCTCTTCACTCAGTACTGAATGCAGCTTGTTTGAGATTCTTGTTCTGCCTGAGGTAGCCTCAGTTATTTCACATCCAGGGGCATCAGCCTCGCTTCAAAATATGCTACCTGAATTTCCCAAACTGCTGTGGTTAAAAAGATCCTATGCTGCGATACCTCATCTATTTGCTAAATCCAATCTGGAACTACCCTTATTTGCAAGCCATTTTGCTTTCCAGTGCTTCACACCTTAGATGGGAATGAAAATGAGACAATTTTGGAGGTTTCCATGGCTGATGTTCTAATAAAGGCTGTGACCCATTCCCTACATACCACCTGAGGCAGGATCATTCAGGTGGGCTCGAAAATGCGTGGTTTTGCCTCGTCAGTCTGTCACCATGTTTGAAGGATTGATAGCGTATGGTCATAAATAAACATATGGCATTTATATAAAGCCAGTATGTATAAAGCAATACAGTAATTCCTGAAATAAAAGAGAAGTGCGGGAGGGGGAAGATGGGAGAGTCAAATCCTGGCTCATAAGAGGTTATTTCTTTGGAAAGAAGCCAGCTGCTATGTAAATAGAAGTAAAGGCAGGTAATGAAACAGAAAATAAGCACTTAATCCTGCTCTCCTGGAGGTTTTCTGGCAAATCTGTAATTGCTGTCCATGGCAGGGGGTGAGGGGTGGGGGTGGGTCAGCCTACTAGACCAGCACCAAAGCCTTGTGATGTTTTGGCAGTTACAGACATTGCCATATTTCCAGCAAAGGTTTAGCTTGTGGCTCAGGGAACCAAAAACCTGATTAAAAACTTTCCCCCAGACAGTGAGGAAGCACATATTTTTCTCCTATCTGTTTTCCATTTAAAGATGAAACTGGCAGTAGCTGCTTTTCTCTATTGCAGTTTGGAGTAGTAGTTTACATTAAATATATGGATAATACAGGAATAAGGCTCTAAGAAGAAATCACCCTACAGGTTAACACAGAGGGTTGCTGAGTAATGGCACACAGATAAGTCTTGTAAGATAACATGATAACCCTCTGTGTATAAATTCTGACTTTCCTATAAAAGTCTATTCTTTTTTGATTTCCTTGGAATTTACATGTGCACTGCCATTGTCTGGAGACAATAAACCCACACAATTGTTTGAGAGGAAATTGTTGGTGCAGGTAAAGTGTCCTGTGGCGAACTTCTCAAAGTCTGCTGTGCTTCGCTTCCTTTGTATCTTTAGAGCTGGATTCAAGTTCTGAACTTTCGGTCCAACTCTTGAGTTCTCCAAGGCTCAGTGATTTTTAGAGTTCAGAGATTTAGGAGTTTAGTTGGAGACATTTTTCTGTTAATTCTTTTTTGGAATGTTTTCTTCAGAATGTCTCTGTTGCATGCCTGCAGCTGAGAGGCACATATAGTGTGGAAAAAGTCTTGTCCTGAGTCTGGAATGTTGCTGCTTCTTCAAAATCAAGGATGGTTTCCTTTTATAATGCTTGACAGGAACCTTTCCCTTATTTTGATCTTTTTAGGACCACAACCCTCTCCATTCTACAAATCATCCCCTATTTGCTTTCTAGGAACCTTCAGGGGATTTTTAGGGCTCACTCTTTAATGCTTTCCAGGACTATATCTGGTTTTGCTTTCTAGGCTTCTACCCTCGCTTTTTGATTTCTTGGAATTTTCCACAATTTGTAGGAACTCATTCATTTTGCTTTCTAGACGTTCTGCTTTTTAGCACTGCTTCTTGATGCTTTCTGGCAATATTTTATGTTTTCTAGTGTAGGGTGACAGACAGATGCTGCTGAAGGCAGTCTTGCCTTTGATATGTTGCAGCTGTGTTAATTATCCAAGAGTAGGAACAGCCTTGCACTCACAGCTATGTGTATGATAAAGAGTGGGTTAGCTGGTAGGGAGTCAGTTGGAGTCTGCTGGCTGTGCTGTGAAGGGCTAGGGACAGGAGGTTGTGTGAGGGACAGAAAAGGTAAGATGCCGTACGTGGGACAGACAGGGTTAGGTGGCTGTGCTAGGGACAGGAAGGAGTGAGCCAGAACTGGAGGAGAAAGAGCCAGAGCTATGTGGAGCTGCCCTCGGGAAATTACAGAGAAAAAGTATAGAAGACTTTTGAATAACAAGGTGCTGATGCTTGGAGCCTTCTGGTGCTTTTAATGAAGCACTTTGAGGGCAGTGTCTGTCTTGACTACTGCATATTGACTATGACAGTCTAGAATTCCTGGCATGCATCTGTAGTAATTGTCTACATTTTCTAAGATCACATCAGTTTAATGTGTAAGAATCTGACCCCAGGAACTTTTCAGATTGATTATGCCTCCCCCCATGTCTCTGGGAAACCCCCATGTCTCCTTTCCCTATCCATTACCTAGGAATGTTCTCAACCTGCTGCCTGTGAATTTCTGCTCTGCTTTCTAAGCAATTCCTCATTGCTTTCTAGGACTGTCTACATATAAGGAAGTCCTCTGAACTTTCTAAAAGGAGTTCCTAATTTGCTTTGTAGAAATGCCTTATTTGCTTTCTAGTGGTTTGTCCTTGCTTTTCCAAGGATGTCCCTCTTGAGGGAGTATTGATTTTCTTTCTGGCAATTTTCTGTTTGTCTTTCTAGATTCCCTCCATATCTTTGCAGGAAATCCTCCAGTTGCTTTCTGTCACTTGCTTTGTTAATAAACTCCCCCTTGCCTTCTAGGAAGCCTTCTCTTTTTGATAAATTCAGTCTCATACCTGGGAATTCCTCTCTGCTTTCAGGGAATTACCTACTGTGCTTTCAAGGAATTTTCTCTTTTAATTCCAGCAATTCCCCAGTGCTGCCTGGAAAGTCGAGTGTTCTTTCTAGAATTTATAAACAGTGTTTCTTTTTGTAGAGGGTTTATTTTGCTCTTCTACTTTCTTTCAATTCTCTGCTGCTGTTGGGGATTTATTGCTTGCTTTTCCTAGAAGTCCTCATCTATTTTCTAATAATTCCTTTCTAGGATACATTATTTTCAAAAGCTGCCAAAGTGACACTTCTAAGTAATCAACTTGTTTTTAAAATCCTCCTTTAGCTTTCAGATAGTTAGAAGTCACTGATGTTTTTAGTAAAAGGTGGCTCAGAGAACAAGTAAGATCAGGATATCCTGAGTCGCTAAAAAAGTGGAGAAGCAAGTCTCAAAAATACTTTACAGACAGATGTTCCATGATTTGAACTGGAATTTCTTCATGCTAATGAAAGTGTGCATGTCATATTGGTTTTGTAAGTACCTCTACCTCCAATTTAACTTGAACCTTAGCCAGGGCATATCAGATGGTAGAGTTAAGAATACAGCATTTTTAAACAAAAAGTGTAATCTCCTTTTTCTTCATGCAGCTGCTTTACACATTAAGAAGGCTCTGGTGGTACAACAATGCCAATCAAGGTAACAGCTTGGTTTTGGCACAGAGGCAGAACTCTGCAGAATGAGCCTCAGCTGCTCAGTGATTAGTGCTCAGTGACACCAAACACTTTTAGGCTGCATTAATTTTAGCAGGATTTGTGAAATCTGAGCAGCGAAGTAAATAAGACTATCAAAGAGATGCCTCAGGATGGTAACTATGTAGAAAAGCATAGCATCTCTTAATTTTCTTTTCTGAAGTACAATGGGATGTTATCTTGCTGTAGCATGAGGGTCAAATTGAAATTATTGACAAGCCCCAAAACCAAAATGGAAAAAGCTTAGGACTTTACATTTCATGCAATACCAAAATCTGTTTGTTTTTCAAAACCTGAACATCATAGTACAAAACCATAACACATTTAAATGTTTTTTTTTTTTTTTTTTGTGTGTGTGTGTTACTGCAGACATTTAACTTGAAATCACCGAATGACAGTAAGAAATGTCAAGGTAACTTGTTTGTTGTTTACCTGATCCAATTTAACTGGTGCTGACATCACACACTGACCACATTGTCAGCTAAAGATAAGTTTTAGTTCATCCACCACTGTCAGCTAAGCATTCCCTTATCATCTTTCTCAGCTATTTGTTTGGATATTATTCAGGCTTCGGTTTGTTTAATCTTTAAGGTCACTGCTACCGAAAGAGATAAGGAAGTTTTTATTAAGAGCGCATGCATGATGATGTTGGAGGGGAAAAAATGGATGGGAGAGTGTTTGTGGAGCTGATTTTTATTCATGAAGCCCTTGAGGGTGACGGGAAAGGGTACCAGGAAACCGCAGCCTGTCGGCTCTTGCAGTCGTGTTTAACTTGTTTGTCCTGGGTGCCTCAGCTAGTGCACACATGAGGCTCTGCCAAGGCTTGTGCTCTGCCTTCCTTGTATTATTAATGCTCCCAGAAGGGCTTGCATTTGTGTGCCACTGCTGCCTCTCTGCAGTTGTGAAAGCACTGCAGGCCGTTCACAGCTGTGACATTGGGGTTCTGTGAGTGATGGTAGTACTGAGCAGGCATAGCTGGAGCAAAGCAGTGTCTGGTGTTTGCCAGAGCTGCCAGTGGCAGGACTCCAGAAATACAGGCCTCTTGGAATTCTGATCTATTTAATGAGAGAGATAGTGGCACATGCACAGATAGCAAAGCAAATCTGGCTCCTCTTATCCATAGTGTAATTATATCATGTGTCTTAGTAGTTGTGCCTGTATCCTTTCTTAAAACTGAAATAATAATTTAAAAAAACCCTGCAAAATCTTCTAGGCATTTTTAAAATGATAATTTTCTAGTGCTTATCAGTGTAGACAAAAATGTAAGACATGCATATGTGTTATGTAGGAGCTCTGAGATAATTCCTCACAATTATTTAAAACTGACCCTGTCACACACGACACAAAGAATTGACACATATACAATGCGATGTCCAGGGCAGAAAGAAGAGGGTTTATTTACAGCTTTAACATTTATCGAATTTCAGCAGTGACCATGGATTGGAGGAAGAAAATCTTCCTCCTCAACTACACTGGACAACCCAATAGTCCATCAACAGTCTCCTCCTTATGAAAAGAATGTAAACATTGTTAGATTTTACAATAACAAAAAGGTTATTTATTTAAAATTGTACCTGACTCCATTACAAAAGGTAAACACAGAAGGCTAAAAATAAGACTTTAGAGAACTCCTTAAAGAGACAGAGGAGAACAACAAAACCCCAGACAACAGATCTCATGGATTTTTGAACCAGCTTCTTTGCTTATTTGGTGCCCATAAAGCCATGGATAGATTTATTTTGGTATGTTCTTTCTTACTGTTGCTGGATGGTTTCGACGAGCATCTCCAAACAAGCTGCCCATTCAAAGCAATGTCTCACTTGCCTGTGGCAGTGTTTTTGTTGGTTTTTTTTTTTAACTTAATCTGCAGCATTTGGCCTTTTTCTAGTAGAGTAGAGACAGCTGATCCTTTAGAAGCTTGGATACTGGACTCTTTCTTTCTTTATTCCCCCTGCTGCATAATCCTTTGAAAGAGCTGGTAATGTGTTGACATGAGGTTTTCGTAGCCAGGTTGTGCAATGTAGGTAATGTGCATGTGTAATGTGATATTCCTGCAATGAATTTGAGCAATTGTATTCTGTTTTATTAAAGGCAGATGAGGAAAGCAGTAGTATAAACTAGAACAATTTTTCCCAGTTTAGGAGGAATTTTGGGCCGCCAAAAATTCTTCATGTCCAAGAGGAGTGCTTCTTCTCAGCACAAGGTATGAGAATGTCTATTCAATAGGTTAATGCAAGCTCTAACCCTGGTCTGCTTGCCTCTCCCAAAAGTGTAATAAAGGAAACTAAACAAAGGTTGTCTCAATATCAGTATGGTACTGCCAACCTCAGGCTTTCCCAAATTGCAGGACTAGCTTAAAAATCAATACATATGCTGTGGCTTTTTTGCTTTTCCCCCAAAAGCTATCTCATAACAAGTGGTTAATTTGGATTTTTGCCCTTTACTCCACAGTGAGGTTAAAAAACCTAATTAAAAAAAAAAAGAGATTTGCTGATAATAGATTTCAAAGAAAGACACAAAGTGTCATGAGACTTGTGATTAAAAGTGTGGGGTAACATGCTATTTTTAGTTTTGCATGTATATTCCTTTGGGTTTCAAATATACCAGCACCTCTCTAGAAATCTATTTGCTTGGGTTTTTGTTAATTTAATTTAACACTCACTTCTTAAGCCTCCCCATGGCTGATGCTGTCACCTTGTTCACCATCGTTATAAGGAGGGCTGTTAAGAGGCACATGCACAGGATTAATGCAAGCCCATTTCTCTATCCTGCTGCAGTGTTAGGTCTTCTAGGTACATGAAGTAATTTCATCCTCATCTGTTACTAATGTAAAATCACTGGAAAAGTCAATTTTTAATTAAGAGTGGAGAAACAACAGGACGGCTAGACCTTTAGATGTAATAAGTTTAGATCACACTTCACCCAGATATCAGCATTTTGTGCTGAGTCATCAGTGGGTGTCATGCCTGGGCAGATCATCAGCAATTCCACCTAATGAAGTGGGTAATTCAGGTAAGAGGTAAGTGGTCAACCAGACAAGTAAGGCATAGTTTTTAATTGCCATGAGAAATGTTTACACCCTTGCGTACATCAGAGGGATGTGATACGACAAGGGACTTTGAAGAGGTGTGTTCTGTAAAATAAGCCTATGACTTTCTCACAGCACTGGCTTTTTTCAAAAAATAGTCAAATAAGATGTCTTTCAAACAGGTGCTAAAGAACACTAGCATTTGTGCTGAGCTTCCTGTAAAGCACATGAGATTTCTCACCTTGCAGGGAAATGGCCCTGGAGAGCTTTGTGGAGACTAGGGAGCTTCTGTATGGGAGTGCTAACCATTAATGGCATAATTTGTCATTTGGTGATTAGTGCAGCACACCCCCGTAGCGACAACCAAATGTTTGTCACATTACTACAAGCAGAGATTTCCTGAAAGGTGGCAGGGAGGAAAGAGGGTGAGCAGTGAAATGTTACCCTGGAGGAAAACAGCTCCCTGGTATTAAAACATTATAAACAAGTGCCTGCCTCATGCTTCAGACCAAGGCTGCTTCTGAGCCACATCAGATTCCCTTCCTGTGTCAGGTTCTGCCTGTAAATTAAGAACAGAAGTAGCATTTGATTATAGGGCAAAAGATAAAATCAAAAATGACTGTGTGGATCTGAGAACTGCTTGCCAGCAGACAAAATAGCAGACAAAATATTTGTTTCATGTTGAATCAGGCTCCTCAGACCTGGCCCGGCAATGAAGGACAAAGAGCTGCTCTAATGTAGGTTACTGTAGTAATTTGGAATAATCTTGGTGACTTGTTTAAACAATTAATATGCCTAAGGTGAGCCCTCACTGTCCCTTCCTGCTGAGCCCTTTAACTCTTTTTCTCTCTCCAGCAGCTGTAAGTTGACTCAGCAAGGTTGTGAGTTCAGGCTTTGGGGGACTGCAGAGCTCTTGCTGCTGTCACACTGTTGCTGGTGTAAATGATGGGAGAAGGAATGATGGCAATCATTATTCAAAATGTTTGTCTACAAGCTGAGTGACTCATTAATTGCAGGCTATAAGATGCTACGTTGCTTCTCCTGTTCCCCTCAATCTAATTTGCAGGCATTTAGCTCAGCTTTCTCCAGACAACACATTGATGCTGATAGTGAAAAAATACACAGTAAAATCAATGTTTTAGCTCTATCAAGTTGCCTTATCCTTGAATTGATCCCACAGTAGGAAAGGTAAAATATAAAACTAAAGTAAGGGGATGAATTATCATGGACAGTTTCTGATAGGTGAGGACTGTTTGTCCTTCTTCCCTACACACTTTGCAAGTGGAATTTCTCTTTTATTACAGGCAGCTAAAACTGGGTTTGATCTTCTTGGTTACTATATGTTGTCATACAGATTTTTTTTTCTTTTTATTTTGCCTTCAGTATCTCTGAGGAAGGAGATTCCACCGCATCTCTAGGCAACTTGCTCCACTGTTTGACCACTTGCAGTAAAAAGCTGATTGATGATTTTAGGGGGAATTTCATGTCTTTTAATTTGTGTCCCTTTTGTATTGTGATAATTGATAATTCATGTTTTTCATAATGTTGTTATGGTAGTGGATGGTAGTTTATATTTTTGTGATTAGTAAACTGCACCCTTAAGAATGCCAAAAAGCCTCCTCGGCATGAAGGAAGGCTTGGAAAATTTCGCAAGGACTTTTTCCTGTCTCCGGAGAGGGGAACAAAGAAATTACAATTCCAATGGAGGGTGGAGAACAACCTTGGCGGAGAAAGCAGAGAAATTACAATCCCAATAGAAGGCGCAGAACACCCTGGCCAAGGATGCTCCACACCTGATAAGGACTGATGGCCCAAGATGATATCTTATCTGGGACATTAGGAGGTGCTCAGGAATCTTCCGCACCCAGGAAACTCATTCAGAAGCTGGACCCTGCTTTAGAAATTTCATCAACGGGACAAAATAACTTATAGAAATCTCGGACTCACGTAAGCCCTGCCAGAAAAAGTATAAAAAAGCTGGCTTGGGCTCGGGTCGGTGTGAAACCTCGGGGAAATGTGGCGCGATAAAGGTCACGTTTGTGATTTCACCCAGTGCTGGCACTGTTCCTTGGGCGTTGGCTTTGTCGATTGCTTGTCCGAAATTTTCCTTGGCAAATAAATCGTTTTTCGACAGAATTGACTCTCTAAATTTATAAGAGTCTTGTCCTGTCACTGAACACCACTGACAAGAGCCTGCTTCCCTCTTCTCTAGGCTGACCACTCTCAGCTCTCTCAACCTCTTCTTGTGTGGGAGATGCTCCAGTTCTTTTCTCATATTTCTAGCCCTTTGTTGAAATTACTCCTTGTATATTGTGCTTTTTTTTCCTTTCTTGTTAAGTCAAAGGAAGCTTACATGACCTGGTTAATTAATGTCTATGAAAGTGGCTGAAAACTTGGAGGAAGATAATTTTTAGTATCATTTTTACTCAGAAATTTTAAGCACTGAGGTTTTTCCTCAGAGACTCCTCACCCGACAACATGCTGTCCAATAGGGAAAATGCCTATAGAGGTATTCCTGCAGTAAACCAAGAAAGTCTAGTCACAGGTGAATACTGAGGTAAAATACTGATCCAAAAATTCTTTATGGATTCCTAGATGAACAAAAGATACTAAAGTCAGCAAGGCTTTATTTATTACCTCAGATGTGTGCTTGTGTGAGCCTGTACAGGGAGAGCTCATGCTGTTAAATCTACAGATCCAGACCCTCCACTCCCACAGGGCTGTGCTCTTCAACACATTCCAGGTGCATACAATTTTTTTGAATCTTTGTTTCAAGCAGTAACATATATGGAGAATCTAAAAGATCTCTAGGACAACTGTTCATGTGTTTGACCATCTCTAAACAAACAAAAACAACAACAAAAAACCACCACCAAAAACAAACAAAAAACCCCCAAACACCACACCCCCCCCTTACATTCTCTAAGAGGAGGAAAAAAAACTTTTTCCTTTCCGTTTCCATAGTAGGTTCCTTGTGCTTACATTACAGTAAGAAGTTTCTTCAAGTAGGAAATGTTAAGGTAGATCCCTGACAATGATGGAAGTGCAGTTAAAAGGTAGTAGAAAATTTTGAAGGGTAAGAAAATTGCTTGGGAAACAGAATGAGAGTTGCTATATAGAAATAATGTTTTCCTCTGAATGGATTTTTAGAGCTAGACTTAGATGAGCCAGGCTGAATTCAGGCCCAGGAAAACAGACTAAACTGATAAAATGTCCTTTAAGATAAACTTACGGCAACCTCTGGTTGTAACCTTAAAAGTGGATCAACAAGAGATGCTCAGAGAAGCTTTTCCAATCTAATTTACTCTCATATGTGCCAATCTCTGTTGCTTAATAATAATACTTGCAAAAAACCCCCAAAACTAAAACCATCCAACCTTTTCCCTTTGAGAAGAGCCATCTACCACTGAGAAATCCTCAAGTCATCTAAGGAACAAATCTCTATATTTTGTATTGTTTTGGCTTTTATAAAACAGTGCATGGGGTTTTTTTTAACACCCACTTCCATTCATTGCCTATCAGTCCTGTGAATTTGCAAATGAGAAAAAAATGTCATCTCTTCCACTTATCTGGATCATTTCAGCTTGTTATTCAAACTTATCTCCAGTTTTTGCCCTTGTGAACTTGAAGGTGAGAATGGTTTAAGTAAAAGCCATTACCCAGTTGATTCCAGCAATCCCCAGTACTTGTCTGCAGTAGCTCTGCAGTGAATGCCAGGCTGTGTAATTTCTGCCCTTTGTGCTGACCCTCTTCCCGGCAAAACCAAAGCAGACAGCAAGCAGATTTCCATATATGTTCTATAGGATTTTCCAAGGAAATTGTGCTGAAGTCACCATATGTCATCCCAAAGCAGGAGGCCTTTGGATCAATGCTGTCTGGTCACACCAGTAGGTGTGTTTCACCTGCCTGGCAAACATTGGGAAGGTTGGGTGCAAGGTAGGACTAGGCCCAGAATTCATAATTTCAGTCAGCTGAACTAATTCCCAGGGGATAGGAAAATTTCTTCAAGCACAATCATTCTGGCTTTTATAAGATGTTAAGATGTCTCTTGATGTCACGGGCATTACATTTTCAGAGACATTCAGAAGTGAAAAACACAAAGGCAGATAAAAAAGGCAAACTTTCCAGTTTCCAGATGGAATAATACCTAGGCTGCATCTTTTCCTGCCAATGTGAGCAGCCAGCATTGGTCTCTGTTTTCTGCATTAAAAATACTCATGTCTCTTGTATATGACTGAATGGACTCTGAAGCCAGTATTATAGGCAGCGAAATGCTAGTGGTGTTGTGTTTTTGTTTTTGTTGTTGTTTTTGTTTTTCTTTTTGTTTTGGTTTTTTTTTATGTCTAGGACTGGTTTCCTATGCCATATTCTTGATGCTTTTCCTCTTGTGAGTTTGGCTGTATTTCATACATATATTTCATCCACAGCTGTACACAAAAGTAGAAAGGGAGCACTGAAATATTTCCATCCTAGTAGCAACACCCTGAGGTAGAAATTCCTGTTCCAGAGTTGTTGAGAGGCAGGTTGGCTCTGTTCGGTGTCTAAAAGGCATCTGTAGCTACCTGATGACTGATCAGCTGCATGCAGTCCATGCTATGAAATAGCAGAAATTGATAGAGCATAAATTGATTAGTTGAGTCACTTCCCCCAGCAATAACTTTGCTGAATGCTGTCTAAGAATGCAGTTTATGCAGCATCTTCTAGAAGGCTAAAAAATGTGTGCCAGGAGTAATTCAGCCACTGCTAATAAATGATGTCAGGGCTATAGAGAAATGTGTATCAGTCTAATGCATGTCTGCTATGCAACATGTGAAATAAAAAAGAGTCACAAGGTCAAGTGTGTGCAGCAGTAAATATGGAGATAAAAGATGATGGTGGGGATGGATGAAAGTCAAGTCTTTATCATTGTTTATAGTCTAGCAATGTTGTTTTCTGAGTGCTTTTGGAGAAAAACTTGGAAGGTAAGGGGGCAGCTGGAGTGATTACTTCAGTTTGAATAACAACAGTATCCAGATGTGCAGCATAAAATCAGTTTTTGTGATCATTATCACCTTTTGAAAATAATTTTTGTGGCCCCTCATCGTGAAACTCTTGATCATGGTGAGCAGCATTGACATGTGGCTCAGAGAATGAAAGAAGGAGAACAAAGACAGTGCTGGTAAGAAATGGATGAGACAGGAACAGCAGGTAATGAAGAGGGAACAGAGCAGATAGGAGGCTTTAGATCATTTAAAGCGTAACAGATAAGAAAGATAGTTCACTGTAGATAAATGTGGAATAATGATGACTATGATAAATCCTTTTCACTCTAGACTCTATGTTTCACAAAACAGAACTTTAAAAAATAAAACCACCAAAACTTAGAAGTCAAAAGGCACAGACATCTCTGTGTGCTGCTAACAAATACCAAACAGGAGGAAGATGAATATCTACATGGAGAATGGTGCTGCTGGTGGGGATTGGGATCCAGGATGCTCAGGTGTGGGGTAAAACAAAAAGGAAGAAAGAAGAAGGGGAGGGAGAGTGAACCAAATCGCAAAACAAAAAGGTCAGCTAACTGAAAAATGAGAACTTTGGAATAGCACACTTGTGTATGCAGACTTTTGCTGTCAAGACAAATGATTTGATCCTGGACCAGTTTCTCTCAGCTTATTGCTGGTGATTATATTTTGAAAGCAGTTATATTACACGTATTTAGAAGGCAAGTGTCTTGGTTTAAGACAGTTTAAGGGATACACTGAAATTAGTCACCTCTCCTTAGTTTTAACCAATCCCTTTCCACCAATAAAGGGAAACAAATATGAATAGATTAAAGTGAAAAAAGAGCCCAATTTACTAAAAAATTAAGCAGCAACAGGCAAAAAATAGCAACAAATAATCAATAGATACAAAATTGGACTGAGATAAACTGGACAACTTTGAATGAATAGGTTAAAGTACAATCACACTTTCTAGCTGGGGAGTGGGGATGAGAGGAACTTCTAGCCTATAGTCAGGAGTTGGATTTTTTTAAGCTGATTTTGTCAGCTTCTGACTGTCTGCTTGTATGAAGAAATGGCAGCTTTGTATGTCTAGTTATTACTTAGACTTGCTGATCTGTTTGTAATTCTGTCTCTTGTGCACTGGAGCCTGTGTCACGGGGCAAACTATTTCATTTGAGATCTTTAAAATGAGCTGTTAAAATGTGATGTACAGAACATACACACCTTTTATTCCATATTTTATCGTCATCTTGAAGGTCAAATGAAAATCTGGTTGAGTCCTTTCTGAGATATTTCTCTGCTTCATTTCACAGTACATGTCCTTATATTATCCTATTATACTGTTTTACTATACTATTATTGGTTGAAATTAGTAAAGACATAAGAGGGAGGGTTGAGTATCCCAAATGCAATCTTTGCAACTTGGATTTTTATACTGATAAAAAAGGCCCCAGAACAACAAATGGCTTTAGAGAATAATGGTGCTCCAATGGAAGTGTCTTTCTATCAAAGAGAAAGACATTATCCATCTTTATCCATCACTTAGGAACCCTTGTCAGCCTTTAGCATTAGTAAATGAACCAGCACATCTCAAAAAGAAATACAGGAGGCACAGAAGTGTGAGAACTCTTGGCACAATCGGCCTTTCATTTCTATAGAAAATCGTGGTTGTTTGAGTTCAAAGAGAGATGTCCTGAGACCGGGGTGCTCTCAAGACACGTGGTTTATTAGTCGTGGGGGACAGCCTAACCAGGGAAGGGGAACAGCAGCAGGAAAAGCCTAAAGGGACAGGGATCCAGGGCAGACAGAGAGAGCGATTACCTGTTACAATCCATTTTAACCCTTTCCATCATGAATATTCTAATTAGCACTAACCAATCACCTCAGGATACAAAAACCAACAGAATTTACATACAGCCTATGGGGACTATTGCATTACCATATGTGGTAGGGTGACTTTATGCTGCTTGTATCCCCAATCGTCTGTTCTGTTTGTGCTGTATATTGTGTTCTGTACCTTTAAAACTTGTTCTGGGAGTGAAGGGGGAGAAAGAACAGCGCGCGGTTCGTTTTGAGGAAACTGCCTGACTCCCACACATTGCTGCTCTCCGGTGTTCATCCGAGGCACGGACAGCGGTGGGACAGAGATCTCCTGTGCTTTTAGTTAGTTTTAGCTAGCTAGCTAGGCAGAGAAGACTCCCTGGACTGTTTTTTTTTCCTTTTTCTTGGGACTGTTTAAATCTGCTCGGGACTGAAAAAACCCAGAGGAACAGCGAGGGCTGGCACCTGCGGCCCGCCGGGCCTGGACCTGCGGAGGGACTGGTGAGAGACTGAGTGAACTGAGCTACACCCACTGGCAAGGACTGTCTCTGTTTGCCATCTCTCTTCGGAGCGGGCAGAGGTTTTATTGTTTCATATTATTAATTCTTTACATTTGTGGGCATTTTGTTTGTTAAATAAATAGTTTTTTCCACTTTTCTCCGAGGAAGTTCTTTTCCCGGACCGGCTGGGGGGAGGGGCCGTTTGGGTTTGCTCTTCCAGAGGAACCCCTTCGGAGGTTTTCCCCCAAATTTGCCCTAAACCAGGACATATACTTATTGGCGCCCAACTGCGGGGCCTGAGAGAGTGGAAAAAACTTACATTGATTGCATTTTTGGTTGTACTTCGTGTGGGAATAGACTACTCAGTAGCCATGTTGCTTGTTGAATTCCTAATGTCTCTTGGGATGGAGTCCTTTCTGTGTTTCTGTTCCCTAGGCTTTTTTGAGGTTTTAATACCTCTCTGGTCCTTAGGTTTGTTTTCTCATTCAGAGATAGCTCCGATGTTGTCTCTAACACGTAGCTTTTACACTAGAGGTGCACGAATTAGGATTGTTATTGTCCTGGGCTTAATGTTCATGATTTATAGGAAGCTTATACAGGCACTGGAGTTTGTGCCTGGTATGTTTGGTTTATGGCTTCTTCGTCCTACCCTGCATCCTAGTTCCAGTAGCATGTTTTGGGGATTTATTAATAATTGCACCCAGTTTGTTAGAGGGGATGAAGCTTTTCAGTCTTTTCTTTATTCCTTCTCTTTTGAATCGGTTACATCACTTTTAGAGAATGTTCAATGTCCCCTGACTGTTAAAGAAACCACTTTTCTGGTAGGCTTCCTCTATATGTTCTACAGCTTGTCTAGAATGAGGTCTGAGTTCTCCAGAGGGGCTGATGAGACTGCTGACCTAGAAGTAGACCCAGGTGTGAAAAATCCTGAATGGTGTGGAAAATGGGAGAGAATGGGCCAAACCTTGAAGGAATTTTCTGATCCCCCAGCTTGGGAATTTTCACATGAACAAATTCAGAACCCAGATGAGGTGGGGAAATATCTGGAGGAGAACTGCCATGATGATAAGGAGAAAAAGCTTATTGCAATAAGCTGGGCCCTGGCATATGCTTATCGTACGCTGCTAGATACTGTAGGGCAGCAGGTAGAGGCAGGGGGGCAGGGAGATAAATCAGCAGCTACCCCAGTCACTGGGGCTGCAGCCAATACAGCAGCTACTCAGACAGCAGCTAAACCAGAAAGTGAGCCTAAGACACTGGCAGTCGCCCCAGCAAAGAAGCGCACACACAAAACTGATCGACCAGTGGATGATGATCCAGGTGAAGGACCCTCAGTGCCTCCCAACACCCAACCAAGTGACACCCAATCAGACGCTGAACCAACTGATACACAATCAGAAACCGAACAGACGGACACAAAATCAGAAGCCAAACCAACTAGCATAAAGCCAGAAGCCCAACCAACCGGCAAAAGATCACAAGCCCAACCAACTGGCAGAAGACCAGAAGCTACTACTGAGTCCTTTTCCCTGAAGGACCTTCGAGGCCTAAGAAAGGACTACACTCGACGACCTGATGAATCTATAATTAGTTGGTTAGTCCGTCTTTGGGATGCTGCAGGCGAGGCTACAATTCTGGACGGCACCGAAGCAAGGCATCTGGGATCCCTGTCACAAGATCCAGTTATTGACCAAGGAATGATGAGAGAGGCTAATCCACGCAGTCTCTGGGAACGGGTCCTGGGAAGTGTGGAACAAAGATACCTGTGTGCAGACGATCTCTATATGCAGCAAACCCAGTGGAAGACCATAGAACAAGGGATTCAATGCTTAAGAGAAATGGCAGTGGCAGAGATCGTCTTCTCAGATGACCTAAACACTAGGAACCCAGACCTGGTACCGTGTACAACCGTGATGTGGCGAAAACTTATACGACTTGGGCCACAAGAATACTCATCTGCTTTAGCAATAATGAAACGGGATGACACGGGAGAGACCGTGCTGGATATGGCGAAGAAGCTCCGAGCATATGCAGATGCTGTGCACGGCCCAACACATGCCAGAATTGCAGCTCTGGAAACACGTATGCAGACATTAGAAAACAAGATAGAGGAGAACCACAAACAACTCAGAGAGGACATTCTCCAAATCTCCACAGTACAGGTCAGAGGTTCTGGTACCAAGCGCAGACGTTCCCCAGATAGGGAAAGAAGTGGTATCCCACGAGCTAAGCTGTGGTCCATTCTGCGTGATTCTGGGGAAGACATGAAGAAATGGGATGGAAAATCTACTGACGATTTAGCACAGCGGCTGCATGAATTGTTGGAAGGCAAGACTCAGAGAGGAGGTTCCACCAAGAGGGAAGTAGCTCCGGTTACCCAGGGAAAAACGGATAACCAGGCTTAGAGGGGCCCTGCCTCTAGCCAGGTAGAGGCTAGGGAAAACCGTGTTTTTTGGACTGTGTGGATTCGTTGGCCTGGCACATCTGAACCACAAGAATATGAGGCCTTGGTTGACACTGGTGCGCAGTGCACAATAATCCCATCAAGACATGTGGGGGAAGAATCTGTCTCTATTGCTGGTGTGACAGGGGGATCACAGGATTTTACTTTGGTGGAAGCTGATGTGAGCCTGACTAGAAACGAGTGGAAGAAACACCCTATTGTGACAGGCCCAGAGGCCCCATGCATTTTGGGCATAGACTTCCTCCGAAATGGGTATTTCAAAGACCCAAAGGGACTCAGGTGGGCATTCGGGATAGCAGCTGTAGAGACAGAAGGTGTTAAGCAGTTGAACACTTTGCCTGGGTTATCAGAGAACCCATCTGCAGTAGGACTTCTGAAGGGGGAAGATCAACAGGTACCAATTGCAACTTCGGTAGTGCACCGCTGGCAGTACAGAATGACTCGAGATGCCGTGATTCCCATCCACAAGTTGATCCGTGAGCTAGAGAGCCAAGGGGTGGTCAGCAAAACCCACTCACCCTTCAACAGTCCCATTTGGCCTGTGCGCAAGTCTGACGAAGATTGGAGATTGACTGTGGACTATCGTGCATTGAATGAAGTGACACCACCACTGAGCGCTGCCGTTCCGGACATGCTGGAACTCCAGTACGAGCTGGAGTCCAAGGCAGCGAGGTGGTACGCCACTATTGACATTGCCAATGCATTTTTCTCCATCCCTCTGGCTGCAAAATGCAGGGCACAGTTTGCCTTCACATGGAGAGGGGTGCAGTACACCTGGAACCGATTGCCCCAGGGGTGGAAGCACAGTCCCACCATCTGCCATGGACTCATTCAGACTGCACTAGAAAAGGGTGAGGCTCCAGAACATCTGCAGTACATTGATGACATCATTGTATGGGGAAACACTGCAGCTGAAGTGTTTGAGAAAGGAGAGAAGATCATCCAGATTCTCCTGAAAGCCAGGTTTGCTATAAAGAAGAGCAAAGTTAAGGGACCTGCTCGAGAAATCCAGTTCTTGGGAATAAAGTGGGAAGATGGGCGGCGCCAGATTCCCACCGATGTTATTAACAAGATCACAGCAATGTCTCCACCGACCAACAAGAAGGAAACACAAGCTTTCCTAGGCGCCATAGGCTTTTGGAGGATGCACATCCCTGAGTACAGCCAGATTGTGAGCCCTCTCTACCTGGTTACTCGGAAGAAGAACGATTTCCACTGGGGTCCAGAACAACAACACGCCTTTGCCCAGATCAAGCAGGAGATTGCTCATGCAGTAGCCCTCGGCCCAGTTAGGACAGAACCAGATGTGAAGAATGTGCTCTACTCTGCAGCTGGGAGCCATGGTCTGTCCTGGAGCCTTTGGCAGAAGGTGCCTGGTGAGACGCGTGGCCGACCACTGGGATTCTGGAGCCGAAGCTACCGAGGGTCTGAAGCCAATTACACTCCAACAGAAAAGGAAATTTTAGCAGCCTATGAAGGAATTCAAGCTGCCTCAGAAGTGATTGGTACTGAAGCGCAACTCCTCTTGGCACCCCAACTACCGGTGCTGGGGTGGATGTTCAAAGCAGAGGTTCCTGCTACCCACCATGCCACCAATGCCACATGGAGTAAGTGGATTGCTCTTATCACACAACGCGCCCGTATTGGAAAACTGAATCGTCCTGGGATTTTGGAGATAATTACAAACTGGCCTGAAGGTGAACACTTTAGTCTCATTGATGAAGAGGAACAAGAGCAAGTAACCCGGGCTGAAGAAGCTCCACCATATAACCAACTGCCAGCAGAAGAAGCACGCTACGCTCTTTTCACTGATGGTTCCTGCTGCATCGTAGGGATGAACTGGAAGTGGAAAGCAGCTGTATGGAGCCCCACGAGACAAGTTGCACAAGCCACTGAAGGAGAGGGTGGGTCAAGCCAGCTTGCCGAACTCAAAGCTGTTCAATTGGCCCTGGACATTGCTGAAAGAGAGAAGTGGCCAAAGCTCTACCTCTACACTGATTCATGGATGGTAGCTAATGCTCTGTGGGGCTGGCTGGAAAGGTGGAGAAAGGCCAACTGGCAGCGTAGGGGAAAACCAGTCTGGGCTGCTGATGAGTGGAAAGACATTGCCACCAGAGTAGAGAAACTGTCTGTAAAAGTTCGTCATGTAGACGCCCATGTTCCCAAGAGTCGGGCTAATGAAGAACACCGAAACAACGAGCAGATAGATCAGGCTGCAAAAATAGAAGTATCAAAGATAGACTTAGATTGGCAACACAAGGGAGAGTTGTTCCTAGCTCGGTGGGCCCATGATGCCTCAGGTCATCAGGGCAGAGATGCCACCTATAAGTGGGCACGGGACCGAGGGGTAGATTTAACCATGGACAGTATTTCTCAGGTTATCCGTGACTGTGAGACGTGTGCTGCCATCAAGCAGGCCAAGCGGGTGAAGCCCCTCTGGTACGGTGGACGGTGGTCCAAATATAAGTATGGGGAGGCCTGGCAGACTGATTACATCACCCTGCCCCAAACCCGCCAAGGCAAGCGCTACGTGCTGACCATGGTGGAAGCCACCACTGGGTGGCTGGAGACCTATCCTGTGCCTCATGCCACTGCCCGGAACACCATCCTGGGCCTGGAAAAGCAAGTTCTTTGGAGGCATGGTACCCCTGAGAGGATTGAGTCAGACAATGGGACTCATTTCAAGAATAGCCTTATCAACACCTGGGCTAGGGAACATGGCATTGAGTGGGTCTACCATATCCCCTACCATGCACCAGCTGCAGGCAAAGTGGAGAGGTGCAATGGACTGTTAAAAACCACCTTGAAAGCATTAGGTGGAGGATCTTTCAAAAATTGGGAGCAACACTTAGCAAAGGCCACCTGGTTAGTTAACACCCGAGGTTCCACCAACAGAACAGGCCCTGCCCAGTCTGAGCTCCTATCTACAGTAGATGGAGATAAAGTTCCAGTGGTACATGTGAGAGGTTTGTTAGGGAAGACAGTTTGGACTAAATCTGCCTCAAGTACAGACAAACCCATCCGTGGGATTGTTTTTGCTCAGGGACCAGGTTGCACATGGTGGATAATGCAGAAAGATGGAACAACACGATGTGTACCTCAGGGAGATCTGATTGTTGGGTGAAAACTATGAGTAAATATCATTTACTGAATGTTACTACCATTTTCTGTATATAGCTGTATACTGTATATATATGCATGTATAAGGTATGTGTGTGTAGAGTTAGAATTTTAGTTTTGGTAGTAAGTTGACGATATGGGGATAAGGGGTGGAATGTGGTAGGGTGACTTTATGCTGCTTGTATCCCCAATCGTCTGTTCTGTTTGTGCTGTATATTGTGTTCTGTACCTTTAAAACTTGTTCTGGGAGTGAAGGGGGAGAAAGAACAGCGCGCAGTTTGTTTTGAGAAAACTGCCTGACTCCCCCACATTGCTGCTCTCCGGTGTTCATCCGAGGCACGGACAGCGGTGGGACAGAGATCTCCTGTGCTTTTAGTTAGTTTTAGCTAGCTAGCTAGGCAGAGAAGACTCCCTGGACTGTTTTTTTTTCCTTTTTCTTGGGACTGTTTAAATCTGCTCGGGACTGAAAAAACCCAGAGGAGCAGCGAGGGCTGGCACCTGCGGCCCGCCGGGCCTGGACCTTCGGAGAGACTGAGTGAGCTGAGCTACACCCACTGGCAAGGACTGTCTCTGTTTGCCATCTCTCTTTGGAGCGGGCAGAGGTTTTATTGTTTCATATTATTAATTCTTTACATTTGTGGGCATTTTGTTTGTTAAATAAATAGTTTTTTCCACTTTTCTCCGAGGAAGTTCTTTTCCCAGACCGGCTGGGGGGAGGGGCCGTTTGGGTTTGCTCTTCCAGAGGAACCCCTTCGGAGGTTTTCCCCCAAATTTGCCCTAAACCAGGACACCATACTAATCTACATACTAAAAACCTGAAAAACCACCTTTTCCCTGATACTTGAGACAACTCAACCGTCTTTTGTTTGGGGGGTGGAGTTGCTTAATTACTGGAGCTTTAGCTCTTGGTTCAGCTGATTGTATCACTGTTTTCCTGTTTAACATTCTATAGTTCGAATCTTGCTTTCAATTCTATCTCTTTCGTAGGTTTCATACTCTTAGACTCTTTTGCTAATAAATCATCTCTGCAGGAGTTTCCTGCTTCATCCTTTCCAACACATTTCTCTAGTTAATACCAAAGAAATAGCTATTAATTGTGTTTTTGTTAACAGGCAGAGGTGATAAAATATTTTTTCATGTGTTTATGGGAGGATAAAGCTTGGTTGGGCTGTTCTTCCAGGCCCTCATCTGCTCTGAACTGTAGCTTCTCATGGGAATGGTCTCTGCTGTGGATGCTCTGAGATTCTGTGTGCAAGGAATGATGCAGTGCCCTGCTCTGTGCTTGTCTTTAGGAGTAGAATAACATGAAGCTTTCAACCAATTCATTCTCTTGCTATTTTCAGAGCTCCTGAACAGCTGTTCAGGCTTTAATCTGTGCCAGAGATGGGTTGGGAGCACAAATGGAAGTTTCCTTTGGCAGCACTGGATGTGAGTTTGAGTGTGGCCAGAGATCTCCTGACCAGTTGGGAAAATTCTGAAGGGCAGGGGTGTGGGGCTGTGCATCTAAATCTTGGTTAGAGCTGTCGGTTCAACCACACTATCTGTAAGTGGCTTGAAGAAGGTCACAAATTCAAAAATGTGTGTTTTGATGTGGAGAGGGAAGCAATGTTCATACTAACAAAGCCTGAAATGTCAGAGTAAGAATGTCTGCCCATTACTCTTGGGGGTATCTTGAAATCTCTCCCTGGTTCCTTTACAGTGGTTACAATTTCCTTCTTGTTTATGTGAAATGCAAGACATTTAGCATCCATTTCTTTGGAGTTTGTGGTCTGTCGATATTCTCTTGGTTTAACTCTCCATTCTTCTGTCTTTGCTCAGAAACACTTTTCTTGTCATGCTGGTGGTGGCAATATGCTTCTGTGGAGGAAGGATTTTATGAACGCTTGAGCATCATCTGTGCTGCATCCTTACAGATGTCTCAAAACCCTAGACACAAGGTATATTCAGAGAGGACATGATTTCCCTTATTTCACCTTTTCTGGTAATGAGTCATAGCTAGAGATAAAAGCTGAGAATTATCTGCTCTGAGAAGTCCAAACTTTCATCTTTTTAGTTCTTATTCTTCTTGGAGTGCTGCTATTTTGGTGACTTATGGTGATAACCTAGTTCCACATAAAGGACTCTTAACCTGAATAATCTGTTACCTAGAGATGGACCAAACAAGCTCTTGACATTTGAAAAAGGGTTGAAAAAAATCTCACACTAGTACACATTTTAAATTGGGAGTCCTAAGGGTGCAGATATGAAGACACTGAGAATATTTCCATAGTGCCTTGATAAATGAGCACTGCCAGTGTAGGAATGCACCCCACACCCGAGCAAGTGTTTTCCATATAGGGAAAGGTTTGAGACTCACCCCTTGTATTTCTTATAAGGGAAAGGACCCAGAAACTTCTTTGCTGCCCTGACAGTAATTGGCTCAACGCTAAGAGAGAAGCACTTGTTGGACCTTGTTGCTGTTCTTCAAATCCTGTACCTTTTTCTATTGGCAGTTTGCTAGTGGAACACTCCTCGATTCTTAAGGAGAAAAGAGAGAGAACAAAGGTGCTCGATGCATTCTCGAGGTGTTTGTAGCAGGTATATGGGACCTGCCCCTACTGTGCTCAGCTTTGTTCTTTGTTTTGTATTATTTACTTTCTTTTATTAAACCTTTTGATTTTTCAAGACATGCTCGACCATGCCGTCTCACTAATTATTTTAAGCCATTTCTCTGCAAGGGGTGGACCCTCAGAGGTACTGGGAACCCCAATATGCCGGGATGGTTGTGGCAATTGGTCCTTTGGCACAACAAACTTGTGTGCTTGGATATGTTGATAGTCTGGATGGTTATAAAATTTTCTAGGAGTTAACCTTCCACCCTGTAGAAGGGAATTTACTAACTGTAAATTCTCTGTAACCCAGAGAATTTTATCTATTTGTAATAGATCTGTGGTGTTTTGCTGCCCATGGTTTCCCATCACATGACATAGCTGAACTCTTTGCTCTAGACAGAGAAGAGAAGCAATTATTAGGTATTCATTCCCTTATGGTAGAGACACACACTGATACTGGAAGTTCAATTGAAGCACTGTGCAAGTAAGAGCCTGTTTTTATGGATAACTAGAGCACGACCTGAAGGATGTGCTTTCACTGATAGAGAGATAGGAGGTACTTCCTGGCATCTGAACTGGGCACTCTCAGCTGAGGCAAAACTCCCATTTCATTCATGGATGAGTAGGGGGTAATTTTTGTAAGAGGGGATAGTGATGTGTGTATCAAATGTTCTTCTTCTCCCTAACAGAACAAGCTTTATAATTACAGATGGGCTGTGCTTGAGTTGCCACACACTTCCAGCAAATGACATTGGATATTAGTGATTCTGCCTGATCTGCAGGAAGCAGTTCAAAGCTGCAATTCTGCAGAATCACTGCGTATTCCATATTCTTACATTTCTAAATTGGAGTCTTTCTGACTTGGAAATTAGATCCCCAGTGCTGCAATTAGATCCCCAGAATGATTATTTGTCCCACAGCAAAATGGGAATAAACTTGTGGCAATATGGCTTCTTTTGCATGTTGCCTGTATATATACATAGATATATAGCAGCTATTTTAGTATGAGATATGGGCTAGAAGTGTTTTGGGGCCTTTAAAAAAGGCTGATATGTGACAGAAAGGGAAGGCTGAGGGATATTGTGACAGTTTTAGTTTGGTTTCCTGGCCAACGCACCAATTAATATGATGGTTTCAATCACTTACTATATTTCATGGGACTGGGAGAACATAAAGAGCAAAACAGGCTTATTTTCAAATTACAAAGATAGTTTATTTACACACACTGAAAGGATAAAAATAGGAAGAAAAAGAACAACAAATGAAACCTCCAAAACATCCTTCCCTCCCTCTCCATGTTTTCACTTTTCCACACTTAACATAAAAAGACATAACCTGCAACCTCAGTCAGTTTTACCATTTTAATATAATCTTTCATCAATTCTTCAGGAAAGGAGCCTCTCTTGGTTCCAATGGAGACCTTGTCTGCAAGGACCTAAAAAAAAAAAGAACTCGCAAACCAATGAAATCCCACCCATTTCACAGCTTCCCAACACTGAAAACATGGGCCATGTACTCAACACACTGCAAACTGGGGTGTCACTTTTTAAAGGTGTCTCACTTCAGGGGTAAAGGATTTTCTCATGTCAAGGAACAGAGCTATCTCTTCACTTCTTCTCTACACACAGAAGGCCTCCATCTCTCTGTTCCAGCATCTCATCAAATCAATTTTACTCAGTCCATCAGACAATACTTTTGCTCAAAAATCTACACATAAAACAATCACCTCCCCAAAATGCACATTTTTCCATGGTTTAAAGGAATAGTTTAGTTCAGTCTCTATGTTATTCCTATTCCCAAATCTTTGCCTGAAAGCCCTTAATTGCAAAATTGTAATTGGCAGGGGTGAGGGGTTTACATTCTCCATTCTAAAGGAAACTCCAGCTTTCCCTGGCAAATACCTATCTTTCCAAACCAAGACAGATATGGAAAGGGATACTTCCAAAAACAACAATGCAGCTGTGGGAGACAAGCTAGATAACACAAAACTCTTAAAATGATGATCCACCAAAATCAGTAATTCTTTCCAAAGGGGTCATGGGAGAGGAATATTAATGTGAGTTGTCTGTGGCAAAAGATGATCTGTGATGGGCCTCAGAAAAGATGCCTCAGTGCAGAAAGCACAGTCCAGGACCACAGGGAAGGGAAGATAGAGGAACAGGTAGTGAGAGAATGAAGGGTAGAAAATTGATTTCTTGGGCCAGATACTACTGCAGCAGAATTAGCATTGGATTGCAGCTGTGTAAGTGTCAGCAGGACACTTACTTTAACCACAGTGCTGGATGCAGGAGGATGGGCAAATACAATGACTTTGAACTGCAGTCCTAATGTCTTTGTTCAATAAAGTTTGATTTCTTGATGGTTAAAAAAAAAAGAAAAAAGGAAAAAAAAAGACCTTTTATTTTTCTACCCACTTTTAAACCCTAAAAAAATAGCAGGTTCCTGCCTTTTATCCTTACTATAAACTGTGGAAGTGCTATCTCCTCCCCTTTTTCTGAGTCTTTTTCATATCAGAGCCACCTCCTGTGAAGGGACTCTTCTATAAAGAATGGAGAGCTTCAAGTCACCTGCTGGTTTGAGAGCACCTCTGTCATTGTATATACTGAGCTCCTTTTCCTAAAATGCTCACTGGATCTTTCAGCCATGTGCTTTCTGGTGGGTAATGTCATGTCAGGAAGAAAGAAGCAGCATGTGATACAGCAAGAGTGGGGATACAATAAGCACCAAGGTCTGTTTTCCCCTTCAGTCCCTTAATTTTGTATGCATCTCCCAAAGGTGTTGCTTTCCCATTATTCCAGCTGGTAGTGGGGTCCGCAGTTTTGGACCCGAGGAGGCTAAAGCCACCCCAGAAAGGTATCTCATTAGAGACAGCTCCTGGGGGGTCAGAAGCACTCCCTCAGCTGGCAGAGAGCGTCTCAACAGGGGGCAGAGCAGTGATCAGCTCTTGTGATTTCAGCTCAGTGATTTTCAGCTCCTGCCCCTGCGAGGTTCGCTTCTCTTTTAGCCAGCTCGGGATAAGAGAGAGAGGGTCTCGTTTGGCGATTCCGCATGAAGTAGCTTTATTGCAAAGGTACCAGCGAAGGGGCCCAGAGGACAAGATACCCTGGGGATTAGGGAGACTTTAGGGGGTTTTATAGGGAACCAGGTGGGAGGGAAAAGGCTACAAAGCCAATCGTTTACAACAGATCTACATAAGATCCCGTGGAGAATTGTGGGTCCTTTGGAAAGTCGCCATGACAGAAAAGCTTGCTTTGTTATCTTAGGGGTCTGGCGGGGGTTGTGCAATTCTCCTTATCTCCTCAGCAGGCTTCTCTCCAGGGCAGAGCCACTGGGGCTCCACCCACCCCCACATCCCATCACCACTGCTGGTAGTCCCTGTTACCAGTTGGAAACAATAGAGTGAAATCAGAAGGTGTTATCTCAATCCAGTTCTTGCTCACTTCTCCCACAGCATGGGGAACCTGCATTATTCTGCTCACCCGTGGTGTCAGCTCCTTTGCATGCGCAGTATTTGACTTTTTATTCTGTGCTGTTTGCTGTGGTTGGTGCTTGAAACCAAGGAGTTTGTCAGAGCTGGTTAAAACAAGGCCTAACTCCATGTTCAGCATCTCTGTGAATGTGAAAATCCCTAAGTATGCTTTTCTGGTTCTTAAAGAGTATAATTTTTCAAGATGCATTCAAGGAGTTGGAGAACATTCCTGTCTTTAATAGAGCAGCACTTTTGAGATGTGAAGTTCAGGACATTTCTTATGAAATATAATAATTCTGCCTTAATGCAGCAACTGGATGTAGGACATTCAGTTGTACACACAGCTGAAGACATGCTACTGATATTTGAGTAGATGGGTTTATTCTTACACACCTTACAAAGAAAACTTGTGTGGGATGATTATTTGGGAGAGTTGGCTGGATGAGGATAAAGGAAAAAAATGTTGGGATGGGAAAATGGAAAGGAGTTAACTCAGCTGATGCTTCCCACTCCTGTTTCTCTCCACTACCCTGCATCAATTGATCACACACTGCTCACAACTGCTTCCACCTGGAAATGAAAAGAGCAGAACCACTTTTTTATGCCACTTGCAAACCACTTAGAGGCACTTGTCTGACTTAGAGGCCCTTAGGTTTTTATAATTTCTACAAATAAAATGTTTTATTTTTTTCCTGATTTTTTCTCCCTTCAGTATTACACTGTTTCCTTCAGGCACTTTAACCTATAGAATGAATGATCTAGTTAATTCTCTAACAAATCCTTAATGATGAAAACTGTTATTTTCTTTAGACCTTTTTCCTTACTTTTCCATCATGATACATTAATCTCTCTTTGCAATTTTTTTCCCCACAAGTTACATGCATTCTCACTCAGGCATCTTTCAGTTAATACAGAAATTAGGTTTTTCCTGACATTTGCTTCAAATAATTTACCTAAGGAGCAGAAATAATATCTGGAGCTAATTTTGGTAATTTAACTGATAATACCCAGGGCTGCATATACCTCACTGTGTACATTTCATTTCCTTGACCACTAATTTTGCTGTTCTCTCTAGAAGCGCTGACTGGGGCCAGAGAAATCATTATCCCAGACTTTCATGAGACACACACTATTATTTTCACTGGTAACAGGATTTGTGATAAATTGACTTCATTAACTTCACGCCAGTCCTCAGCTCTTGATTTCTAATCAGTTTTTATTTTGCTCGGAGATCACTGGCTGCTAAAGCATAACATCAGTCTTCAATCACAAGTGAAATTAATCTCACCTTTGAGAGCTGAGAGGCAAAGGGCCTCTTCCGAAGCTTTGAAGGAGGTTTAGTTTTTATGCTCATGCTCTTTATATCCCACCTTCTATCAGAGGTTGCTGTCTCTGGAGTCCTGCCAGCAGAGCATTTTGTGCTAGAGTTCCCTACCCCACCACAGGCAGGGTCCTCTGAGTTATTCCAAGTAGTCTGAAGGGCTGATAACTTGTCATTTTCTGAAATCAGAGGGCAAACTCGCAAGATTGACCTCAGCAATGGTAAGAGTGGCAACAGCCTCCAAGCTCTCAGTGAGGCTGTGTGGTGACTGTGCAGCCACCAGGGACAGGTGCACTCTGTGTTTTTCATTTGCATGTGGTGGGCAGTGGAAGAGCTGAGCAGGAATGGCCCCAGCATAAGCCAAGTTTAGTGCTGTGACATTCTTCCATCCATTCAGGGGTCAATTTGAAAACCCAAACAGGCAAAGATGTGTCTGTTGCACTGAACACTGATGTGGATTGGTGCAGGTGGTGGAGAAGGCTGTACCGCCTTGGGAAACTCTGCAATATTTAGGTGAAAATTACTCAGTAGCTGGAAGGTTCAGTGTGGCTCCTTCTGTTGTCTTGAGGGCAACGCTGCTCTACACCAGTGCTGATTCAGTGCTTTTCTCTCCACGGTAGGCAGATCCATCCCAAAGAGCCTGGAATCATGTCTGGGAAGCCTGTCTTGGCCAACTGGATTGCAAGTGCAGTTTATCAGTACAGACTGACTTTGGCTGCAATTTGCAACAATTAACTAACTCTTAGCTGGTAACACCTGCAAGTGTGTTTTACTGGCTACAAAGAAGAAAAGTTTTCTCAGGACTTACTTTATCAAGAAAGATGGTTCTAGCTGACCATCATATGAGTGAAACCCTCTCGCAGTTACAAAGTAAGGATAAATAAGACTTAATGCTTTATTCAGTAGGCTTTAATATCACTTTGTAAGATGCAGGATGAGTTTGCCTTCTGAGATAGGGAGGAGATAACAAGCTGCTGGTCATGCAAGGGGAGAGGACATGGTCAGGAGTGAGCAGCTGTTTCTGATTTACTGAGACATCCTTGATGCCAAGCACACCAGGCTGAGCTGAATTTCTTGTGCCCAGGGTTGGCCTGGTAGGTTTTCAAAGCCTCCTTTCCCTCTTGGTGCTCCTTACCTTCTGGCACAAGAGAGCTGGGATGCTGCTGGGCTCTGTCACTGCCTGCTTGCTTATCTGCTGAAAGATGACTTGAGAGACAGAGACTGTCAGCTCTGTGACTTGAGCCAAATCCAATTCATTGAGGAAATGTGCTGCATTCCTTGCTGTTGTAATTTAGCAGGGCTCTGTCAATTTAGTAGTAAATGTAGCTTTTTAGCCTCTAAAAAGCACCATTCCAGTAGGGTGCAAATGAATCTGGCAGTCTGACAACTTGGCTCGTAGCCCAATCACTAGTCCTTGGAAACCAAATAACCACTGTAATTTTCAGGTGTAATAATGGCTGAAACAAAATATCTGTATGCTAAGCCTCTTTAATATTACTGTGTTTATCAATAGATAAATGGAAATGGACATTTTCAGTATCTTGGATTAATTTTTTTTCCTTGACTGAGCTGTATGATTTTGCCTTAGATCTTGGAGAAGGCTTTGCTGACCTTGGAAGATGTGAAAGGCCAATAAAATATGGTTGTGTGAGATGTCTTCTGTCTTCCTGGGCAGCAGAAAATGCATCTGAAGGAGGTAAGCCTGAGGAATGGTTCTGGGTCTTGGTTTAAGGCAATTTGAAGACATGGACATGCTAAAATGAGTTACCTTCCCTTAGCTTTAACCAATCCCTTTCCATCATTATTACGGCATAATTATCCTGGAGCGAAAAGATTTGGATTCCTTTTGCTGTCCTGTATAACTCCTCAGAGAAAGGGCACAGACAGAAATTCTCATCAAGAAAACCATCAGTTGTTTCAAAAATAATTAGATGCACATTGATGCACCCTTAAACCTTGCTCTTATTGTCTTCTCTCTTGTGCGTGGGAATCAGAAAAGTCTTAATGTTTCAGACACTTTAAAGTTGTGACCAGATGAAATCAGGAGAGACTGTTAGGCTTTCATAACTTACAGAATAGAATTATTTAAGCCATTTGCTAGGAAAATGGAGCCTGCCCTGGCAAGTTAAAAGGTCTTTGTATTTGAGAGAGCTGTAAGATCCTGAGGAAATGGATGAGTTTTACTCATGCTGTGGTGAAGGGCAAGGGACACTTCCTTAATAAAGACTAAAAGTCGGTGGTTTTTTTTTTTTTTTTTTTTTTTTTTTTTTTTTTTTTTGTTAAAATTCAGTCATGTTTTATCAGGGGAACTTAGAAGGACATTGTTAAATTAACTATATACTAGGTTCTTTGTGTTAAATACTTAAAAAATTGAATATTTTATTCCTTCTTTTTAGTGTTTTATGGATTAGCAGTGTAAAAAAATGTTGTGGCTATAACAAGGCCTTATAATTACCCGCAAAAGCTGGTGGGGAATAGGAAAGCTTAAAATCTGAGTGAGGCTCAAAATTATCTGGGAGAACTTGGGTCACAGTCATTCCCATCACTGGTGCTCAACTTCCAGCCTTCCTACTGGCAACTGTGAATCTTTCAACTCCAATTTACCCTGGAAAGTATGATTCATTTAGAGCTCAGCTTTCAGCTGGGTCTTACAGCCTAATTAAAAGAGATGAGGGTATAAAGACCCAGCATGGGAATGCTAAAATGGGGCATTTTTTCAACAGAAAACCATGTCCTCTGTGAAAATACAGCGCTCAAATTTCACAGTGCCTAAATCCCAGCCTCACACTCACTGGATGTGAGGAGGAAGTTCTGATGATTTCAGAAAAAAACTTTAAAAAGCTTTTTGAAGGTGTACACTGTCAAGCCATACCAATAAACAGAAACAACTGTATCTTGTGACTGCTGAAGCCAGGAACAACTTGTTCCAGATCCTGGGGAAATTCCTTGTGCCTTGCAGGATGAGGTACCTATGTAGAAGTACCACAGTACCTGTGCTTTATCCCAGAAATTGCTGGTGGCTTCCCCCAGCAGCGTGAAGTGGCAAAAATGGGGAAAGACTTCCTCCCTTCAGGATGAGAGTGGTAAATTGGTGGCTTTGTGAGTTGTATTTCAGCACAGTAACACTCAGGCAGACAGCCAGAGTAATAAGTGTCTTTCTGCTTGTATTGTTTTGTGCATGTTGATGTTAATGCTTTGAGGGCAAAAAGTGCTGCTGCATTGCACTTCAGGACTTGCAGCAGCATGGCTTATAATTTAATTTTCTTTATTTGGTCAATTTATTTGGTGACCTTAATACACAGATTCTGGTTTCTGAATTATCCACGAAAAAAGAATTCTCAGAAAAGGTCTCTTTCCTAGAAATAGGTTTGGCCCTAACAGCATTATTTACCTCTTGTCAAGAAAAAAGTCACAAAATTATTCAGAGGCTGCAGGGAAATCCAATGGCATCTTCAGTTACTAGTGTTGTTTTGTTTTTCTTTAAAGCACTATAAGCAGAGGGACATATCACAGCAGCTGCTTGGGACTCCATGATGGGAATCTGTATATTCTTTTCCTCGTTAACTTGTGTCTTACATAAATCAGGGATGTCACAAAGTGCTCACAGAACATGGTGTTCCTTTTCTCCTTTCCCTGCTTTAGGAGAAGATGAGCTGCTGTATGTCTGTCATGTTAAAACATCCCACCTGGTAAGAGCCTGAGTGCTGTGAGCTATTTCAGTGTACCTTCATATTGCCATGGAGGATGTCAAATACCCCCTTCTCAGGATCTTTGAAGCTTTTTTATTCATTACTATTAGTAGTGTGGGGAAACTTGTTTGAAAAAAACCACTCCAAAGTGTAAGCCAAAGTAGGAGATGCAGCAGGAAAGAAACTCAAAATATAAAATTTGTGTGTTACATTAAGCTACATCATGGTATCTTATTGTGGGTTTATCACATAAAACGACATTTAATCTGTGGGGAGAATCATAGAACTGGTTTTTGCAGGAGGGCTTTTTGTCTGTCCTGAAATACGGATGGCTGTAAAGTGGTGATCCTACTCTCTGAAAATAAATGCACACCTTAGGTAGGCCTGTAGGTTGTTCTTGGACTGAGTGAATTGAACCATCTCTGAGGAAGATTTTTTTCTGACCCTGATGTTTCCTGGGAGCTGCAACAGATGAGGACATGGCAGTGACTAGGAGGAGACACTGGGAACATTGTAGTGGATTGACCTTGTGATCCATTCGTTCTGGTGTCCATATCCAACAGTAATGGCTTGTATCAGGTGCTTCAGATGAAAATGTAAGGAGAGATAATGCCCTCCACCCTGTAATTATTAGAGTGTAATTATTGAGACAGCGAGGTTTACATCTTTCCTATTTTTTGGTATTGTTTCATTAATTGAATTGAACAGCAGAGTAACATATGAGACTGTGGCATATATTCTTAAAAATCCAGGGCTCCTTTTTCCTTTCCAGAGTACCAAGTCTATGTCTAGGTTATGTCTGCTCCAGGGGATTTTAGTGTTTCTCGCAAATACTCTCTGGACAACGTAATATTTCTATTTATCCAATATTGATGAAATACAAGAGGAGTGCAAGCTTTCTGCCATTGTGGCCTATCATTATGCCACAAACCAGGAAAGGCCAATTTTAAATGCAAATTTTGTCTTTTTGAACCGATTTCCAAGCTGAAATGTGCTGAGTAGAGCTGCCTGCATTCTGAGTGCTCAGAATGTGCTGGGTTTGGTAAAAGGCTATAATTTTCTGTTATAATAATACAGCTGTAGGGAATAATGTGGTAGCCAAATTCGTATCAATTTTCCCAAGAATTAGGAACAGTCCTACTGAACCCCAAAGACAAAGAGGAATAAGGAGGTGATAGCATCCAGCAGGATGATCATATAGCAGATTGTTTTGGATTGTTACCAAGAAGTCAAGGCTGTGAAGCTGGACCTGACTCCCTAATCCCTGTCCTTGATTGTCAGAAGACATCAGAAAGAAGAGCTGGAGGATGGAAGATCACAAATAATTTGAAGATAAGAAAAAAAAAGTTAGCTTTTTTAAAATTATTTTACATGCCTGAGGGTGAAAATGAAAACAAGAAATGAAAAAAAAAATTCAAGAAAATATCTGCTGAAATGTTTTGTAATCCAGTTCTGAGAAACCCATTGAAGTTAGTGGGACTACACACCTTAACAAAATGCGTAAATATTTTATATTGCTTTGCTCTATTTGTGATATGGACAGAAATTACACAGCTGGAAAATTCCAAAGAATTAATGAAAGCAAAAAAATAAGTGGAATGAGACTGATGAACAGCAGAGAAGGCAGGGCTGAAACCTACCATATTAAAAGAGGAAAGCAATGAAGTGGCTGAGGTTGCTTTGTTAGAATTAGGGGAAAAAAAAAATCTTACACTGCATCCTGTAAGTTAATTAGCAGCAATAAAAATAATTGTTCCCTCCAGCTTGAAACTGTGGCTAATTGTACTTAAGTGTTCATTGCAAGCTAACATAATTAGACCTTCACTGTGTTTCGTGATACATGGCTTAAATTATGCAGGGAGGAAGGAAGTGTCCTTTGTAGCTCTTTCCTGTCTGTCTGCCTTTCCCTCTACTTCCACAGCTATTTCTTAGCCTTCCTTCTTTAGATGATCCGACTATGTGTGCTGGAACTGATTATGGAGGCAATTTCTTACCGAGACAGAGTTATGCTGGTTTTGTCCCTTGTGACAGACAGGTTCGGTAAGATCCAGCTTGGCAGATGATTTCAGGAACTTCAGCCTCACTGAAGCTGTGCTTTCATGTCTCTGATCCTCAATACAGATCCCAAATGCCTAGTTTAAATAATAAGCTTTTGTAAAATGAGGGAAGAGGGCACTAAAAAGGAGGAAAAAACCCCAAACTCAACAAGCTCAAAGATTTTCTGCCTTTCTAAAAATACGGTTTCCTTATAAAACAACAGGTAATTCTTTAGGTGATGTATGTTCCTGTGTCTGCAACAGATTTGTGTTGATCCCTCCCCCCCTGTATAGAGGATAGAATTATGCATTTCATTACTTTTTGCTAGAAATTGCAGTGATGTTCTCTATTGCTGAGGAGAAAATATCATTCACCCATTTGCCATCCTTTTTCTCATGTCCTAATTTAGATGCATGCAGCTCCTGAAAATAGTTCCATTTAGCCTTATCCCTATTTTTGTCTCTCTTCTACCTTTATTTTAATCGAGTCATGAAACTAAAAATGCAGACCTTACAGTAGGAAGCAGTCACTAATACGGAGTTGCTCTGATGGCTCTCTGGCAGCCAGAGAATGTGCATGCTCTGTCACACTGCTGCCAGCAGACCTGCTGCTCGTCTCTGCAGCTCACGGGAGATGTGGGATGTCACCTGCATCTTCCCGTGGGTCCCTGCCAGTCATTAGCTCTGCAAGAGCTGGAGGTGACTGGTTTGGGAGTGGTTATGGCTAAAGGAGAGCAGTGGTGCCTACCTAGAGAGAAAGGATGGAGAAAGGAGAGTTAATTGAGCATGAAAACAGCCATGGAAAATATGAGTGGTTGGAGAAGGAGGGAGAAAGGAATGGTCTGAGACGAAAAGGCCATTCAGCAAAATAAGCAAACAAAGGAAATACCCTAGGCTGTGATTCCACTAGACTGAGCAAAATAAAAGAGAGCCTGGTTAGTAGGTGGTAGGAGGCAGTAAGGATCCCGGGGTTTAGCATGGCTGTCCTTCCCCTGCATTTAGCTGTGTGACAGCTAAATGACTGACTTTGTCACAAGAGAGATTTCCCACTTGAGCCTCAGTAGCTCTCTTCTGGTTTTTGCCATAATATTGTGCTGATTGATTTTCTAATGGTTTTATTGCTTTGCCTCACCTCCTGTCCTGATATTTGCTGTAGTGCTGCTGTGGACTCTTGAACTCCTGTTTCATGTTGAGCTGAAGTAACTTCTGCCACCTTAAAGTGCTTGTGGCTGTACTCTGGGATGAGAAGGACAGGTCAGTGCTATCTCAGATGGTTTTGCCTTTGTACAAAGCCTTTCAACCTGAAACAGGAGTGATTGTGTTACAGAGTAATGATGAAGTAGGGACTGAAACTGAGATCTAGTTTTTGTGCCCCTTATTTGGGAAACTCTGTCTAATTTCATGACTAAACTTAAAGATTAAAAAGGGAACATCCTTCACAGACTTTTTAAACAGCATATTCCGAAATGAAAAGACTCAGAACCATTCAGGTAAAAAGGGACCTCAGGAGATCTTTACTCCAAACTACAGCTAAAAGCAAGGTCAGCTGGTCAGAGAAGTCAGGCTACTCAGAGAATTATCAATTTGGACCTTAAAAATGTCTACTAGTGGAGGCTGCATTTCCCTGGGCAGCCTCTGCCCCTGCTTGACTGCCCCAAGGTGATGAAGTTTTTTTTTTGTGTCCAGGTGTATCCCTTCCTGTTTCCCTTTATACCTTTTGATCCTCATCCCCTCACAGTGCTGTGAAGGGCTTGGCTGTGCTTTTTGTAACATTCTTTTTTGTAACATTCTTCCATGTGGTTCTTCTTCCAAACCCAACTCTTCAAGCTGAACAAGCCCAGGAACCTTAGTCTGTCCTCACAGGGTGAGTGCTGCAGACACCAACCACACAGTGACTCCACACTGAACTTGTTCCAGTGGTGCCTTACACCAGTTTTTAATCCATGTAGTTGCCTATACATCCAATGTAAAGTACAGGCTTGGATATGTGTCTGTTTTGGGGGACAGTGTAAAGAGCTAAAGTTCAGTTACATGACATGGATTGCTGTCCCCTTGTGCCCAAATTGATCCATTTTCACCAGGAAGGCCATCAGGTTGTTCAGGAATTATGTTTTCTTGGTAAATGCAACAGTGCTAAATTCAACAAGCGAAGAAACCAAAGCACTGTTCTGTTCTTTGTGGAGGAAAGGGAAGTGGTAACAGCACCAAGTTTGCCAGAGTCCAATGAATGTCTGGACAATTCTCTCAGGCCCATATGA
The DNA here is from genome assembly GCA_017589585.1 of Phylloscopus whistleri. NCBI lineage: Eukaryota > Metazoa > Chordata > Aves > Passeriformes > Phylloscopidae > Phylloscopus > Phylloscopus whistleri. The sequence continues at coordinate 6,929,976 of JADMLD010001554.1, read as the reverse complement.
TTCTTGGGGCTGGTCTTGTGCAGGACCATGATCTTTTTGGGTTTCTTCTAACGTGCAACATTCCATGATTCTGTGATCGCTGCATCTCCAGTGACGCTTTCGAATGCATTAAAATCCACGTGCCACAATTCCTCATGGATTTAAAGCTGAGCAGTGCTTAGTTTTCTTTGGGAGGCTGACCTCTAGTGTCTCAGTAAGACAAGCTCAGAAGAAGAGAAAGAGCAGAGGAAGGGCAGAGCAATGGAGTGAAGCCCAAAATATGTCTGCATTGACAGGCATTTTATGAGCCTGCAAGATACTTTATTTAATAATAAAAGAGCAAATGTTGTTACAGTATCTTGAAGTGTATTTATACTGGTATGGCCACATAAGGATTCCATGATACTTTTTAATCTTTATTTTAATTTCTGAGTTCAATTTTTGGAATTGCAGGGACCTCTTTCATTTTATGATTATGCAGTGTTCTGTGATATTGAAATATTAATTGAAACAAGAGCTGTCTTGCTTTTTCTTGAGAAGAAATCAAATAATCTCTGAAGCCCCAGCTATATGCAAGTTTTGATTAAAAGTCTCATGGAGGTCACCAACAGAACCAGTGCTGAAATAGAGTTATTTTTTATACATGAAAAGCATGAGTTCAGCCTTAGAAGCCAGACAGAGATATCTCTTATGCATGGTGGGCTTCTCTGTCTGCCTATGTAAAAATCCAAAACACTGCCAGTTTTTTTTGCTTCAGGTCAGACTCCACAATGTACCACGGTTCAGCTTTGAGGACTCCTGGCAATTTTTGAATTCCTGTTGATTCGGCATCATTCTCCATCTACTCTCAGCTGATGTCTGGGACAGTGGAAAAGGTGTTTGCTTGTTTTGCTGATGCAAAGGTGTTTGTAAAGCAGGTGTTTGTTCATAGAACAGAATGACAAGTACTCCAGTTCTTCCTATGGTATTTCAGAGAAAGCTGTTTGTTCCCTTACCTGAACACTTTCATGTACATTAGGTTTTTAATTTTATTTTAACAAAAATACATAATTTCAGCTGTGAGAGAGAGTATAAATTTTTGAAACAAGAATGAGATCTTCTCCAGAACTTATTTAAAAAGCAGCAAAAATTACTGGCTCACTTAATGTCCACAGGCAAACAAATACCTTATTTTACTATAAACCAGCTATTGCTGCTGTTAGGAAGTTCGTGCAGAAGACTTCTTTTCCATGCAGTGCATTATTCCCATTCCACATCAGTTCAAACAGCCTGAATTTTTCATCTTCTAGCAATGGTGCTGGACAATTATTTATTTTAAAGGAAAGCTGCAGAGAAAATTAATCTTGCCTAAAGGGCTGTATGCTGAGACCATGCCTCGAAATATCTGCCTTATTTTTACTGCACAGAACTTTAGTGGCTGGTGTTTTCAGAGATGTTACTTTGACTTGTTTATGTTGTTTTCCTTAGGCATCAAAGTGAAAGTTAGTTTAAGAAACAAATGAATGTGCATTTTTCACAGAGAAAGTAAGATATAAGAAAGACCAGACAATTGAGGAGTTCTAGAAATGAGGAGGTAAACCTGTTTATGTCCTTGGAGCATCTCATTCCATGGCAGCATGCCTGAGACTTTGTAGCATGATTGAAAAATAGGTGTTACTGTCATATTAAGGGTTTTGCAGTGCACTCCTCACTCAGGCACAAGATCTGTGTTGTTTTGGCATGTCTGATTTTTCTGGAAATCGTTACATTTGGGATTATTTTTCTTTTTTGTGCTGTAGTACATATCTCTGTAAAAGAAGACATTTTACCCTTCTAAATTCACTCCATGTCAGTGCTGTTAAAACTGACTATGGCAACCTTCAAATTCTGGTTTGTAAACCTGGGCCTACCTTCTTTCTTTTAAGCAGGGTTTAACTTCTTTGGCTTCACAGTTCCATGGTTATGTAGAAATCAGATCTAATGTTCAACCTGGTGTTGGCATCTGTGAGGCTGAATAAAGTACCTCATCATACATACTTTTCATGTGCAAATAAAACTTTGTTACTGTTAATTATTTCAACCAAACCAGAAAGTTTGGGGCCTACATCAGAAATTATATAGGCTCACAAAAGCAGAAAGATTTTTGTATATTTTTTTGTTAGTGAAGTCCTTTACTTCACCAAAATCTACCAAATGTGTTGCAAAATTTTGCTTTTGAGAAGCAAAAATGGTGCTGCATTAGGAAAAATCCCATAAGTATTGTAGGAAATACTACATAAAGACAAAAGTGAAAAGTCTAGGGTTGGTTTTTTTTGTTTTGTTTTAAGGAATGATTGAAATGGTTTTTGTTCTGCCATACCCTGGACCAGACTCAGAGCAGCCTCTGCTTGCAAAGAGGTGGTGCTTTGTGTTAGCCTGCACTATTATTGAAACAAATCTAAAGTGTACCTATTTCTTTAGGTTTTAGCTTTTGGGTGACACCTTCCTTTACTTGGTGTTTCTGAATTCCCTCTGGAAAAAATTTGGTTGTGCTAGTGAGCTCATGCTCTTTCTTTCTCTGTCAAGATATTGGTTTCATCAGCTGAATTTTTATGTTCCAGGCTGTGTGTGAACAGTTGTTCAATGCCTAGTAAGACTTCCATTTGCCAAGCAAATCTACTTCTAGTACTTAAAATTCAACTTCACATGAAATTTTACTGGTGGAAGATCTATGCTCAGTAGAGCCTGTGATAGTTAGCAAAGAATACTTTAAACTCTAGGCTGTAGCCAGAGTTATAACTGCAGAGGAATTAAAGCACAGGTTTCATCATCATGCTATTTTAGGAGAGAGAAACAGAATTTTTTTTTTTTTTTCTAAATACAGATCATACTGAGAAGACTGGATGACTCTTTCTGCCAGTCTGCTTAACAGTGAAAATTATGTAGGCTATGGCTTGAATATGGAGTGGAATATATTAATATTAATATTGTTGACTTGCTGAGATATTCTGGTACCTTGCAGTGCAAAGTCTCTTTAAGTCCATAACAGTGGTTTGATATAATTTCCCTAGCCTGGTTATCATAAAAGATATCAGGACATATATCTGTGTTATACAACTTAAAATTTGAGAGTATATGTCTTATTATATGGCAATACTTTTCTTCTCTTGTTAACAAAAAAACCTTGCATCATGAGGTGAGATAGCACAAAGCATTTTGCAAAGAGCAAAAGAGTTGAATAAACTCCCAACCAGGTGACAGCTCCATTTATAAGGTAAAAAGTATTTTCTGGTGCTCCTTTGCACTGATGAGATTGCTGGTACTGCTCTTCATTTAATTGTGAACCACATGTCCCATTAGTATCTGGACCTCTGACTCTGTCAGGTTAAACATGATGCAGCTTGAAATTGCAGTGTTTCTCTGGCTCCACTGCTGTTCCTGATGGGGAGTTGGCAGAGATTTTTTCCACATGCTTTTCCACCTTTCCACTTTTTCCACTTTCCTTTCAGGCACAGGCCTTCTGTTCTTGAATTTGCCCTTCTTGAGTCCCTATTCCTCATTTTAGAAAAAAATACTTTAGGCAAAAAGTTTTCTTGCCCCAGTCCTATGGGATTTGAGTTCTTGAAATTAGAATGTACTAAAATTCAGAATTTGTTGGTGTGCAAATAGTTCTTTCAATTGCTGTGCAATTGCATGGGAAGTAAGCACATCAGGGCCTGCAATTACAGTAAGCAGTTGAAAATCTTCTTCTAATTTTTCAGGTACATTCCCAAATGCACAGGTATGCCTGTTACAGCACATTTTTATGACTCTGAAGTGTACAGGGGAAACTGACTTTGGCGTGCACAGGTAGGCTGAATATTTGAGTTCTGGAGACAACAGCAAACATGCATATTTTATGTTGAGTACAAATTAGCCATGCAGGATATCAAATGAGTGCCTGAGGGAGGGTGCAGAGTGCTGAAATTAGAGTCTGAATGAAATCTACTTAGTATTAAACCAATCAAATCCTGAGCTGGCTTCTCCACTGGTGTCAATCAGTCCAGCTTCATTAACTCCCGTGGAGCTGTGCCTCTGTGTCTACTGGGGAAGAGGCCTGCTCTGAATATTTTCAGTAAACACAGCACAGTGTTGTTAAGAGCGAAAAAATGCCTTTCTGTAGTATTTGGGTAAATTCACTCACAGTTTATAAATTATCTTTGTGTCTGGTCTTTATTCAGTCCTGGTGGGCCACTGCCTGTTGTCATGGAGAGCCGCTCAAGGTCTAATGGAAGAGGGAGGATCTGAATGGGGGCCAAGCAGGATTTGCTTGGATGCTGAGCCTCTATCCTGCCAGCTGGCACAGGAAGTGCACGTCCCTACCATGGGATAGACCTGCACTTGCTCTTAGAACATCCTATGAGCTTTCCTATCCTTTAATGGCCAAAAATTGTGACTTAGGAGTTAGGCTAGCTTTTTCAAAATTAGCCAGACAACTTAGAAGCTTAGAAGACGTGTTCCTTGTTTACAGGACTCGGGGTCCTAAATATGCAAGATTTTTTATCATTATTTCTCAAAGTCTTGAGTAATGAAGATAATTTGCAAAATTTCTTCCTCTGATCTGAAAGTGACAGCTACTGGCAAAATATCGGTTCCATTAACTGAATTGAGTAAAAGGAAGTCAACCTGAGCATTATTTCTGTCTGCCAGTTTTAATTACTATGCAGAAGAGGAGCAAAGATGCAGAAACACACATGTCCTGTTTCAGTTTGATGATTTCTCAAAATAGAGACCGTCCTCCTCCCTGGGAGGAGGCAAAATGTAAGACACCTTCTCTTTCATTAGGACACAAGGGATGTTGGATGTTTTTGCTCTAGTGACTTAGGTCAGCATTGGGAAAGAATTGAATTGTTAGATTTGACAGCTAATTCTTTCGTGTTTTATTTTTGCATGGTTTCTTGAAATCAAAATAGAAACCTTTACTTGCCAGCACACAAACTTTTACCTGTCTCTTGTTATCACTCATGTCATGCACTGCATGTTCCCTCACACTAAGCAATAGTGAACAGCAGCAATTCCTTAATCCTTTACCTCACATTCTTGGAGTTGTAAACACTCCCAGTTCATTAGAGGCAAGTAATAAATAAATTGTATCTGCAGTGACTCTTTTCCAATCTAAAATTATGGTTATTCTTGAAGTGCCAACTGAAAACAAACCTGGGAATGCAACACCAGTATCTTCCACAGAGGTGCATTACAGGCATATACTCTTGCAATTAATGATATTAATTATTGAGATAAAATAATCCTGATGGTGCCAGTGAAATCAACTGAGGATTTTTCTTTATAGTCTGACCTTCAGGCTTTGCTCTCTGCTGGAGCACCTGCAAGGCCCATTGGCAGATTGGGAAGAAGTGTGTAGTATTTATATATCCATTGGCAAATATGGAAATAATGTGGTATTTGAAGTATTAGAATCATAATGAATTGAAATTAACCTTTTTAGCTTCTTATTTGAAGATAATTAATATTGCACACATCACCAATTGCCACTTCTCAGAGAAGGGGTGTGAACCTCCTGAGAAAGTCTAATTTGGTTTCTTGCATCTTACTCTCTAGAATAGGATAGTAAAAACATCTGACATGCCATGAAAATTTTATTTTAAGATTTATTCCTTCCACTTGGCTAAAAGTCTCATTAATGCCCAGGAATTCTCTTATCTAATCACACGTGCTCTTTAACTTGTTGATGGAGAACTATTTATATTTTGCATATACAGAGTGTCTTTGTATTGACATGGGCTTAAAACACAATTTATCTTAAATAGATATAACTCCTACATGCCATTCATCCAAATGCATCATTGCAGGCACTTTCTATGAACGTACACTCAGCACTCAGGAGAACCCAGACCTTGCCTGTTTCTTTCCAGCACTCTCCCAGAGATTTTGAATCAGAGACTTGGATGTTGTATTGAAGGGAAGTAATATTCTGATAAAATCATCTCCCAAATCAATAAACCCTACAGATTTATTGCCCTGATCCACATGCAATGTTATGACAATATCTACTAAGTAGGAAGTACAGCTCTGTACAGAATCAAAATTCAGCCCAGTTCAGAAAGTAAAAAGGAGTTAAGTGCAGGATTCACCTAATCTTGACATTTACTGGATTATATGTCCAATAAGGATTTTGAGTATTTAATACATATGTTTTTGGGTTTCCTTGCTTGCTAGTATTGCCCTTAGGCACTTACATAGTCAACATCTCTAGTCTTTTGCAGGTCCTACAGATACAGGTCCTACAAACAAGCCTGAAAATCCATATATTGAGAACTTTTTTCCCTCTTGTCTCTGTTGATTCTAAAAGCTTTAAGGATGTGGTATATATAATATTCTGTCAGACATAAGTCAGTCTAACAGTAATTGTCTCACAAATGCAGGATAACTTCTGATAACAATGCTTTAGAAATTATTCTTAAAAAAAAAAAAAAGAAAATATGAATAAAAGGATAGTAGAGAAGCTTCTTGTTTTGGAGGGATCACAATGACTAATAAATGATACTAGTAAGCTGGGAAATCTGTCCCACTAGAACTTTCTGCCTTTCTCAGTTTGGAAGTTTGTGTATTACACTTGGGATTTTCCAAATATTTCCTGAGCTTGTGTAATCTTAGAATGGACTTTCAGAACAAACAGGCCCCACCTCTGCAAGAGCTGGGGCAGTTGACACGTTTTTCATGAGGAACTGGAGCTGTTGCACTTTTATGAGTGAGATCTCACCAACATAATCAATTAGGGAATTCTGGGTAATACAGGTGCACCAGTCCATACATTTTCTGAAAACAAACTTCCTGTCTAATTTAATTTTACATATGGAAAATGTTTTTGTGAGATGCATTTTATTTAGCAGCTATTCTATGCTGAATCTTGCTATAGGGCTTATGTTGAGAAAACCTTTAATTCAAATATTGGAGCTAATGCCTTATACCTTTATAACTGCTTCTTTCATTCCCTGCCCCACTTCAGCTCTCTTCCAATGCTAGAACCAGAAAAGCCTATGATAAAATCCCTAAACATTATATTTTATTAAATCTCATACACAAGAAAGATTAAAAATCTGTGGATTTCATAATTGCCTTTATTTTTCAACTATCTGCTCATTAGCAGATGGCAAAACTGATTTTTTTTCTATCATGAGACTAATTGTTTTAATTCCATGTGGTGTCTTGACTGACTTCTTCTCCTTGACAGAACCAAAACCAATATGATAGTAATATCTAATAAAAAGTGTTTTAGGTTTAAGCCTTTGTTCAGCATCCTCTACTTGTTGGAAGCAAGTTTTGATTTTCTTAAACATTTATGAGAATATTTAACCTTCAGTAGCTGCTGAGAAAGTAGGAGAGTAAAACAGGACCTTGTATATGCCATAAACAGTACTTCAGCAACAAAGTCCCAGTGCCCAGAAAGATGCGTGGATCCTTGGGAAGCAGCCTGGGTGAGGTGTGTGGGATTGGAGGGACCTTACAGTGCCATGAGGAAAAAGAATAAGCTGGGAAAAAAAAAAGAGTACAAAAACCTTGGTGGTGTACAAGCAAGATAGTGAAGGCACCCTTCTGAGGAATATAAACCCAACATTGGTGTTACATTTGAGAATATAACCCAGTCAGGAAATATGAATATTCCACAGCCATTTTGTTCTCCACACTAATTTTCCTCAGCTGCACTATTTTTGGTGTTGTTAGTACTGTCTACATAGGATGCTTCCAATTTTCACTTTAATGTGGATATTTTTGTGTTGAATTACTGGCTCTTATTTTTCCTCTCTTTGGTGAAATATCTCGCTTGGTGTGAGGTTGCTCTTGTATCACAGCTGGGAGTCAGGAGCTCGATTCATTTTCCTGAGCAATACACAACTGTTATGTTTTGTTCCTTGGAGGTGTATTGCAGGCTGTGGAGAAACAGAAAGGCAACCACAGATGTAAAGAAAGAAAAAGGGGAGAGAGGCAGCTGTAAATACAATGTTGGTGAATGACACAAGAGTGTTCTGGGAACAAGGTAGTTTTAATGTATTAGTAAGGCTGATAAGGACTCAGAAGTTGGTCATTTCAAAATCTTCAAATTCAAAGTGCCTTAGGCAAGTTTAGTTTATTTTGCTCTGGTGTATATCCATGCCTGTACACAGAGCAGTAATAAACCAAAGTAACTCTTGTTTCAGTGTGTCATTTCATATGGTTCCTGGATGTCAGGGGAATTCAGAGTAAAATCTTTTTCTGGCTTCCAGAACAAAGGCACTACCATCTGTGCCATCAGCAAAACCCCAGTTTAAATGATAGCCCCCTTAAGGCCATTGTTCAGGGCTAAAAGGAAAACCAGAAAATACTTTTTTTTTTTTTTTTAATAATTAGTGCACTTGGTCTTTTTAGTTGGTTTCTGGGGGGATGAAGGCTCTCTTGCACTTCCTTGGCTCTTGGTGCTCTGTCATGGGTTAGCAAAGTTTAATTTTGCTAAGAAGAACAGTCCAATCAGAAATCAGCTTTTTTGATTGACAAATAGTTTATCCATTTAGAAGATAGGCTAGCGACTTTTGCGTAATGCTTAAAAAGGCTGAGTGTGGGAAGGAGCTCTCTCTTTGCTCCGGGTGATCGGGCAAGTAACATCTCTGCAGCCGCCGGGCTGGGCCGGGCCCAGGCTTGCTGCCCTGGGGCAGCTGCGCCGCGGCTGGGCCGGGCCGAGGCTCTGGGAGCCGCTGTCCCGCGGAGGAGCAGTCAGCATGAGGGGGAGAGAATAACTCAGATGGAGTGCTTCTTCACCCTTCCCCCCCTTTTCGGGCCGAGGAGACCAGCGCGCGGCATTTAGATTGTCTCGGTTCCCGCCGCCGCAAGACCACGTGAGCAGCCCGGCAGCCTGAGAAGTTTAACTCTTTCCTGCCAGCAGATGGATCTTTCTAAACACCAGCCTTCCTCTGAAAGAAGAATGAATATATTGACTGAACCGTAAAAAGGCACAGCATGGAGCTAAAGTCAGTGAAGAAAGAGTGAAAAAAGACTTTAAGGTAGAGGAAGAGGAGTGGCAAAATTCTAGCTGGACTTTTTCTGGTAATATAGAAACTGAACTGAACTATTCTTTTAAACTATGAAAAATATGCATTCTGGGGAGGTGATTGTTTTATGTGTAGATTTCTTTTAAGCAAAGGTATTGTGTGATAGGCTGAGTAAAATTGATTTAGTGAAGAAAAACCCTTTGCCTTGGAGGGAGACACCTTTAAAAAGACACCCCAATTTTGCATTTTACTGTGTGCAAGGCCCATGTTTTCAGTATTGAGAAAACTGAACTGGGTAAGAATAAGTTCTCTTAAAGTCCTTGTAGACAAGGTTTCTATTAAACCCAGAAAAGACTCCTGTCCTAAAAAATTAATGAAAGATTATCTTAAAAATGGTAAAACTGGCTAAGGTTGCAAGTCATGTATTCTTATGTAGAGTGAAGAAAAGAAAAAACTTAGAAAGGGAAAGAAGGATGTTTTAGAAGTTTCATTTGCTGTTGTTGGTTTTTTTTTTTTTCCTATTTTATCTTTTTAGTGTGTGTTAATAAACTATCTTTATAATTTAAAAGATAAGCCTGTTTTGCTCTTTGTATTCTCCCAGTCACATAAAATATAGCAAGTGATGAAACCATCACATTAATTGGTGCGTTGGCCGGGAAATTCGAACCAAAACCCATCACATGCTCCAACTTTGCCACTCTGGAAAAAAGAAGAATTCATTCTCTCTCTCTTGGAAATCCTGGCTAAATAATGCCAGTGGTTTTTGGTATCCAGCTTTCCAATCATCTGAAAAAGTACTTTAGAAGTATTTTTAAAAATTGATTGGAATCATTGTATCTCCATGGGATTTCTGGTGGTGCTATTATACTGGAGAGACTAAGTTCATGTTAGGGCTGCTGTTTTTCTCTCATGGATTTTAGCTGCTGCTGGTTATAACCCATGTTTCATTTTGCACTGACAACATGCCTGTAGCATCGTGGCAGGATTGTAAAATTCTGCTGCTACCGTCTCGAAGCGTCTCCTTCAGAAGCTGCTCAGAAGCAGGCCACAAGGACAGCCACTGCAAGTCCCTGCACACACACATGCCTCAGCAGAGGAAAGACAGGAAGGGTCTCCTGTATGAAATGTTCCAGCAGGGCTTATTTCAGCATGCCGAAGGGATCATGGGCAGAAGAGGCAGACCATGTGCTGCTCAGGAGTGAAGGAAGGAGTCAGTGGCCCTGACCTGAGGGCACAGGGGTGGTGCAAAGGGCAAGGCAGCCTATAGAGGGGTAGGAGGGATGATCGACTGGGGAGGGCAGGGTTAAGTGGCCAATGGGGAAAGCAATCCAAGATAGATTGGCAGTAGTTCTGCAAGACACCATGAAGGAAGTATTCTCTTTCAGCCTAGGCAGGGGACTCTATGGTAAATCTTCCCAGGGCAAAGCCTGGAAGTTTCCCTGAGGGGGTTTTTAGGGTTCCTGCACATGCCTGTGTTGTTGTGGTTTTTTTTTTTTTTTTTTTTTTTTTTTTTTTTTTAATTTGTTTTGGTTTTGTTTTGTGTCCTACAAAGTGGCTGCAGTTACAAAGCTGAAAATTGTTTCTCTTCTGAGGTCTGGATCATAAGACTTATGTATCCAGCACAGAACTTCAGTTGGCTTTGTACTTTTCCCACACTTGTTCAGAGGTAATTTTTTTTCTCTCTCCCCCTCTCTCTTATAATTTGTTATAAACTTGATAATTTGATTATTTGTTATAAACTTAATTATCAATAAAAGAATTTTTATTGAAAGATTTGAGCGGAACAATCGAGACAAGCCACAGTCGAGGTCAGTGTGGGAGCCCGGGGTCTCCACGGGGTGAACCTTAGTTACTATCTCTATTGCATCGTAACTCCCACAGTTCACGCCATGTGCATTGGGCGTCTTACTTTCATGCAGTGTTTCACTACATGAAGTGTGGGTTGCTGTCTTTGCTTATAATACATATTTATATAGTCCTGATTTTCGACTGCCGGTCGGTTGAATGGGTTTCCAAGAAGTACATAGTCCAAGATTAGTCTTACGGGAACTTGGTTTTGAAGGTGCAAGATACATATCCATGTAGACTTGATTTTCAGCTGCTGGTTGGTTGAAAGGGTTTCTGAGAAACACATAGTCCATGATGAGATTTACAGGAACTGGGTATTGAAATCTTTGGATCCATATTCATGTAGAGAACATGGATAAGATACATATCTGTAGCTAAGTTGTGGGTGGTTGGTGGAACCTCTGGAGCTGAGTGTCCATCTCCTTCAGGTGCACTTGCTTTTCTTTTGCAAATTTCATGTCTTGGGTGTTGCCAGGTGAAGGCATTCCTGGATGGTAGCCTCAGGCTCGGTTTGAGGTTTGTGACTTTTGAGACGGTCTTGGGGGGTTTGATTTAAAGGTACATTGTGTATTTTATTACATCATCACAAAAACATCTATTTACAGTAAAACTGAATTATATACTACGTTTATCACATAATTATTTTTTTTTTTACTGTTACTTTCTGGGATTTTGTACTACAATATAATTCCATGGCAGTGTTAAGCTTCTGACAGCTCTGGAGAGAGTGTGGTTCTCTGAGTAGACCTTTTAGGCTTGCAGGGTATGAGCAAAGTGCCTCCAGGATCCCCAGTATTCTCTCAAGATAAAAGGCATAAGGAAGTTTTTTGGGCTGGGAATTTAATTAAATAATAGGAAAAGATATGTAATAGCACAGCTTTTGAATAATTGGTACTCAAATTAATGACAGAATTGAGATGTGAATATTTGCCATGGGTGGAGAGATAGCATGGACCAGGGCAGCAAAGATGGAGTGATTTCCTGAAAATAGCTGGAAAATGCAGTTTTCTTTACACAACTTAAAAAAAAAAAAAAAAGATAAAAACAAAATAGGGAAGTGAGAAATTTGAGGAAAGGCAGTGCAGTCCTGTCACTGTATTGGTGTCCTGGTTTGGAGGGTCTGTGAAACTGCTGAGCTGTCAGAAGTCTGTCCTGCACTGGTAACTTTGTTATTCCCACTGAACTGGTAGTAACTAAAATATGAGACATACAATGTGTAAGAAATAAAATACAAGTTTCTGAATTCACTTGAGTGTTGTTGCTGTAAAGGCCTTTTCAGTTAGATACTATTTACCTTACCTGTTGTAAGGCTTTCTCTGTTAAATACTGTTTAGCTCAGACCTATTGTTATTGCAATTGCCTTTCCTAAATGCTTTCTCTGTTACTTACCTGGGACCCCTTCCTTTGAGAATGACCCCTGCCCGCTCCCCGCCGCTCCCTGCATGGCAACCGCACGGCAACTGATGACACCACCCCACATGCAAATCAAGAGGATTCCCATAGGCCTTAGCCCCCAGAGGAAGTGGAATTGATATCTAAAAACTCCCAGAAAAAGCGAGCCACAGCCCAGACTGGACTCCAAACTATGTCACTGAGCAGGGAAAACATCGGGCTACCTCCTGGGGCTCTGTGTTTTGTCACCATAACTTAAATAGTATCCTCTCTGCATGACTACCCTAGACTTGTCTACAAGCCAGTGTCTTCCCGGGGACTCTCATGAGGATGAAAGCCCTAGCTCTGCCCTGTGGTAATGCTGAACACCTCCTCTTCTCTGTCGTCCATTGGGCTACACCTCAGGCCCCCACCTAGAGCTGATCTCAATAAAGGCATTAAGAAGGAGCTGGTCTCTTTTCCCATTCATTTCACAATGCAAAACAAAACCCCAAGCTAACTCTAAAACCCCCAGAAAGCTTTTGATAAAGCACAGTAAAAAAGGGCATTCAGCATTTTCAAGCCCTTTCTCCTGATCAAACAACAACAATACAAATGCAACAGCTAAATGACTTTTAACTGATGAAAATTATTTGTCGCATCCTTCCCTAGTCACCCACAGGGGTAGTAACAACTTGTTTATCAGAGCTGGTGAACAACCAGAGCACTTGTTCTCCATGTTCCTATGCCCATAAGGGCATAGAAATAACACTACAAATCAGGTGTTGTATTCTGATCCTATATGAAATATATTTTGAGTAATACTTTTTTTTTTTTTTTTGAGAGGCTCCCACGGTTTTTTACTCTGTAAAAATTGGGTGGTGATTCAACGTCCCTTCCGGCAGACTGCACGTGAACCATAAACACAGTCAAGGATGGAGCTGTTGCAGATCACTGATTAAAAGGCTGACTTTTCCTGTTGTTAAATGTACAATGAGATTGAAGATCTTAATTCAGAAAATAGTGTGTTTTTCTTTCCCTAATTAGGCAAGTAATTTTAATATAAAGGTAGCCTTATAAATAATTTAAGATTGTCAGAATTTGGAGTTACTTTGGAATATATTAAGTTTAGCTGCTTTTAAAGACCAAAGTTTTATTGTGGTGTAGATTCAGTAAGCCTAAAACCGTGTTCTGAGTTAACAACCCAGAGACTGCTGCATGTCTGGCCTGCAAAGGCTCAAAAACTCTTCAGCAAATGTAGCTTTTTAGCAATAAAGTATTTAAAATAAACTCCATGAAAATATTTGTATGGATTCTCCTGCTAATCCTTATGGCTTCTGTCACACTGCAGCTGTTAAAATAAAGGCATTTAATGGTAATATATATGCATATGGAAGTCAGAGGTCAGAAAGGGACCTCAGGGAGTTTCTAATCCAACCTCCATCTGAAAGAAAGGTCAGCTGTAAGATTGGAATAAGTTCCTTAGGGTTTTATGTAGTTGAGTCTTGAAAGCATCCAAGAATAGAGAGTGCACAACAGCTCTGGGCAACCTCTGCCACTTCTGGATTTTTTCTTAGAATGGAAAAGCTAAAGTGCAGTTTCAGTTTTGTTAAGTTAGGTATAGGCTTTTATCTAATTCAATAGGTTTGAATTGGGCTAGGCTGTTTACATTTTACACCCTGACTTTGTTAAGTTCTTTATCAGGCACTGGGACTGCACAACTGAAAGCAAATCTGTTGCTGAATGCCATTAACTCCTGTTGATTTGTCTTAGCAGCTGAAGATGCTCTTTCATTTCCCCAATTCCACTAAATTATTAAGGTGATTTTTTTTTTTAATTCACTTTCCTTATAAATCAGAAAGGTCTGTTCAGCAAGAGAAATCTTTCCTTTTAAAGTCTCAGATTTGATCAATGCCATGTTCCTTGGGGTACTATTCTATTTGACATTTCAAACTGTCATGGTGCATATAAAAGAAACTGCATCTACTACTTAGAAAGTTGACTGTTGTGTGTTTTTATACTTTCTGATGTTTGCTTGTATATTTTTAATGTGCATCACACATCCTTCTTGAACTGTATCCTTATTCTGATTGTCTGAAATTTAAAGTAGAGGTCCGAGGATGTTCCTGTGAATAAACCAGGTGATCCATGCTCTAGTAATATCTTCTTAGTGAGGTACATTAACCTGAATCACACTAGAAAACACAGGATGGCCACACTGAAAGCTTCCAGCACAGTGCAGAGACTGGAATGGAAGCCTCTCACTCTCAATCATGCTCTTTGTGTTTGTAAAAACAGATTTGACCTGTCTTTTCTACACTTAATCCAATATCCACGCCAACTTAAGATGTCCATTGGCAAAAATCTTCATCAAGCAGTGGTTATGTGATTTGCATAAAGTTTTGATTTGCTTATTTTTTCTAAAGACTGTGTTGATACATTTTATATGAAAACTGAGTAAATAGGAAGATTTTCTGACTGGATCTGGAGTCATCCTTAAACAGGCACATGCACAGCTCATAAAATGGATCTTTCTTTGTATGTTCTTATGTATGGATGGATGAATAAAGTGCAACTTTAATTTCAATTTGATACTAAATTTGTAATACAACAGTGAATTTATCTGTGCAATCAAGCATGTCTTGAGTGAGTGGTCTATAAGTAGCTACATTTTCAACTGTGGGGATTTTTAAAAATTTCTTTTTCTCATATAATTCTTGATTTTTAACTGCAAGTGCTACCCTTGGCAAGCCTGCTCAAAAAAATCAGCTCAGCAGAAATTCCAGCTCACTCTTCTGCTAATATCTTTCATAAAACTTCAAAAGGTTTTAAGTATTTTTATGGTCATTCCCATGTGTTTCCCTTCTGTGTTAGCACATGTATGCTTTAAATGCATCCTTTTTCAAAATAGACACTCTACCCTTCAGTCAAACAATCTGTATTCATGAGATGGAAGAGATACTGAAGAGAACATGGAATCTGAAAGCCTCATGATCTGCCCAAGGAAGGGATCCTTAGAGAAAGGGAGATATTCCCCTCTGTGAAGCCAAGAACAGAGAAGAACTTGCAGGCCATTATGAGGGCAGATGAGAAAATGAAGCTCTTCATAGTTCGATATAATTTTTCAGTATTTCACAATTTCTCTCTTATACAAACAAAAAAAAAAATCTCTAAGGTTTAGTTAGAGCACACATGGGTAGTTTTTATTTCCAGGAACAGAAATACACAGATTAAGGAGAGTGTTTAATATTAAAAGGTCACATATCTAGAAATAATTTGGTTTAAATATATATGTATAAAAACTGATTCATTGCTGCATAATGCTACTTTTGAAGTCAGTTGATTTCAATGTATTTTGGGACTGAAGTAACACAAGAGTGAATCAATTCCATAATTATTTTGGGAAAAAATAATATGTTAGTAGTTCTGGGGATTTTTTTCTGTATAAATCATTACTGCTTAAGGAGGGAAACCATACCTTTCTTCATATGTCTAAATTAATTTCATCTTGCATATGCAGATATATTTCTTTTTAGGTTTAATTAGGGAAAGGGTTTTTTCCTTTTTTAAATGGCAGATGTCTCAGATGAGTAAGAGAATTAGGCATGCTGTTATGAGCAAGAATCCTAAAAAATCAGATTAAGAAAGAGGAACTAAGTGCGAAAAAAGCTTACTTATGAATATCACTAAGTTTAACTTATTAAAAAATAAGATTTTTTTACCACCTTTGACAACTGAAGTTGTTAATCAAAAAGAAATAATCAAGTTCTTAGCATTTTCTTAGTAACAAAGAAGAGAGGGTAGCATTTTGGGTGTAAATTAATCAAACATATAACACTGGCTGATAGGGAGAAATTTTAGTAGCTGTCTTAATTGCTATGGAAACACTGGCCTTAAGGCAGCTTGCAGGGTATTTGTTGAGGTTGTAGGTTCAAAATATTTTTTTTCTTGTCAGTCTTCATTAAGGTGTAAAAATTGCAGTAATAGATGTGTTATATGCAGTTCTTTAATTAGCTGAGAAATACACGTTGATAAGTGTGTGGTAACATACCTGTCAAAAAATCTTAGAGGCCTGAAATATTATTTAGGGTTTTTGTTTAAATTGTCTGAGATGGATAGACAAGTATTAACAAAATCTTAAAAGAAAAAAATGTTGCAAATCTATTCACGTTGCAAAGAGAAATAATGGAACACTAATGGGGTGTTGTCAGCTAAATATTATTACTGAGTATCCACACAGAAATGTAAAATCTTCTGTTTTATTGATTAAAACCTTGTGAAACTGTGGGAAAAGACATGTTTCAGGAAAAATGGGGAAGAATCCATGATTAATTGCTACTAGAATATATTTGTGGTTAACGTAAGTCTACCAAATACTGAAGTACCACATTCTATTTGCCACAGAGGTGCATCTCTGCTGGCAAGAAGCACTCAGTTGTGGCCAGACTTAGAATTCATGTCAGACATGTGGCTGCCCAGACTTTAGCAGGTCTGTAAAAAAATTCTGGCAATATTGTTTTATTCACAGAGAGAGAAAGAGCATCCTGCTGGAGCTCCAGTCTGAAAAGGCACAAGAAATTATGAAATCATGTTCTCAGCCCACAGAGAACACTGGTAGGAGTGTGGCCCTAAGGTCAGTGGTGGAAGACTAAAGAAAAAATATTTTCTCCTGACAAATGGAGGCATGTAATAAAATAGGAAAGGTGGAAATAAAAGGGGAAAACAGTTTCAGGTGAAGAAATCTGAGAGTAGAAGAGTTGCTGGGGACCTTTTATCTAGAGATGTTCTGAGAACTATTGATAATGGACAAAAAAAATCACTCTGAACCTTGATTGGATGTGTAGAGTCAGATGAACTACTCCTACACGATGCTGTCAGCCTTTCTGTAAGATTTTTTTTACACAGTAACAAAATAGATTATTAACACCTGACCTTGTTAGTGTCTGCCTATTCAAAGATTTATTCATTCTTCCAACCTGCAGAATCATGAGATTGCTTGATTTAGTAGCTGAATAAACAATGCTTTTAATATTAAGAACCTAGGCTGAAGCAAAAAAGATAGTGGTATTAGCTCACAACCCAAATCTATGGCAATGCATTCTTTTCATGTTTTATTAGGTGTAGTTGCTGCTTATCTTCCTAACTTCAAGTTTTCTAGCTGACAAATTTACTTTAGTGGTTTCTTCTAGAATTTTGTGTTTTCTATTTATTGTTGATGGGTCACAGTTCATCGATGATTACAGATGACTGTGATATGTTAACACACGGCAGTTAACTTTTCCATTTTCCTCCCTTAATAAAGCATAAATTTATAATTGTATGTGCATATGTAAAACACTGCAAATAAAATTTGGAAAGCCAGGTGGACTGGCTATCCAAAAATCATTAACCACTGCTAATAATTTGACATGATGGCTTTTGAAAGACACTATGTTCTACTTTGGGATTTTATTCCTTATATATGCCATTTCATCATCTCTTTACAATTGGGAAAACCAGAAAATAGTCTTGATGGAAAGGTTTAGGGTGAGGTGAAGATGTAATTAGTGGACATGGGTATTGGTAATGACACTGTGGCTGGTGTAGCTCATTTAAGCCTTTATTCTCGCTAGTACTTAAATAATGTGCCTAATACTGAGAACGCACTTCAGCATTTCCCTTCTGGGTGTTTGAGTCTTGGTTTGCATTTATGAAAATTAATGATCTGTTCTACTTTAACACCCTGAATGGGAAATTGCAGGATGGCCTGTTTGTACAGCTCTATTGTGAGAGCATTGGAGCTGGATCATAAAGGGCTTGTAGTTAAACCATCATTTGTGGGGAAAGATCCTATGGTAAACATGGAAATGGCCCTAATCCAATAAAAAAGATTCATGTGTTTTCTTCATACATTGTCCTTGGCTTAAAAGTATTATGATCTGCTGTAAAAACTGCCATTTCACATGTGCTTTGGGCAGAAAATAGAATAAGGATGCAGAGGGAAGGACATGGAATAATCCCATAAAGTTGTTTGGATGCACAGTTTAAAGGGGTGATTTGCAGGACCTTATGCAGTGCCTGCTTAGCAGGAGACGTGGTGGGAAAGGATGAAGGGAATGGTTGCATTCCTGTGATGAGAATGAGACTTTGGTGCCATTTTAGTGTCCACACCTCAGGCAGGACAAAGCTGAGGAGGAGTGAGAAAAGGCACTGAAACTGGGATTAGAGATACAACTGCTGCTGCACAAGGAGGCACTGAGAAGGCTGGTTTAACACACCTGTTTTAAAGGTGGGAAGGGGTAGGACTAAGATTTATAAACTCTAGGAGTTGGTCAATATAGCGTTTGTAAAAGAGGGTGCCCATATACCCCCTGGGCAGTGGATCTAAGCCTAGCTAGGATGCATACCTGTAGAAATCTGTCTATGGTAGAACAGATCTGTTCCTGGGATAATTCATTTCACTGCTTACACACGGTTTTCCTCCTAGCATGATGACCTTGACCTATTTATGTGGCCTTTGATCTCTTTTCCCTGTGGGTCAGTGAAAGGCTAAGCTGTGCAACTTCTTTACCAGGAGACTGTAGGAAAATTATAGGAAAGGGGTTTTGTTATGGACCCCAATTTTGAGGTTGCTCTAACATTTATTTGCCTTACATGACTATGAATTATTCTTTCTGCTTGGTCAGAAGTGGACAAGAAGGACAGTTGCAGGTGGAAGGTTGAATAAATCATTGATTCTCAGCAAAATAAGAAGAAATTTGCAAAGAATATTTTTCTTTCTCCTCAGTAGCTGCAGCCTCTTGCTCCCTGGCTACTGCCCTCACATGAAAGAGGGTTAACTTTCTTCCAACCCTTTAGACACATTTTCTACCCCTTTTCCTTGGCAGCCAAGGTTTCCTCCAGGGACTACTGATTGCCCTAATTTCTTAATTTTATGGCTCTGTATATTTAAAGGGAATAGAAATCAGTATGAGGTGAGAGAAGGCTGCAAATGCAATGGGACATTCTATGGCTGGTAAAAAGATGATCAAGTTTAAATACCCTTGTACCAGTACTCAGTTAAACGAAAATAAAGTGAGCACTGATGACAGGTTTGAATATTAATGCCAAGACAACAGTGTTCTAAGGTTCCTTGTGGACTTGCACCCTCACACCCTTAGCCTAAAAATAATTTATTTATACAATTTAAATGTACATTTTGTAGGTTTTAAGTTTGGGCTTTAGAAACCTGAATTATGGATAGACTGTTGGAGGAGAAAAAAAAAAAAAAAAAAAAAGGAATGACAAGATTTATATATAATGAAAAAGCAAGGAACTGAAGACCTCTCTCTCTTCAGCACTGTTGTGTCCCTGTGGTCCCAAACACCCAAACTCAAGGCATTACAGTTTCTGTGTCATCTGGCCTCACAGGCACTTCACAAATTGCAAGTTGGTTCAGCACCCTTGAATCACAGTATCCTTCTGTTAACTCTTGTCTACCTCAACTGGTTCACACTTTCCCAGACCTCTAACAGATAAGGTCCCTACTTAGGTCAGAGCCTCAAAACGTTCATTTTCTCCTGGGACTGCATTTCAGAAAGTACCTCTATAACACCACAAATTGTCACAAATAGCAGAAAGATTATGAGGCAAAAGTCCTGTTGCTGCAGGAAATTAATTAACAAAGAAAAAAAAGCCCTTAAGCATTCACACTATTTAACAGCATTAGGTCAATCTGATGTATACAATAAGCGCTTCTAAAAGACACATAGAATTTTTAAAATTCTAATATATTCTCATTCTCAGATTTCTCTTATTGAATCTCAGGCCTTATGCTACGTTCTCCTAAGGATTTCACAGCTCCTGCTTCTATTAAAAAATGCTTTAATAGAATATTAGATAAGTACTTGTTGTCTGGCAGGGGAGAAGAGGCAGCCTATCCTGCAGAGACCAGCACTGCTCTGAGATGCCATTCCTGCTTTTATTCCACAGCAGTGCACGTGGTGGCTGCTAGCAGGTTTGCTTTCAGGCTGTTTCTGCTCCTGTATGATGTTGCAGAATTGATACATGGCACTGTAAATGTTTTGAAATGATGTTAAACACAGACTGTTACCTGCAAAAATAAAAGCAAACAGGGAGAGCAAGGCAAGAAATCCAGGGTGTGAAATCCAGTAATTAGGTAAGGTATTCTGATGGCATAATGTCAAATCACCATGCAAATAATGCTGAAAAGAATTATCTTTCAGGAGACCTCTGGCATCCAGTGCTGGATCTCTGTCTCCATTTTGCTTTTGTCTTATATAAGCAAGACAACACTCTGGTTTTTTCTTTCCCAGATCGGGAAGGCAGAGTTTGTTTAAAGAGAGTGCACTGTATTTTGTATGTTTTATTTCTTTCTTGATGGTATATGTTCAGAGCACGACTAGAAAGAACTCCAGTGTGATATTTCCAATCTTACTTTTGTTGATGAGCACTGACACAGACATAATTGTGGCCATTAAAGTATCCTCATGACTCCTGAGACTACACACATGGAAATGCATGGGATGTCTTGGTGAGAGCACTTGTAGATCTTTCACAAAAGCAGATGTCACTGTTTCACTTGCATTCTGTGTTTTCAAGGTGTGGTGTTTTGTTTGTTTGTTTGTTTGTTTGTTTGTTTGTTTGTTTGTTTTTTAATGCTTTAAAAGTGAAAAAAATTCTGGATGCAATGGGGTACAGCCTTAGCTTTCCCAAGTGTTTTCCTGGTTAGTATTTCCCTGAATTAGCTGTAATAGCACTGGCACTATTGTAGATAGTTGGTTGGACTCCTGCAGCTTCTCTTCGAAGTCTACTTCTGAGGCAGCCCTATCCTGATGGGTTATTTTCCTAATATCATATTCATATTTACCCATCACAGCAGATGTAGCTGAAACCAGCTGCCTCAAGTCCTAGTTTGGGGCCTGAACAATTGGACCATTGTGATATCTTGTCAGACACCCCTTTGAAAAGCTAATTGTGTCTATTCAGGTGTTTCATGCTGATATTCTTTCTCAGAGAAAGTAATTTTCTGCTATTTTGGCAGATCTGTCTTTCCTTGAAGGGTCAGTCTCTTTAGCGTTCCTGCTTCAGGTTTTTACTTTCTGTCAATACTTCTAGAAATGAGGGGTCTGTAAGAAATGCTGTTTTAAATAATAAGCACAGCTTGTTAAATTGCAGGCACAACATTCATAATGTCCAAGCTTAAACAAAGAAATAATTAAAGCACGGTACAGACCAACATGGTACATCATGTATTGTTCTTACAATAAACATTATTTTCTATCAAGTGTAAGCAAACACTCAGGAAATCTCTCTCTCCTACCTCGATTTACCTGTTGGGATATGTATGACAGATTGCTTTACGGGCTTATCACTCACTTGGCACCTATAAATTCACAATTGTTGCTGTTGTCATGAATCTGTTAATTTCCTGTGCAGTAGCTCTCATCCTGGTCTCCTGCTCTCTTGGTTTTATGGTGTTGATAGTTGTGTTAACAGTATTAAAATACTGAATAAGGCACTTGATTAAAGGCAGTGAGGAAAGCGGTTGAGATGTTGTAAACGGGTCTTTTTAAAAGTGTACATAATTCAAAACTTTCATATTCATATATCTTAGCTACTTTGAATGCTCAGACAAAGAGCTAAAACAAGGTGACAGATTTAGTGTTTCTCTTTGGAAGAAAGTGGAAGAATAATTTTATAACAAAACAAAGAAGTTTCACTAAAAATCTAATTTTTAGAAAGGAGGAAATACTTCTTGTCCCATATACGGTTATACTTGATTTCTAACCCTGCTATTCCAGTTCCTCTGGAATTCCTTTAAAGCTCTTGAGGTTGACTAATTTCATGAAATGGAGTTCTTATTTTAGTATAATACACCAGAAAGATATTTAATAATATTTAACATTTTAAATTGTATGGGAAAAAACCCCAAGGAAGATAAAGAAACTGTTGGCCTTTACAGTAAAAGTTTTGAAACCTGTTTTTTAAGTGGGATGCTTGGGTCCCAAGGGCTGAGATGGGAATGTGTTCTTTCCCATCCTGTGCAAATTATTACTGGTTTTCATATCATCAGAAGCATCTCATGGGATTCATCATGACTTCCTCCCCAGAAATGTAATTCATGGGCTTGATGGTGTAGCAGTTTATTAATCTGCCTTAAACTCTGTGCTTATATGTAATGATTGTAGCCTGATTTATGAAGGCTATTTTGTGCCAAATCCTTGGGAGGCTGCTTCTGTGGCTTTGTCTGTCTTTTGTGGATTCCTTAGATAAAATTCTGTAGGCAGCACATATATCAAGTGTATTTGAGAAGATAAATATTGCTAATCCTTGTAGAAACAAATCAGAAATATTATTTTTATATATAAAAGTTATCATGCAGTCTACTATCCATGTTCCAGTTAAAATCATTCAAGGGTCATATGGTTTTGGTAGGTTTTACCTTTTTTTTCCCAAGCTTCACAGATGCCTGTGGCTCTATATGGGTTTATGATTTTAATTAATATATGCTGCCATAGCTGTATGTACTTTCATAACTTTTTCCTCCAAAATTAGCATTAAATCCTTCATCCAAGGCGGGGGTTTGATAAATTTGAGTGCTTCAGCAGCAAATAATATATTTAGAGGATGTTTATAATTTAAAAGCATTGTGCTAGTCATTTTGAAATTGTACATCAGCAGAAATAAAATATTGGATGT
The DNA here is from genome assembly GCA_017589585.1 of Phylloscopus whistleri. Classification (NCBI taxonomy): domain Eukaryota; kingdom Metazoa; phylum Chordata; class Aves; order Passeriformes; family Phylloscopidae; genus Phylloscopus; species Phylloscopus whistleri. Next base: position 6,907,120 of record JADMLD010001554.1, on the reverse strand, counting down.
GAAAGCAGAAACTGCAGTGACAGAACCGTTAAGGAAAATTCTTGTATTTTTTTAAGAAGTACAAATGTTTGAATTTTGAAGTGCTCTAAAGAACAGAAGCAGGAAGTGTTATTAAGTGAGATAGCAGGGGCTCCAGAGTGTACTGGGGTTAAAATGTGACTTCTCTACCAATGTATTCAATAAAAATTCCCTTACAGTGCTAAGAGCTTGCACTGAGGAAATCTCAAGCAAATCTGGAGAGGAAAAAGGTTAGAAAGTTGTGAAGGGCTATTTGAGTGCACAAAACTGCTTGTGAATCACTTATTTTGTTGCAATTGAGTAGAAGCTCCTTGCTCAGTTTGAGGTTTTAATTCAGGCTGTGTAACCTATGCTGGCACAAGTGAGGGTCAGGTGAGGAAAGTCCTTTGGCTTCAGAGAGGGAGCTAGGAGGAGCTGCTCTGAATGCTTAGTTAAAAATGATTTCAGATTGACTTATGGAAGGCATTGTCACATGGCCTGGAAATTGGAATATCCAGCAACAGATACAAAGGAAAGATATCCAGCTGATCAACTTTCAGATATGACTAAATATCTTTGGGTTTGATCTGGAAGAGAAATAAAGTGGAAGTTTTCAGAGGCACCTAAATTGAGGAAAGTGGTGAGTGCTCATGAGGGTGGATAAGTTTAATTTTACACAAGCACTTAGAAGCTGAAGAAAGGGGCAAAAAATATAATAAATTAAAGTTCAAGGAAGTGAACTTCATGTATATATGGAAAATAATTTAGCTATTCTGTTGGAGGGAAAAGTCAGCAAGACATCAAGGAATGAAACTGAACAGCAATTTTCATTTTATTATGCAGATGAAAATCTGGAAGAACTCTTTTAATTCTTGAGAGTAGCAAATTATACCTTCCTGACACAAAAATGTGATTCCTATTGATGCATCTGCATGCAACTCCCTTTAATATCTGAGAACAGGAATTGTTGCAGAAAGTACAGGCGGTCTGAAATCAAGGGATGGCTGTGCACCAATTTGCAGGCTTAACTGAACCTCTTTCCAGCCAAGTCTTAACTATGTGTTTGGTTTTAAGCTGGCTGAAGTCCATGACCTTAAATTGAGAGTTCTGGAGAAGAGTGTTGGTGCTATTCATTGTAGAAGGAAAGCCTGGTATATTACTCCAATCTGATATTCCAGAAAAGCACTTCTCTTACACACAGCCCTTGGGGAAAAATATGAATTTCCTTCCTGAATTAATCCTAACGAAAGTGCATAGGTTAATTTTGCCATTAGACTCCACTTCTGACCTTGGACAAGACACTTAAAACATCCACATCACTGTTCTCAGCATATGCTTAAGGTTTACACTTCTTCCTGTTCATTCCAGCTGGAAACCCAACTGTCACCTGTGACTTGTCTGCATGGTGGAAGTAATGTTGCTGGATGTTGCTGTAATTTGAATGATAGCAGGATGGAAAAGAAGGAAAAACAGAGGTTAGAGAGAAAACCAGTGTTTTAGGTGCATGTTGGACTATCCCTTAAACAGAAGAGCTTCCATTACTTGGCCTGGAGTGTGAGGCATTCAGCAGGGCCTGTTGCTGGCATGTCTGCTGAGAGCCACAGGAAACAGATCAGAGCTCAAAGGAAACACCGAGAGGCAGAGTTAGTGTCTATCATAAAGCTTAGAGGGCCACTGGCACCGTGCTGTCATTAACTGAGCTGCTGATTAAATAGTATGCTCATTATAATACATTTAATTTTGCATGATTTTTATTTATATAATTCAGTAAATACCTTTCCTTTTGTGGGCTTCTCCTTGCATTTTTTGAGTTTTATGGAGACTGAAGCAAACACAGTTCAGTGTTCACTGAAAGCCTCAGGCTGACAGAAATGAAGCTGCCCACAGTCTCAGCTGTTGTTCTCCAAATTACGATGTCAAATGCCACAATGCCTTTCTACCAGCTTCCCTCTTTTTTTTTTTTCCCCTCATCTTGGTGACAGAGTGCAGCACATGCACACCTTCACCTATGACAGCCTCATAAATCCATGGGTTGAAGTTATGTAGGGAATGGACAATATGTCACCTAAAGAGAGATGATGGACTTAACTAGGCCAAAGCCAGCTGTTCCCTGGGTGTGGGGGAAGGAAGCAGGGTTATATTGATGTGCAAGGAGATGGGTAGGGCTGGTGGGTGGGCATAGAGGTGTTCAGAAGGTCTTTGAGAGGCTCCTGTGTTACACCAGATATAAATACAGTCTTGTGGTCTTTACCTGCGTAGAGCAAGAAACCACCTCATGAGAGTGGGTGAATATTCCACTGTGTTGACGCTGGTGTGTGACAGTGTGCTTTGGCAGATTCTTGTCCTAACCTTGTAATTTCTTGCTGATTTGGCTGGAATATTGGTGTGGAACTTATCAGACTTTCCCACACTGATTTCTCAGCATTTACTTTTCTGTCTTCAGCTTGTGGTTTTGTGTTCTCACAGGAGGGGTCTTTGTGGCAGACTGACATTCTCTGGTTAAAGACTTAAGACCTTGACTACTTATAGACTAGAAGTTAATCTAGTTGCATTGAAAGAACCCAGCAAAACCTCCAAAAATTCTACTGTGTTATCTTCCAATGGTATGTATTATATTCCCTAGCAACATCGTAATCACATCGTTCTTCTTCCTTGCCCTTGCTTCTCCTTTACTGTTCTGTTGACTTAGTTTGTAAGCTCTTTTGTAGGAGTGGATTAATCTTCACAGAGATTCCTGAAATCTGTGTTTATATTGCTGTTAAACATTGTCTCTGTATGTGAGAATTCCTGAGTGGTTCCTGACTGTCCTTCATTGTTGCAACTGTTCACATCAGCTTTTCTTTGTGCTTTTACACAAGAGCCTTGCTGACTAGGTAAGAAGGCCTCATGCTATTGTTACTATTTGGAACGGCGGTAGTAACAACACGTAAAAACTCCGGTTTCTTCGTAGGGCATTATAGCGAAGGTTTATTGAAAGACAGACTTTTATACAGTGTGTTGGTACAATGAATATGATTGGTCATTTAGAGCCTACACCTCTTTGTAAACATCTTTGCCAGTAAACAAATTGGAAAAACACCAGGTGGCAGGAAGAGATATCTACAAGGATTGTTTGGGTTCCTCCTTTTGATTTCCCAGGCCAGAGTCAGATTTATGTACTTGACTTTTCCCACAGGTTCAAGCTATTGCCTGAAGCCTAAAAATCTATTTTCTGACCACTGTCAGCTCCCACATCATGCCCTTCACGTGTTGGCGATGACTTTAGTGTTTCAAGGCAAAAGAATAACTGAGAGTTGGAGGTGAAACCAACAGATAAAGGTAGAAGAGGGATTTGGTACTGTTCTCACTTCAGCAATTCTTTTGTTACCTGGAGCCTTCTAGCCTCAGATGCTACTGCTCTTATTTAAATTGTCACTGTCTTTTTCCATTTAATTTTCAGTCTAAAACTGCCCATGGCTGATCACCATGTGTCACTGTGGAGATGGGTTAGAGACCTTCACAATCTTGCCCACCCAGAAAGATCCACAGGGACATTTTGCCTGTGGAAAATGTTTTACCCTGTGGAATTTTGGGCTGTTTGCTGGGTACTAGGGTCATCCAAGGTGGAACCAACAAAGAAATCTGTAACTTTGTACTTTTGATGTAATTTTTTTGTTTGTTTCTTTTAAGTTCCTGGAGTACTGCAGGTTACCCTTGAAGCTTACAGATCAAACCACAAAGTCCTTCTCCCTTAGAGTTAAGAAAGGATGAAAAAGCAAACAAAGGTGTGGAGGTAACAGGGATCAGTGCAGGTTCACCCAGCAGGTCAGTGTTTGTGCTGGGACTGCAGCTGAAATCTGAGGCATTCCAGATCAGTCTTCTCTGCCTCATCTCCCTGCCATGATCAAGCCACCTGAGCAGTGATGGAGACCTTCAGCTGCCTGGGCAAAGTGCAGTTTTGTTGTGCTACTTTAAACTCCACAGTAGTGGAGAAGATCTGGTTGTCATTCCCTGGAGTGAATTGCTCTAGACTGACTGTTCATCTTTGATCGTGATTCTGAAAACATGAAATGTGCTGATCCCAGGCTGCTGGAGGGAAGTGCTGCAGGGTGGTATCAAGATGTCTCTCTTCCAGATAAGGCCATAGCCAAGCAGTCTCTGCCCCATCCCGCTCCCCCAGCCTGCTGCTCCTGTCTTCCCCTGTTCCATTCACAAAATACACAGGCACTTGTCATTTCCATATCAGTAGTGCCAGCTGTACTTTCTGGTGTGTGTGCCTAGAAGAACTGGTGCTCTGCTTTTGTTGGGGGTTTGGTTTTGCTCAGAAAAACTGCCTCAAGACATAACAGGAATACACAGGTTTTCTTATGGTAACTTGCTGTCTGTCACATATTCCTCATGAGTTTTTCTTTCTGGACATGAGTAGATGGAACACAGCAAGTTTCTGACCTGTCTGCGCTGCAAACATTTAAGTCTCTTTCAAAGTAGAAAGTATGTTAATACTTCATTATAAATGTGGTAAGACCTTTCAAATATGACAGGCAAGTACTAAATATTTTTTCAAAACCTTGAAATCACTCAGTGTTATGTTTAGTGAACAATATTCTGTGTCTACAAGCACAGAGGAAAATTATGTTAGAAGAAACTTCTTGTAGCTGAATTTCTGGCTCAGGAAATTAGTGGCTCCTTCCTGAAGACAGGATAAAACACGTGAAATGTTCACAAACATTTAATGACAAACTGCCTAAATACTGAGAACTTTTAGAGTGAGAGAACTGCTGTCATACATACGAACAGGAAGGATGACATTTCCAGGAAAGTTTAAGTTGCACACCAAGATTCTAAAGAGCAATTAATAGGTTAAAGAAGCAAAGCTCATATTTAGAGATTCAGGTTTTTCTCTCCAGTAACTGTTGTCCCATTAGAATTGTTGTTTGGATGTTGTTTAGTTCTGGAGATTTAATCCAACTCAGTATTTTAGTGCTATTGTGGTGTCCAAGGTGGCAAAACCTTAGAGGTGATCTGATCTGATCTGATCTGTGATCTCTCAGCACAGAAATGCACCTGAAGAACAGTCCAGGTGTGTGCTTTTGAAAAGAATACTTCGGCACATATGTGTCATCTCAATTAGAGTGTCTGTTGCCCCAGCTCCAGCACAAGGAATGCCTCTGGGACAAGAATTACCTTGTAATCGCCTATGGTGAGATGTGTTGCAAATGAGGAATTCACATTTCCCAAAAAGAAGTAAATGCTTCATATTAATTTGGAACTTTGTGTGGATGGGATTTCTTCTGGAATATATCAGAAGGGAACAGATCAAGGATAGCCTTGATATAAGAGAATTTCTGACTATTAAGAAAAAGATTGAGTTTTTTATTTATGCGATATGGAACCTAATTTTCAATTCCTTGGTTTAGACCTTCTTGCCAGACAGCTTCCCTGCACCCCCCCCCCCCCCCCCGGATTATTTGCAATATATAGTATAAACAAATTAGCACTTTCTTTTTCAAAAGGTTTAATCATGTTGGTTTTGCCATACCAAACAGCAAAGAATACACCAAAAAAAGAGACATTAAATCATTCTAAGCTTAGAGCTCAAATTAATTTAGTCTCCTTGGTATTTTTAGCCTTGAGTAGATTGCTTTTGAAATATTACATTACACATTTAGTTCTGACAATGTTATCTGGATGCCATCCAGGGGGACCTGGACAGGCTCAAGGAGTGGGCCAATGGGAATCTCAGGAATTTAGTAAGGTCAGACTGCACCTGGGTTGGGTCACCCCTGGTATCAACATGGGCTGCAAGCAGGTGGGCTGGGGGATGATTCTATGATCTTTTTAATTCGCTTTATGATGCCTTTGCAGTGCGTGGGGTTTGGCAAATTCTGATGTTGAGTATATACTTATGAATAAGGAGGTATACATATATATAGAATGTGTGCATAATCTCCAGAGACTTTTCAAGTGGAAAAATCTGGACTTACTGCTGAATGATATCTTTGCTTTGCAAAAGCCTCTTTATTATCAGCTGTAATTCAGTGTCATCTAGCTCACTGGCTTACACATTACAAATGAAGTACAATTATTGTTTGGATTCTTGTCTCAGAAACTCTCCAAATTGTTGAACATACACCTTTTTTTTTTTTTTTTTTTTTTTTTTTTTTTTTTTTTTTTATCCCAGTAGCAAGCAGTCTTGATAATTTGCATTATTTGGTCAGGATAAATTTTTAATTGAAAAAGAAAATGCAAATAAATAAATAAATAAATGTGGACCAGTTTTCTCCGTGGTGGTTATTGACACAGAATTAGATTCAGGTTGCACTCAGTGCTAAATCACTGAACTTCAAGTAATGATAAGTTATAAACTGCAGTTTTAAATTCCTGTTTTCTTTTGCTTAAGAAAATTAGGCCCGTCTGTGTTCCAGTATATCCATTTTGTATGTAAGCATTTGCAGATATGATAAATAGAACTTTTGTACAAATTTACAAGTTTGCATCATGAAGATCTGCATTTTCTCTTGCATACAGACAAATTCACACTTGCAAAATCAAGGCATAAATTTGAGTATGTTCAGTTTTGTTCTGCCCAAAAGACAAAGCTTTCATTTAATATTTATCTCACTAGAGATTAGGTGGAACTGTTGAATTAATGTCGAGAGTTGCACATTTTCGTAGTGTTAGACCAGTATGAATAAGACTTCCCACATTTTATTGTAGGTAGGAAGGGTGTATCAGAAAAAAATAATATTAATTAATTATTGCCTGGGTTTATCAGCCATCAGGCTCCCAGTGATTCACTCAGGAATACTGAGGCCTACCAAGAGTTGTAACACCCATGGGAACAACCCTTTTGTGTTTGTTCTGATTGATTCCAGAATCTGCATTTAAACATAATTGTAATTCTCTGGGTTTTATCAGATGCTCTAATTGCAGCAACTAAAAATATCCTTATCGGGGGGCTAAATTTAATTCTAGATCAAATCAATTTTCAAAGCCTGACAGCCAGATTTTCTGCTGATTAATGCAGAGTTGGGTATTTCTGCCATGTTCCTATTTGCTTTTTCTTCCAAACCCTGATTTCAGGTGTGACTGAGATTAAAATGTCCTTTCCTTCCCACCTGCATAGATTATTCTGAGATATTTGAAGAGTATGACAACTCTTCACTTCAACAGTGAAGACAACTACAACAATGGATATGCTGCACTCAATGACTTCATTCTTGTGACAGATGCTGTTCCCATCTCAGAAACCTACATCATCAGTTGGCCAAGGGTAAGTTTATTAGGACAAACACATTCCAGGTACTATTTTAGCTTACTTTCTGAAGGAAGAATTAAGTTTGCTGCCTGCCAGGGCAGTTCCTCACACACAGCTGTTGTCTGGGTTTTTGCTGCTCTCCTCTGTCTCTTTAAGGAGTTTTGTAAAGTCTTATTTTTAGCCTTCTGTGTTTTGGAGTCAGATACAAATTCATATAAATAACCATTTTGTTATTGTAAAATCTAGCAATGTTTACATTCTTTTCACAAGGAGGAGACTGTTGATGGACAGTTGGGTTGTCCAGTGTGGTTGGGGAGGAGGATTTTCTTCCTCCAATCCATGGTCACTGCTGGAATTCGATAAATGTTGAATCTGTAAATAAACCCTCCTCTTTCTTGGACATCGCATTGTGAGTGTGTCAGTCCTTTGTGTTGTGTGCGACACACAGCAAAATCTCTAGAAAGTAATGTCAAGTTTTAAGCACTCTAGGCAAAAGGTTGAAGATCTGAAAGATAAATTTCTACAAGTTTCATGAAAATCAGTGGCTTTTTAGAAACAAGAGACTCTGACTACTGCATCCTCAGGAAAAAAATGGGTAGGTAGGGTATTTGTTCTTGTTCTTGTTGGCCTGCACTTCACCCTTGGAATATTTCTGGGAATGTTGGATATTCTGTAATTGTCCAGTAGCTGCTGTAATTCCCTTTCTTCTGGGAGCAGCTAAGGGGTTACAAAGGTATCCAATTATCTCAGACAAAAAACCACAGAATGCATCAATTAAATTGTATTTGTGGCTAACAGACAGAGAAGGAATTCCAGATTTGGTTTGGAGTAACAAATTCAAATAAATTTTTACTCCGCTAGCTAAAATTAAAATAGCAACAGAGATAAATAAGAACACTGAATCTACTCAGGGCTCTTAAAAAAAGTTATTGTCAAGAGACTGTTTAATCTGGTCTCTTGAGTACAGCAGTTTTTTCTCTCTTACCTCATCTTTCTCCAATATAAGTAATATATTTGGCTCATGGATGTATAAGTGAATCAAAAATTTCTCATTTCATAGGGGCAGCAGTGGTGTTTGTAGGCATTTCAACGGAGCCGTTTTAAAAATTTATGAACACTCTTCTGCCAAGCAGTAATAAAACTTTTTTATTTTTTTTCTTTCTGTAACTTCACCCGAAGAAACAATAAGAAAGCATAGTTTGTTTCCAGCCCATTTATTTTTGATCATGCCTAAAAAATTATAGTAATAGTCCTAACTGCAAGTTGTCCTTCTACCAGATACACAAATAATCCAAAAATGAGCCGCCTTCATTGCACTTGATTTGTGTTCAGTAAGAGAGTGATTGAGGGAGTTTGAGCAAATTAATGCTTTATATCAACCCAGTTAGATTAAATTTCCAAGACAATTGTAGGCAACTAGGGCGAAAATTAATGGCTAATTTAATTTGACCTTTTTAAAATGCAAACACTTTAAGTAACTGCCTGAAATATCTTGCATAGGATGCTTGATTTAATAAAACAAGTTTGCTTTCTTTTATTTATTTTATTGCTTATTGTGTGCTTTCAAAGTTTTCTCCACCCCTACCCTAATGCAATGGAATTGGAAAGGAAAGCAGATGGCTGTCAGATGGCAAGGCAGCTCTGACACTAACCAAAATGAGTAGGTTTGGGTATTACTTAGCTGTCATAAACCAGATGCCTTCACACTGTTTCATGATGTTTTCACAAAGGTTCCAGTACAGATCATGTTCCCCCTCACTGAACAGCTCTCTTAGTCTCTTCCTCATGGAAATGCCCTCTCCTTTTGCAACTACAACAATCATGGAGAATTAAATTCAGAAATAGAATCGAGTATTTTCACACAATTTTTAAAATGAAAGATAAGCATTTTTATACTGATTTTAATTGCAGCTGCAGCCTCATCAGCCCCACTCTCTACTTCCCTCAGCTGAGCAGAGTGGTCACTGCACTGGAGACCTCCACAGCTCCAATACCCCTGGACTTTGCCAGGGGTATTGGCCTTGCCTGTCTGTGCATCTCCACCTAGGCCACAAAATGAACAATTTCCCACCTTTGTGGAAATAAATTCTTTACAGAATTGCTAAATCAGTGAACCACAGTGATAGAGATAAAAAATGCCAGGAATGTCCCTCTGTAGTCCTAAGCACCTGTGAGAAGATGAGTGGGTATGGGGTGAGGTCAGCAATCCTAATGTGGTTCAGAGGTTCACCGGGGGTAAAAAAGCAATGTTGGCCTGCAGAAAGGAAACTCTTTTTAGTTAAAAGAAATTAGAAGTCACCTGAAGGGAAAAAATTAGGAAATTAAATCCCTGGACCTAACATGGAGGCACATAAAGAACACCTTATTAGCATCAAGATGGGACAGTGTGCACACCCTGGAATGTAAAAGGAAAAGAATTGGAGGAAAGTGGGAGCCCCAATAATGTGTTCAAGAGATAACATGCAATAGTTTATTGAAACTAAAATATATTATTTATAAGCACACTTGAAATTTAAACAATTCTAATTAAATGGAAGGGACTTTGGCAGATAAGATAAGCAAGGCAGAAATTTGAAGAACTAATTTTCAAAGGTACAAAGACAAGGAAGAACTGATATAAGGTGATTAGAGGTAATCAGCCTGTTGGAAAAAACTCTGGATTTGTTTGACCTCTGGAGCAGAAAGAGGGCAGCTGAAACCCTGGCAGCTGCAGAGTGGCACAAGTTTCTTTACAGGCCTAGAGAGTCCTGCCCACCTTGGGCCAACAGGAGGTTTTACATTTGACATTACAAGATGTAGATTCTTTCTGGGGAAGAAATTTTTAAGACAGATAAGCTTTATTTTGGGGTTTCCATCCTTGAGATAACGAACACCAAGATGAGTGAGTAAGATGAATTGTTGTCCTATGATATCTATACCTGGGTTGAGACATGAAGGGGCAGGTAGGATTATTTTAATCCATAATTCATGTTGTCAACTTCAACCTACAGATCTCTTTTGTTGACTTCTCTCTGTGCTGGAAATCTATTTGTGAAGCTCTTCTGCCTTCTGGCCTTGATCAGTTCAGCCTGTAACAACAGGCTGGGTTTTTTTCTCCCCTGGTATCTTCATTTTCCCCAGTCTAAGCAGTTTCTATTCTTCTGCTTTAAAATCTCAGTGTCATTTTCATTTGCACTAAATAATCTCTCAGAAATTTGCTGTTTGGCTTTAAGTCCCCCTGTTTTGTAGATACAACTTGCATTAAAGTTGGACAGAATTATAAGGATTGATTCTGTTCCATTGAATTTAATGAGATTTTGTCATTAATTTTTCTGGAAAATGGCTCATATTCTAAATCTGTGAGGAAAAAACCCCAAAATTTTCTGCTGTTGGTATTTAGCAGTTCTAAAGTTGCTTGAATTAACTATATGTCTATTCATTCTTCCTGCACAGCTCTACTTTATCAGTTTTGTTACATGTGTTCAGTTACCAGAAAGATATTTAGCATTTCTATCTCTTAGTTTTGCTGAAGCCTTCAGAGCTTTCTCCAACAGCACGTGAAGGAAATATGAAAGGTATTCTTGTGGCATTGTGGGACAAGAATTATTTAAAATTTATTCTTTACATCACATTTGGACAGAAACCCCACCTCTGATACTCTGCTCAGCTACTTCTGTAGTGATAACTGCCCACCCATTTACACTTTCTTGGTTTGACTTAAAATAATCATTAAGATAGCTGTCATTTCTTTGTGGCTATACGTGGGTTTTGATAATAATATTCCAATTTCTTAGCTCACAGAAACAACAACAATAATAGTAATGATTGCTGATCATGTGAGTTGGTTCTGTGCAGCTGTCTAAATTGCTTATGTTATCTAGTTGGCTTTTACTGCTTAAAGAGATTTTGCAGGTTCATCAGAGATGAATCATAAGTCTGTCTTTACAGACAGAAAATACAGGCTGTTAACAAACTCAAGCTTGTAGTGTGCCCATGTATGGTCCTGTTTTAAAATGTTAAATGTTTTCTGGTTTTATCTTATTGCATTTGGACAATGCTGTCAGGCACATGGTGTGACTCTTGAGAATGCTCCTGTGCAGGGCCAGGAGTTGGACTCAATGATCCTTGTTGGTCCCTTCAAATTCAGAAGATTCTGTGATTCTGTTATGTAAGTCCAAACCCATCATGTTAACAGCTTTTATTCATTTCCTCCTCCCTTTTCACGTCACAAAATAATCTGTTTATTTAGTTCTGACTCCCTCATCAAAACAGTTCTGAACAGCTCTGGTTAATCAGCATCTGACATCTTTCTAGATATAACTACAGAATGATAAACACTGATTGAGCTGAAGTAAATTTCCATTTGGCTTTTGACTTCTAATTATTGAGTGTCAAAACCCTTCTACCACAAAAAACCTGCAGGGGCCTGCCACAGGTCAGTAGAATTTAGCAACCTCAAAAGAAACGTTACAGCTGAAGTGATTTGGAAATATTTGAAAGCTGAGAAACTCTGCTGCTTATGACAGTATAATGAAAATTATCAACCCCCCCCCAATTTTACTAGGTCTGGGGCAGGTTCTCTCTTGTTTAACTGGTTCTAAATAAGAGGAATTGAAATCTGCAGAGGTTTATTTTGACATTCTCATGGAGTACCCAAGTAGCTGATAGCCATTTATAACTCTTTGGATAAGTTTTTTTGAAATGCAGGAGAAATTGCTAATTAAATTTTAATTGTTTCAGAAAGGACTCCAAACCCCAACCCCAAGGATTTTTTTATAGATCTTATTATGGAAACAACCTTGACTGTTACCTGTGATTTCTGTTTCTGAAGGTGTTGGCAAAATCAGGCACATTAGGTTCCAGTGGCATTTGCTGTATTTTTTAAGTAAAGAAATCTACCACTAGAGAGCTATGTCATAAAAAATGAGATTTTCTAGGATAATGTTTTGAATCTCAGAGAAGACATAGGAATCACTACTTTTCTCGCATTAGAAAGCAGGAATTCAGCCCAACTTCCCTCATGAATTCCTTCACATCCAATATTTGCTCTTGTTCTTTAGGAGAGATTTTCAGAGTAAATCCTTTGGTGCAGTTGGGAATCAAGTCCATTGCCCAGCTTCCCAGGTTGGAATGGAAAAGGTGGCTAGGACTGTTTGGACTGATTATTTTTTTTTTTGGATGCATGATGATTGATATGGTCTAGTAGTTTTGGGCAGAACTCAGGTCAAACACCATGCAGGATGTGAAGGCTGTCACTTCAAGGATTCTTATATACAGCCACATCTTTAAGCTGTAGGAAGACAAAAAAATACTTGTTTGTAGAAAGTGTACTTTCCATGCAAACTTCCCTTGCCAGTGGAATTTTAGTGCCACAAAGGTAAAAGTGTCATACTAGAGCCACTTAAAATGGAACATTTATTTACAGTATGTACTTGTCTGACACTGCTGTGAAAAGTTCAAGAATCCAGATGGGCCTTATTCCTAAAACCAGAAGGCAGAATACTTCAACAGCATAAATTTTCACTTTCTGTTTCGTCCTTTGTCTTTTTGAAGACTGTCTTGGTTTGGAAAGACAGGTATCCACCAGGGAAAGCTGAAGCCTCCCCTAGAATAGTAAATGTAAACTCCTCACCCCCCGCCAAATTAGAATTTTGCAATTAAGGGCTTTCAGGCAAAGATTTGGGAATAGGAATAACAGTTCTTTACTAGGAATATTAACAGTACAAATGTAGTAGAAAACAAAAACCACCCAACCCAACAAGCAAACAAACAAACAAGCAATCCTGGAAAACCCTGACAAAGTCAGAGCTACAACCTGATACCCTGTTGGTCAGGGTGTTGGAAGCAGTCCAAAAAGTGAGTCCTCCTGGAGTGGCAGATGTGGTTCTGTTGAGGTGGAGATGATCCTGTAAGTAGGGTCCAGTGATGATGAGAGTGGGGTCCAGTCTTCCTCAGTAATTGGGTGAAGCAAGAGAACTTCCTTTTCCGGAGTCCCAGTTTTATCCAGGTAGCAATGGTTGGCTCCCCCCACTGGGTGGAGCATCTCACAATAGGATGATGTAATGTGAATGTACTTCCTTGGGGAAGGGAACAGCTTGAGGAAGAAAACAGCCTGGGGAGTCTTAATGGCCCATCGTGAAGAGAGATAAACAATGCCCTAGCTGGTGTTAACAGTTGGGCCATTATCAAAAGGCACCCGCCCCTCTCCCTCCAGAGTAAACAAGAGATAAAGAAGAACAACCCCCCAACTGTTTTCAGCAGATGAAAATAGAATACACAATTTAGGTTCCACAACCCAAGACAAAGATACATTACTTTTGCAGATTATAACCCCGAAGTCCTTTTCTTCTCTTGATGCATGTGTTTACCATGCAGTAATACCAGCAAATCTCTAAGGAGGAGCAAGTCTTTAAGAGCCTTTAGAAAACTCATGAACTGTGTGTTTTGTTTAGTTTCTTTCCAGTGGTAGCCTCTCTTTTAGCTGACCTATTGAAGATGCTTGGAAGACTCACATAAGATTCAAGGTTTGTTAGGCCAGACAATTTCACATCTCTCAACAAACTTACTGGACTTCTTAATTAACTATAGACTCTCTTCTCACGTGGTGATTACTGTCAAAAGTCTCCTCAGTAATATATAGATGCCATATGTTTTAATATTGCTTAATTTTCTTTTTTTCCTTTTTTTTTTTTTTTCCCTTAATGATGCTGCAGCTAAATTCTAGCTGGAAAGCCATACACAAGAATAAAAGCGGCTATTACTCAAATGTGTATCTTTTCTCCTATGGAAATTGATTTCTTATCATCTCAGTGCCTTATTCACAAAGGCCTATATTTGTAGCACTACTTATCTTCCTGAAGGGAATTGTATGAGACCCTGGAGACGAATAATAACTTTTCTTAATCAGCCTTTGAAAGACCATTGTCTTGTCTGTCTTTGTTAGAACATCAGCACAGTGGTGGGTGTTTTGTAGCATAATATGAAACAAGGTGCTTGCTGCTGAGAGCTTGTAATTTAAACAAATAAGAACCAATCAGAAAAGGGGCTGGCAAACACTGGCGCTTGAAATTCAAGGGCTGAATGTTTTCCACACTGAGGGCAAGAGTGAGGGGAAGAATGAACAAACAACAAATGGGTGAGAGTCCTCTGGTACCTGCCAGTGTAATCTGCCAGGAACTGCTTAGCAGGCTGTGCTGGCACAGATTCAGACATTGCAAGTTTATGTAGCTTCTCCTTGTCTGTTTATTTTGCTGTTACATTCCTTTGATCTCTATCTCACTATTATGTAAATATTTGACCTATGTTTGCTGTAATATGCTTGGTCTCTATTTTTGTTGCTTTTCCTACTCTAGATAAATGGTATCCCTTAGAAGTTAAAATAAATTTTTGTTGCATTGTGTCTTTAAGGTTTCCAAGGTGGGTTCCCTTTGGGGATTTTTCCTTCCCCAGGGTAGGGTTTCTTGGCCAATCCTAAGGGGTTGATTTTAATATAAGGGGTCTCCTTGCCACCCCTGGAATTATTCCAGAGTGGCTGTCGAAGGGATTGGCCAGAACAGAAATGGCCCACCTGCCCCCACAGGTGATTTGACCTTTAGGCTGCCCTTCTGCCCTCGGGTCACGCCCCCTCCCTTTCTGATTGGTAGGCTCAATGCCCTTCCCTCTTCCCCCTCTCCCGGGACAGACCATGAAGCTGTTCTCCCCGCACGGCTCCCACACAAGATTCCTCAATATAGCAGTGATTATTCACTGTTATATCTGGCGCCCAACACATGGAGCAGGAAAGACCCAGCCACTGGACTCCACATGGCCGCAGAGAAGGTTGGAAAGCTTCGTGTCTTGGGTTGTGGAACCTAGGATGTGTATTCTATTTTCATCTGCTGAAAGCAGTTGGGGAGCTGTTTTGTTTTATCTCTTGTTTACTCTGGAAGGAGTGGGGCGGGTGCCTTTTGATAATGGCCCAACTGTTAAAACCAGGTAGGGCATTGTTTCTTATCTTTTTTCTGCTAATGGACCATTTAAACACCCCTAAAAGCACACATCCCAAAACTTACTCTCCCCAAGATAGTACATTCACATTCCATCATCCTATTGCACCCCTAAAAGCACACATCCCAAAAAAAAAAACTTACCCTCTCCAAGATAGTACATTCACATTCCATCATTCTATTGTGAGATGCTCCACCCAGTGGGGGGAGCCAGCCATTGCTACCTGGATAAAACGGGGACTACGGAACAGGATATGCTCTCTGGCTTCACCCGATTACCGGAGGAAGACAGGACCCTTCTCACCATCACCGGACTCCCTCTCACCACCTCTGGACCCTTCTGGCTACAGGATCATCTCCACTCCAACAGAACCACATCTGCCACCCCAGGAGGACTTTTTGGACTGCTACCAACGTCCTGACCAACAGGGCATCAGGTTGTAGCTGACTCTGTCAGGGCTTTCCAAAATTGTTGTTTGTTTGTTTCCTGGTTTGGTGGGGTGGTTTTGTGTTTCTACCACATTTGTATTATTGATATTACTAGTAAAGAACTGTTATTCCTATTCCCAAATCTTTGCCTGAGAGCCTTGATTGCAAAATTATAATTTGGCGGGGGGTGAGG
The DNA here is from genome assembly GCA_017589585.1 of Phylloscopus whistleri. Taxonomy (NCBI): domain Eukaryota; kingdom Metazoa; phylum Chordata; class Aves; order Passeriformes; family Phylloscopidae; genus Phylloscopus; species Phylloscopus whistleri. The sequence goes on along the minus strand of JADMLD010001554.1, from coordinate 6,891,300 downwards.
GGTTTGCATTCTCTATTCTAAGGGAAACCCCAGTTTCCCTGGCAGATACCTGTCTTTCCAAACCAAGACACTTCGCGTCCACCAGGAGACCTCATTTCATCGGGTCACTGGTAGAAACTTTCGGATTATCTCTGAAAATAAGTCTCGTGGACGTGTAGTGCCTGTTGGAAGCCCGACTCCTTTTTGGTGAGTTCATGGTCCAAGAGGAAGAATAGGGTAGCTCTTCAGCCCCAGAGAGGTCCTGTTCAAGTGGAGATTCCCACAGACCGAGCACTGCTTTGCACTGGATTGGGTGAGTATTTCTCTCCACAGAGCAGGGGAGGCCCACAGGGTTTTTTTTCTTTTCGCCCTGCTCAGGGCACGGGTGGCTGCACAGCCCATCGGACAGAATAGGGAAAGAGGACTGGCGTCCCTCCTGATTGCGCAGGCATCTTTTATTTAAAAGCAGCGCTGTAATCCAGAGCTGCCTGCGGCACGCAGCGAGGCGCACATGACTGCTGGCTGCAGCGCTTGGGAAAAGCCGGGTTACTTTTGTTTCTCCTACCCACGGGTTTTTTTTTTATCCGGGTGCAGAGTTTTGGATTTGCTTTCTTTTTCTCCGTCTGTGTGTGTGTTGTGTTGTGCCTTTAACATTAAAAAATGGGAGCTAAACTCAGCACAGCACAGAAGGAAACCTATAATCATATTTTAGCAATATTAATTGGAGGAAATGTTTCATTTTCTAAGAAAAAGTTAAAAGAGTTTGTGCTTTGGCTTTTCGCAAATTTCCCCAACACCTCTCCTGAAAATGTATATAATATTGCTTTCTGGGATGATGTGGGAAAAAATTCATAGATTTGGGAAATCAAGGCAGTTCATATGCAAAATTAGTGATTTTTGGGTTACAAATCAGATCAGCATTGCTGAAACGAAACGGGAAAAAGAAAAGCCAAATAGCAATGAATCTATGCCTGTTCCTTCTGTGTCCCTTCACTCCAACCCTAAAACCACTACCCTGAAACTTGATGCTTTAAAAAAGTCAGCCTCTGAAGGGAATAAGGGGAGTCGACACCTTGATAGTCCTAATATGACCGAGTCCCCTCACCCATGGGGTCCTGGCCAGACTGCATGGGATCCTTCCCAACCCCCTGTTTCCCAACCCCAAAATCCCCAGGTGTGTGTTAAATTTGCTGATAATTCTGATTCCCAACCCTAAAGTCCCCACATGTGTGTTAAACTTGCTGGAAATGCTGACTGCAACCTTGTTTCCCAACCCCAGAACACTGAAAATGGCGGCGGCCACATGGCATTTTCTCCTCCTTTGTCTCCCCCCTACCATGAGGCCATTTTGCAATCCAAAAATCCCTCCTCAGCACTCACTCCTCCCCAGCCGCGTGACACCCTCCCTTCCCACACCCTCCCTGCACAGCCCTCAGCACCGCCCCTTTACTCCTCCCTGGGAGTGGCCACAGCTGTGATGTCACCTACCCACAGGAATGTGCCCGCCCCCTGCCAGCCTCAGGTACCTGCCCCCTGTTCCCACACTGTCCCTGGCCTCTCCCCTCCTGATGCCTCTGCCCCCTGTTCCCATGGTGGCCCTGCCCCCTGTTCCCATGGTGGCCCTGCCCCCTGTTCCCACAGTAGCCCCACCCCCTGTTCTCACAGTCCCCCCGCCCTCTTTTCCCATGGTCCCTCCACCTGCATCCCTGCTGCCTCCAGCCCCCCATACCCCCAGCCCCCTCCCAGCACCATGCCTCCAAGCCCCCCAGCCCCCTGCCTCCCATCCCTCCCCCTCCCCTTTCCCCATGAGCCCTCATACCCCCTTCCCTCCCTCCATCCCATACCGCCTCCCCCCCATCCCCTAGTCCCCTTCCCCCCCTCCTCCCCCTGCTTCCCCTGCACCCCCGCCTAGGTCCCACAGTGAGCATACACCCACTGCTCATCCCCATATCCCTGCAGCTGCTTCCACTGCCTTCTATTTAGAATATGGGGAGCTGGGAACCCCAACTACACACATCAAGGCCCTAATATTTACTTGCCCTGGTTAAATATCATGGAGCTAGAGGGGGTGGAACTACGGATGCCAACTGGAAGCCTTTTTCTTGGCAAACAATAAAAGATCTCTGCACAATCCATAAAGTGTATGGAAGAGACAGTCCATACTTCCGTGGGCTTTTAAATGCTGATCTAGCAGCAACTGTAGCAGTCCCATTTGACATGCGACAGCTCTTAAACTCTGGGAAGCAGCATGGAAAAAGCTGCTAAAAGAAGCCCTTCCTGAACTTCTCAGAGATCCTCAAACAGCAGTAGATGGGAATGGTTTGCCAATTAGAGCATCTACATGGGGAGGGTCAGTGGGCTTTGGCTCCAACACAAGCAGCAGAGATCCCTCTGAGAGTCCTTGGGAGGATCAAAGAGGCTGCTGAAAAGGCTTTCTATACCCTGCAACCTGATGGTCCCCTTGAACCATATGTTAATATTAGACAACAGCCATCAGAGCCTTCCCTAAAATTTGTAGAAAGACTGAACAGAGCCATTGAACTACAGGTTAAAAAAAAGAATACAAGGGAAGAGGTTTTAGAGGAAATGGCATTTACTAATGCAAATGAACAATGTAAAGCTGCTATTCTAAGCTTACCTCTAGAACCTCCTCCAACGTTACAAGACATGCTTCAAGTTTGCAACAGAAAAGTGCCTCTGATGACTGTGACTGCAGACTGCAGACCAAAGCAGCTGCCGACACCACATCAAAGGATCGCCTTTGCCAGCCCAGCCCCCATTCCAACAACACCACAGCATGCTGGGCAGCAGCGGAGACTGGCATGTGTCGACCCCACGAAACCCTGCTTGCTTTGCAAGGCCTTTGGGCACTGGGTTAACCAGTGTCCAATGAAAAAACAGTTCGATGATTTTAATAAAAACGGGAAAGGAGCTGCAAATGCTTTCGGGGGGTCAACAACAAAAAAACTAAAGGATTGGTGCTTCTCTGTTCAGTGTGCAAAAATAAGTGGAACAGAGGATAAGAATAGGGAAGGGGAAAACATAAACAAACCTATTCTAACCACTAATTCTATGTATGAGCCTTTCAGGTTGCAGCTGACAGAACCACTCCACCTAAGTGACACTGATCGGCACTTTGTCTCTGTGGACCCACAACAGCAGGGTACTTGGCAGCAAATTAACAGTGAGTACATCATCATTGGGGACACCAAATACACACCAAGAGAGATTGTAATCGCTCCAGGTCTCATGTCATCAGACACTGAGCGTTTCTATCTCTGCCTGCACGGTGTTCACCCACCCCTGCTCCTTCCCAAAGGACAAATCATAGCTCAAGCTATCCTGACAGGAATACCATCCCAAGGTGCTGGGAAGCAGGGACCCACAGTGGCCCGGGTCCATGCCATTGGGAAGGAGAAACTCAAAATCTGGTGTCATTTCAAAGGGGGTGGGGAGTCAAAACATATTGAGGCCTTTTGGACACAGGAGCAGATTGCACGGTTACCCCTGCAGAGATTTGGCCATCACACTTGCCTTTGCAAAATGTGGCTGGTCATGTTCAAGGTATAGGAGGTATGCAATTGGCAAGACAATCCAAGAGCATCATCCAAATCCAGGGACCAAACGGACAATTGGCAAATCTCCATCCGTTTGTTTTAAACTACTCAGAGCCCTTGTTGGGGAGAGACCTGATGGCCCAGTGGGGAGTCACCATTAATATTCCAGACTCTCCACAGAATTTTTGGGCAGCGGTCACTGAACAGCGCCCTACCCAAAAACTGAATTGGAAAACAGATACACCAGTCTAGGTAGAACAGTGGCCGCTTAGCAAACAAAAGCTGAAGGTGCTTGAGGATTTAGTGGATGAGCAGTTGGCAAAAGGTAACATTGTGAAGACCACATCTCTGTGGAACTCCTCAGTTTTTGTCATCCGAAAAGCTGACAAGGGTAGACGGCGGCTCCTCCACGATCTCCGACAAATTAATAATGTCATTGAAAACATGGGACCTCTCCAACCTGGAATGCCATCCCCAGCGATGCTCCCTCAAAATCGGATTTTGGCAGCAATTGATATAAAATATTGTTTCTTCCAAATTCCCCTACACCCTGACGATGCCCTGCATTTTGCATTTTCGGTTCCCACCATTAACCGAGAAACCCTACCCTGGGGAGGGAAAAAAACCCCAAAGGGAACCCACCTTGGAAACCTTAAAGACACAATGCAACAAATTTTGAAAATAAAATTAAAGAAACAACATTTTATGACACAACTCCCATCGTATGTACATTTTCGGTACATGATAACAACATGCCTTTTTTATACTTTAAGACTTGGGGAATTTGTGAATGACAAAGAAGTAACACTTAGGATTTGTGTGACAGGGCACTGATATACTTGGAGTTCAAGGTTGCTGTTTGGTCTGCACTGTCCAAATATGTCAGTGTGTGCATATCCTCTTTGTATGACAAACTTAGGTCTCATCATTTTTTCCGTTGCATTACCAGCTGCTTTGTGGTTTGAATTTTCTTTTTTCAATTTCACCTTACTCAGTGTAGTGGTTTGAGCCTGTCTTTATTGAAATGCATCTTGTTAATTTAGTTTTCTTTTCAATTTATCAGGTTCATATTGGGTTCTGATTCTGTCCCTCAGGCTGCTTGCATCCCCTCCATCTCCTTATGCTGATTTTACAATTATATGCTCCAGTCCATCATCCAAGACAGTAAGAAAATATTAAATAGAATTTGGTAGTCAGTGGATGGTGAGCAGAGGCAAGTAGGCTGTTGAGGGCCCAGAGATGTGGCACTAGGCTAGAGAACCATTGCTCTAGTATTTAGTTTTTACTTCTTTCCCAGAAAACTGGAGACAGTGGACTTGCTGGTAAGGATGCAAAATCCCAAGGCAGATTTTATACAGGCTTTGCATCCCAAAATTGTTTTAAATTGCAGCAAACACCTTTATCTTCATGTTATAGTTGCATAGGGAAAAAGGCAGGCAGCAGGTTGGTGACAAAGCCAGTGCTGGAAGTGCCCTTCCCTCAGCAGCTCTGGAGGCTCCATGCACTGCTCTGCCCTGCTTCCAGGGAAGGTGTCTGTCTTCCCTGGGTTTCCATGTGCCCCGCAGAAAAGCTGGTGCAGTAAAATCAAGTGTGCATATCAAGCAGACACCTCTTCTACCTTCATTAGCATTCCTAAAGTGCCCATTAATTGGTTAGTGGTGCTGATATTGCTAACAGCAGAAAAGGAAGGATAAAAGGCAGATTATCTAGAATAATCCCAGTATCACATAAAGCCCTTTAATTTCTTCTCTTGTCACTCCCCAGCTGTAAGTGGGTGATATAGAACACCCCTGTGGATGCAAGCTGTGTCCACCTTGTCTCTGCTATTTGTTACACGCAGGCAAGAGCTCAGTACTGCTATTTCATGACCATTGATTCAAGATAAGTGAATATGTCACAGCATGGGGATTGATCTGTATATTTCTCTTGTTTCTCAGCCTCTGCACTCATTGCAGCAGGAAAAGTGTTTTGAGGTTGAGTTCAATGGTGAGTATTTGAAGGCTGGGGGGGGGTGTGGGAAATTAATCTTTATTTCAAAAGAAGTGATGGTAAAGGCTTTGGTGCTTTCTCTGCCTTAGATGTTTTGAAGTTCTGGTGTTCTACTCTTGTATAACAAAGAGAAAAAAAGAGAAAGTGTTGCCTATTTACTCTGTTTGCTTGGGGATAAAATGATAAATTTTTAACCTTGAATCTAAAGAATTGTACTTTGAATCTAAAGATTAAATACATTTCAGGAGTGAATTGACTGTTTAATAAGAAGGGTCGTTATTACTTTAAAATCAGAATTAAAATAGATTGAACTAGAATTGACTTCAGGTCAATTTTCCAGGTATAAACATATATTGCAACAGGTGTTACGATGCTTCATAACTCTCAAAGTCTTCTGGGACAAACTAAGGCTTAGAATGAAGTAAAAACCCAGCGATCTGATTGATAGGAATTATCAAAGATTTCTCCTCTCTTAGGCTACTGTGGTGAATAGGTATGATGCATGCTGGCAAAATTGAAATGGTAATCAATATTTTAAAATAATAAAACAGTAATTAAAATACAGTGGTGTCTTGGTTTGGAAAGACAGGTATCTGCCAGGGAAACTGGGGTTTCCCTTAGAATGGAGAAAAGTAAACCCCTCACCCCCCGCCAAATTATAATTTTGCAATTAAGGGCTCTCAGGCAAAGATTTGGGAATAGGAATAACAGTTCTTTACTAGGGATATCAATAATACAAATGTGGTAGAAAGAAAACAGAGCCACCCCACCAAACCAGCAAACAAACAAACAACAATTTTGGAAAGCCCTGACAGAGTCAGCTACAACCTGATGCCCTGTTGGTCAGGGTGTTGGAAGCAGTCCAAAAGTAAGTCTTCCTGGAGTGGCAGATGTGATTCTGTTGAAGTAGAGATGATCCTGCAGCCAAAAAGGTCCAGAGGTGGTGAGAAGGGGTCCGGTGATGGTGAGAAAGGGTCCAAGTCTTCCTCTGGTAATCGGGTGAAGCAAGAGAGAGTTCCTCTTCCGGGGTCCCAGTTTTATCCAGGTAGGAATGGTTGGCTCCCCCCACTGGGTGGAGCATCTCACAATAGGATGATGGAATGTGGGTATATTTGGGAAAGGGAACAGCTTGAGGAAGAAAACAGCCTGGGGAGTCTTAATGGCCCATCGTGAAGAGAGATAAGAAACAATGCCCTACCTGGTTTTAACAGTTGGGCCATTATCAAAAGGCAACCGCCCCCCCTCCTTTCAGAGTAAAACAGAGATAAAGAACAATTTCTCAACTGCTTTCGGCAGATGAAAATAGAATACACAGTTTAGGTTCCATAACCCAAGACAAGTGGCAAAAAGGAGAGGGAGGGGGTCCTGCAGATGTTTGTGAGAGAGTAGAATACAGGAAGAAATTAAGATACGACTAGCTAAATTTATCTGTAAGACAGGGAGATTTGGTGGAACTCCAGGAAAATTGTTAATTATATGAGATTTATTGTTTTAATGTTCAAACATGGTATTCGCTTACATAATACAAGCTTAATACGCATGTGTAATAAGAGAGGTTATTCAGAGGACAACAAGGAAGACTGTGAGTCTTCATTCAAAAGACCACCAAAAGAAGACAGAAGACACCCTAGCAACAAGTGATGCATGTGCCATGAAGTATAGTGATGTAGATTTTTAAAATTTGAAATAGGAGAAAACATAGAAAATATTGATGAAAATATATTAGTATATAGTATATAAGTGTAGTTTGAATTATTTTGTTTTGTACGTGAGGTAGGGTGAGAAGCCCTCCCCATACCCCGGTCAGTTTTGCTTATGCCTTATCACAACCTTAACCAAATTTAAATAATTTGGTTAATTTTTTGGTTAACTTTTGGTTAATAATTTGCCAAATTTTTGTATATGTTTAATTTTATACTAAATTTTTATTAAAATTGCTGCTAAATTTTAAATTTGTTATTTATTTTATTCACATTTATAACACTACAGAGGGTAAATATTTAATCCTGATGCTAAAACTAATTCCAGGTATTGAAATCTGTGGCACAGTTTGCATTTACCAATGCCAGGGAAATATCCGTCATCTGTCCCTCCTAAAAATGTTAGACCAGCAGTTAAATCACTGCTTAGAAAAGCAGTGAAGAAAAAAAGAATGAGTTGCTTTTCATGCAGTGTAGTGGTGCATTATTTTATTTGCCTTTTAATTGTTAATGGTTTGTTCTGTGTACCCCGGTTTAATTCCCAGTTTGGTTTATCCCACAGCTGTGCACCATGTTCTGTTCTATATCAATCTCTCTTTCTCCCTACCCCTGAGACCTGTCAATCCCGATTCGGTCTCTCCCTGCCTCTGGAGAGTTTCAGGGAGGGTGTCGAGTGATTGGCCAGGATGTCGGGGTGTCCCGCCCCGGCAATTTGTCCCCTATCCTGTCTCTCTCCCCTGGAGTGACTCCCTGACCTTTCCTGACTGGTCCCTTCCCCCTGTTCCCCGCCCCCCACCCTGGCATGACAGCAACAGTCACGGGGCAGTCTCCGCTTTGCCTGGGGAGAACCTCTGAGGTGAAGTTGCCCCCCCCCCCCGCCACGAGGGTTCCACTAAAACCTCATTGATAAACCTCCGCAAAGTCCTCCTTTCATCATCCTTCGCCATAGTCACAGCTGCTGCTGTTAAAGAAACCCACAGGATTTTCCCGGGTCTCCAGAGTTCAGGGCAGGACCTGGCAGGCGCAGAGCGGAGCAGCGGTGCGGGCTGGCCGAAGCCAGGCGGGAGAGGACGTCTCCCGGAGCCCCCGCGACTTCAATGCAATATCACTACAGTAGTCTGCAGCTGCTAAATTACATCTCTTAAGGTTTTTTTCAGCCAAAGTTCCTATGCAGAGCAGTTCTGCTGTCCTCAGGCAGAGCTCACGGAAGGATGTAGTTCAGGGTTTTCTTTCTGTGGTGAAGCCAAGCAGAGTTGTCAGATAGCTCTAACTTGCAATTTTAAGGTTGCCCTATATTGCTGAGTGCACTGCACACAGGAGAATCTCAACAAGAGACCTAAAACACCGAACCTCTCTTCTGTTTCATTGTGTGTTTCATATTTGTTGGAGGACTACTGGGATTTCCTCCAGCCCTGGGAGACTCCTGGCAGAGCTGACCTTAACAGAGAAATGGACCTGCTTTTCAAAGGGTTCTGTGTGTGTGGGTTCAACAGCAATTTCAAGATTTTAATGTGCATTCTGAGCTGCAGTATAAAGATTGCTGATGACCTTTCTTGCTGCTTTCTGTGGGGAGATGGATGTAGATGCAATATCTTTATTCCTGTTTTGCTGGGTTCTTTGTAAGTCTTCAGTCCTGAACTGCAAGGTGGGAGAATCACTGTTTGATTGCCTCTTCTCAGAGTTTACCAATGCTGTGTTTTGTAAACTGTTATAGATGATATTAATGATTTAGGTTAAATGTATGATTTGTGTTAAATGTTATGGTTAATTGATACATAGAAGATATTAAGCAATAACTGTAAGTTGCAGAAACTGTAGAAACAAAGAAGTCACGGACAGCCTGGCCTTAGTTCAGGATACTTTGTATCATAAGACATGGAGAAAGGAAGAAAAAGAAAGAGATACGGTGAAACCATGGTGACCATGGTGGAAGGTTCCCAGGGACGTGCTGCAAGGAAGAGGAGAGACTTCATCCATCGACCACTGTGAGAGGGCAGAAGACCCCAAACTCCCGGAATCAGAAGACCCAACTGTGACCAAATATGGGAAAACATGGACTGGGGAGGGACCAAGGAGGTGTGTGTAACCAAAAAGTTATAAAAATGGGAAATTGTGGGAAAAACTCTGAAAGCTGTGCATGGAGCACGAGTTGAGACTTGTGCTCTCTGGCTTTCCCAGAGCGCTGTTTGCTTTGGCTTCTCGCTTTAATAAAGTTTATCTAATTGGCAATCAATTATTGGGTCAATTATATTTAACAAAACAATACAAAGAAAATCTTCCACCTCACTCTCCCTTCCTCTCTAGATTTCACACCCAGTTTCATTAGGTTGTTTCACCAACTGAATTGCAATTTGCCCCACTCAAAAAAAGTAAAATAATGCTGTTTGTTTTCAGACTTTCCAATGATGCTGTCTCTCACTTCCAGGGAGGTTTGTGTATTCACACCCTCAGCACACTCGAGGGCAGACAGTGGACAAACTCATTTTCTTTCTGTGCTTTTGGCTCTGTCTCTTACTGAACAGGGACATGCCTACCCTAGAATATGCCTACACAAAACTTGAGTATTCTATGTATGCAGATTGAATGCATAACAACAACATTCATGGGAGGATTGTCTCTCCTGTTTTGTGCCAGGTTTTCCATAGGAAGGTTCTGGAGTGAGTGTTTCAACATTTGTTGCTACTGTACTGAGCTCAATTTGTACTTAGATTTTGTGTGCTCCACATTGTGGGGCACCAGCCTGGAAAGCCGACTGCTGGAATTTGGGTGAAACAAATAATCAGTCAAATTGACAAAGTTGGTCGTCTCTTCTGTTATGGAGAGGCAGCACTATTTTCAAAGCAGTTGTCCAGCAATAGAGGAAATGCTTGACATTGCCTCTGTCCTGAGGCTGTCATACTAATGAAGCTGCCAGTGACTTATGTGACTATCCCGTCTGAATATGGCTCTATAAGGGGTTAATGCTGCTGTGCTGTAAGAGGTTGGGGGTATGATGGTATTCAGTGTTGTAGGAAATGCAGCCCTCTCAGAAAGTTTGGGAATACCTTGGCAGTAACTATAGGTTTACACTTGTCTGGGTTTTGCAGGCAGCATCCGAACACAGACAGAAAATAATGTCTCATTTAGAGCTCTGTTTGCTCCTATGTTTAATATGTTTATTTTGGCTGGTAGAATGTAGTTTATTACTTCAACAGTACTGAGGGGGGATGCATTAGGCTGTTCACATGAATTACAAGTCCATCTGATGTCTTGCCTCAAAATATTTTGAAAAACTGACCAAGTGTGCAAGTTTTAACTATCCTTCACACACTTGTCCCTTGCCCATTTTGCAGCAATATGTCTTGGTATCCACAGCTGCATTGCAGGGATTACTCAGAGAGCTCAGGGAGATTAATGCTTTTAGGCTTCTTCTGCAGCCCATTAGGCACGCACTCTGTCTTCAGTGTCAAATGTGACTGTCTTTCTGTCTATCTTTGTTTTTCCTGAAAAGACATTTCTGTGGGCATTGCAAGGAAAATTACCGTCCCTGCTGTTTAAAACCTGTCTGATCACATCACAAAGCTGTAATAGAGCACAGTATGTCATTCAGTACTTGTAGTGTGTCTTTTTCTTTGGAAATGACACTTAAGGAAAAGTATAATGACAAAGGGAAGTTCATGGCGTTAATTACTCTGCTGTATCACAAGTTTTCTTTCCTCTTCTCCCCTGGGCAAAGGCAGACTTTACTGTTGATGGTTAAGATTCAGAAGGGTACAAGCAGGTTTTTCTTCTAAGCTTGGAGTTCTATGTTTTTTGGTTTGGCAAACCTGTTCTATGGAGAGTGTAATGAATGTTTAAACTGCCTTCTCTTTAATCTCTGAACAGAAACTGTAGCTGATGCTACAAAATGATTTCCATTCTAGTCCAGCTCTTCCATTGCCTGTTAATATTTGCATAATGTTCAGTTCCCACAATGAAACAGTCTCTCACCTTCAGTAGATTCCTGGGCAACATGATTGCTTAAGAAGTGTTGAAGTTAGTTGAAAAAAACCAATTGTCCAGGATTTCCCTGGAGTGCCTTCCTCCATTTTTGATTTAGCTCATTTTAAGAAAGAGAAATCATCAAAGCACTCTATGTGATAAATTAAGGTTATTAGTGTTAAAAATGGGCCAGGAGACCAGCTCCTTTTGAAAGGCCTTTATTAGAAGTCAGCTCTGGGTAGGGGGCTCGAGGGGCCGGGCACGCCGCCGCTGCTCCCACTGGACACCACGGAGGAGGAGGTGCAAGTCGAGTCTGCCGCTCGTGCTGCAGAGTCGGGATTCCTTCCTCACGGGAGTTCTTAGGAAATCCCTTGGCTCGGTTTAGTCCAGGGGTGTCACCTTTGTCCAGTACTCTCTAGGTCATGGCGAGTAGGTGGGAAGCCTTCCACAGATGGCTGGATGTCCTCCTCGCACGGCAGTGTCCTTTGGAAGTCCAGATTTTGGGTAGGCTCGTTGTTTTAGGGGTCTTTTTGGGGTCAACTGGACTTCCGCTTGGAGCGGTGCATCATGGGAGCCTCTGGATTTGCCTATTAGGCGGGGTTAGCAGTTTGATGAGCAGGCGGGGAGCAGTGGAGGCCTATCTTGACAGAAGGTAAGGGGGAATTTGGGATCTGTGGAAAGGGAATGGACAACTTGGAACATAGGAAACTGAGATTTGAGGGTCCAACACAAACAGTTTGAAATAACAGGTAAGTAACAGCATAACCTTTTTAACTACATGGTAAACAGTACAACAATATAACATACAACGTCAATACAACATACAACATACAATGCAGAACTTGGAGCCCTTTATATTTAGTTCAATTAGTAGGTGTGTACTGATGTCAGGTACATATGGAAAATAGTTAACTAAAAGGAAACATTTTAAAATAAACATCTTATTGACATTGCCTTCTCTAACACAGATGATTTTTTTTTTTCTATCTCTAAGGCTATTATATGCTTTTGCACATCCATGTGAATCAGGGCAGCATTATGTCCTCTTACATCTTGGGAAATGTGAAATTCCCCTTTGAAATCTAATTCTTCCATCATAGCTACTGGCTATGATTGCTTTCCACTGTATATCATATTCTCTCACTGGGCATGGTCACTTTACTCCCAAGTTATTGCTCTGCAATCTGATTTTAATCTAGCTCTCCCAACAAAGAGGGATAAAAAAAAATTAGATGTAGGAGCTACTAAAACTAATTAGAACCCAAATTTATTAAATTCCAGCACTGATCATTCTTATTTTGATAATTCTCTAAGGAGAATATCACTACATAAGAGAGAATGAGAAAAAAATCTCTTTATATAAAAAATGAGTATGTAGGAAAAAAATAAATCCTCGGGGTTGAGAATAGTGTGGGAGCATCAATTCTTTCTTCTGTGCTCTGTTGCCAGTTTGGAGTTTTGTCTTTGTGCTTTTCTAGGGGAACAGTGTCTTTTATTCAAAAAGTTCATCTTGTTCTGCCTGTCACTGATTTGAAGCTCTCAGAAATATAAAGACTGAGGCTTATCCAGCTCTTTTATTCCTTCCAGAGGTGATAGTATCCACTGCTGAAATCCAGCATGCTCCATATTGTGTCTGATCTCACTCACCAGGAGTCCACTGTACCTCCCTGCTATTGTGCTTCCCCAAAACCTCAGAGAGGGAGGGGGATTTGTGCTGAGTCTCTCCGATGGGACATATTTCCCTTCACTATGATAATTTTAGACTCGCTGCTTCAAAAATGTGCTCACCTACTGATGTCTGATGGGTTTAAGTGGGGGGTTTGGTCTCCCAGTGACAGGCACTGGGTCTCCCTGACCTGAGAGCTACCCAAACTGCAATTCCCATAAACAAAACCAGGTTCCAAGTCAAAATCTAAGAGTGAGGTCATCACTTAGGTTGAAAGGAACATTTCATCAGCCTAAATGTACCTTCCTGACTCAATACTCTGATATTCTGTACACCCGTTATAATTTTTGCCTCCTCTTTCCCACTCCCAATTTAATTTGCTGTTACCTCCTGTAAGTGGTTGGCAATTCTGTAGCTCTTAAAAGAGCTTTGATGGTTATGTACTAAAGTATTTTGCAAATTAAGGAACTAAAACACTTTTGTATGTAGGAGTCATATTTAACAAACAAGATATTGAAGCAACTTGCAACTGATGACATATCACCATAATTGCTGGGATAGATTCTGCAAAACTAGACAAGAATTGGCCCTTGAAATAATCATATGTTTTTCACTTAATTACAGTAATACTTTCAGGATCCAAGGGCAATTCTTTTTAGTAGTGAAATATTTATTAACCCTCAGCTTCAGGTGAACATGTACATTTTTGGTGACATTCTCTTTTTATAGGCAGAAATCCCAGCAAAATGCTCCATTCTGAGCTGTGTGAAGAATGGGAGCTATGAATTAATGTTATTTCTTTCTGAATTTGATTGAAAACATACTTTTTAAAAATACCTGGACAGGAAATGAGGTCTTCTTTTTTTCTATTTTTAATGACAGTGAAGCTTTTATAATAATGTTTTTTAAAGTTTGTTTTGAACTGCTTTTACAATATCAATGATAAGACACTACAAAAAATGTTTCAAATATAAAATAGTACTGAAATGAAACATACAAATGTTAAACCATTGAAGGATATTTTGCAGGCCAAAGTCCTATTTTTGCAGGATACTGAGTGTTCATTTATCTCTATATCATGATATTTAAAAAATAAATTCTTTTGAAAAGTCTCTGACAAATGGCTGCTTAGCGTCCCAAACCAGAAGCATATGTGTCTTTTGTTCATTTTGAAAGCTGGGTTTTAGCTGGGAAAACATCCAGTGGGATGCATTAGGCTTTCACACATCAGGTAGCTCATTTTAAATCTGACCCTAATTGCAGGTGTTGAGTGCTTAAAATTATGGCTCTGAGTGAAACTCCTCTCAGGATGTAATTTCACTTGCTCTACTGTTGCTTCATAGAGTAACATCCGCTCCATTTTTGGAAAATTTTCACTAAATTTTCCTTCTTAGAAGTGAAATTTTATAAAATTCTCCAGGGTTTTGCATCTTTAAATTTTCTTTTACACTTTATAACAATAACCTGCTTAACTTCTGAAAATCTCTCTCTCTAGTAATACTTAATTCATAATATTGAAATGGAATAGTTTTCAAGAATAATCAACAAAAGTTAGGAATTTTAATTATATTTCTGCACTATCTTCTTTCCTCTGGAGTTTTCTCAGACATGTTACTCTACTCAGCACTTTGCTGACACAAGGATTTTTGTAGTGATTTAGCAGCAGTTGTGCCTCTCTCTGAATTGAGCCAGAGCTCAGGTTTTCAAGATAATAAATACTACAAAAACCTTTGCAAGGCAAAAATATTACATAGGGATTGAAGTCCAGAAATAGTCACTGAATGCAAACAAAGGTTTTTTTTCCGCTTTAAAAAATCTGAATCAGAACTAATAATTTATAAGTAAATAGATAATTTCTATTGTACTAAGCAAGTATGATATCTTGAATACAAAGACAAATATTGGGTCCCTGCGGGGCAGGTTGTATTAGAGGATCTATAAGTTCCCGTTCCAACCCAAACCATTGCTCTGTGATTAGTGTTGCTGTGAAAACCCAGCGACCCAAATCCTATCATTTAAAGGTAGTAAAACATATTCATTGAGAGGACAAAACAGCCTTTAGCCTTTAATCTAGACCATAGCCTAATAATTTGCTTGCCTTGGTCTCTGGAGAAGCATGTCCTGATTTTTGGAGATGTGAGCTGGCATCAGCTTTTCAGAGGCTGCTGTTGTGCCTGTTGCTTGAATAAATTCCCATTGAATTAGAAAGATGTTGCTGTAGTGTATCTGCCGAGAGATAAGATGTCCTGGCAGGACTTCCTGCCTGCCTGCTAACTCCGTATGGAAATGTGTTTTGTGTTGAAAATCTGTGGTTGGTCATAGTTTAGGGGCAGCACTGAAAGCCTGATTCAGTCAGGAGGAGACACAGTTCACCATGAGGGGATTTTCATAAACATATTGCTCCAGGCTACACAAGCATCTTGTCTCTCCTCCTATGCCCCTCAGTCCCTCTCTCATCAACGATTAAAATATTCAGGCCAACAGCCTCATGGATCTGGGCATGCTCAAAGCAATGAATCTCAGCACAGAAGGGGTAAAAGGATAAATGTTCCCATGGTAATGCCTTTACAGTGCATGGTGCAGAAGCAAAATTGGTCTTACTGTTACTGTCACATCAAGTGCTGTCAAGCCACATTCTGTCTTCTGTACAGTTTCTGAAAAAGTTAATTAGCCCAAAGGGAAACTTCTTTCATGTGGACAAGGCTAATGAAAAGGTTGCTATTTATGTCCTCATTTATGAACCGTTTCATCATGGACATAGTTTTTGACTGCCCTTTAATATCTAGAGGCCTTTTCAAGAATTCCTTGAAAGAAAACAAAACAAAAAAGTGTTTAATCACTTCTATCCTTTCTTTTTTATAAAACAAAATGCCATTCCATCATAGAATCTGCACAGGGACTGCACTGGAGATCTTCAGCCTAATTCAGTATTTAGAGTGAAGGTGTTTCATTTGGCAATTTAGATAATGTGAAAAAAAATTAACTGGAAAAGAATTTGTGACTAGTATAAGAGTTTTAGCTTGATTTATATTTACATGGAAAATACTGTTTATGGATAGCCCAGGAGGGTATTTTCTGTCCCAGTGCCTTTTCTTTGCTACTAGCCAGTATTGGATGCTTATGGCAATAATATAGGGACTAGGAAGTGCAGAGTTACATGTTTTTCTACTTTATATTCTCAATCTGAAGTGCAGAAAGTTATATATGAATTTTAATAGCCCTTGATGGACTTCCTGATTGGATTTTAAGGTAATATATTTTCACTTCCACATTTTCTAATTTATCCCTTTATAATTCCAACATCTTCTGGCAGTGAATCTCAAAATATTATTCTGTCTTTTCTGTAATAAAAATCAGGATAAAACATTGGCACAAAAGCAAGTGTTTATAGAACAGTATGAATATATTTAAGGTTAGAAACTAGAAGAGGAGTCCCAGTAGTTCCAGTCAGATATTTAGGACAGCCTGAAAAAGGAACATGAGAAGTGTGTCAGAACAATTATAAAGTAAATTTTCAGATGACTGAACTTAATCACCCAGGTATTTTCCTACAATAAGTTCTTTTTTCCCCTCTAACTTTTAAACCAGTGATGGTACATCTTTCTTTGTACAAACCATGAGAAATTAGGGAGCACAGCTCTTGTCAACATTAATTACAGAAGTTACAAAGTCAAGGGACTGTTAAGAAAAAGGCTCTTGAAAAGCATTTGTAACTTATAAAAGAAGGACTGATCTACTGTTGCCATTAAGAGTCTCATATTTTGGAATGCACTATGAATCCTGCAAGCTAAATGTAGGAAACATCATTTTGGCACCCTGGAAAATTGCCAGTGGAGTTTTAATGTGTTCTCTTCAGTCTTTGGTTGTGGACACAAGAAGAGAGTCATGAAATACCTGAGGGCATTTTTATTTCCTGCCTCATCAGGATGACTACTCTGCTGTATTTAGCCTTTCAGTTGCCTAGTTTGTAAACACTTCCCACAAACTCTGTAATTAATTGGCAGGCAAGTCTACCCCCTGGCTGGAAATACTTGCAGATTACTCTTAATTGTAAGAGCAGCTTTGGGTGGATTGTTTAAGACCGATATGCAGATTAGAGGCAAATATAAGCAATAATTAACCTGTGAATGTAAACAGTTCCTTGGTCTGGAAGGTGTGCGCAGAATTCATTTGCTTGTCCAAATCTCCATGCACTCCTACTTTTAGGCTGGAATACAGCTCCAAGGCCTGTGCAAAGGATCCACGCAAGGGCTCTGAGGAGGGGGAGAATATTGTCAGAGTTTTTATTAATAAGGAGGTAATCACAAACTCAAGGCATTCCTCACCTGACTGCCACCCAGCCCAATTCCACTCCTCCCAGCCACACTCTGTCTCCTTTTATTGCCAGCTGGAATAAATCAAAAGCTGCAATGAGTCAGCAGAGCTCAGTGAACATTTCTTTGTAGGATTGCAACAACTGCTGAGCAGCCTGAGCCTGCAAAAAGCACCCGGCCTCTCGTCAGGGAGATGGATTATTATGCAGATATAATGAGATTCTTATTTAAACTGGTATAAATCAAATCAGAATCAGCCCCTGTAAAGCTGACTGGTTGAATTCTTGAATTCATGTTCTAGTTCTTTACATGCTTTCTTGCAGCATTGCCCTGAGGTAGGTATGCATTGTCCATTCAGACTGTTTATTTATTGGTTTATGGAATGGCCTATATCCTCAAAAATTTGTTTTGATTAAAATTACTGCATAACTTCCTTCTATTTCCATCTCTGAGTAGGGCTAGAAATTATTCATGCTGCACATTAAATTTACTATTTCTGCAAATGTGGCCATGTAGTGCTTTAGTAATTTCCATGTTTTTCCAAGTTTGATTCCTTCAGAAATTTCTTACAGAAATGATGGAAACTATATCTAAGTAATCAGTCATAAATATTTAAATGACACCTACTTGAAGAGCATTGTGCTGTCAAATAGCTTTAAAAATGTTTCTGTGCAGCATCAGCAAAAATGAATAGTGTGTGTGATATTCCAGTTCTTGCATGTGATATTTGGCTGAGATAAATTGGTGGATTTGCCTAAGTTCTTTCTATGAAATTACTTATGTTTTCTTGGAAGTGTGAAGTCCATACATTATGCTTGTGTTTGAGTAAAAATGTGTTGATTTTTATGACTTATCTGTTGAGAATAAAAATCAGAATCAGAATTACGGAAAAGTCATGGATTATAAGAGTCTATTACACTTTGGGTAAATTTTCAAAGCTTATTCTATAAAATTCATTTAAGCTTTATTTTGGAGGTTTTTTCTGTGAGCTAATGGGTACTTTATAGGAAGAACTTTTCAAGAATTGCAGTTTTTATATTCTGGTTTAAGAGAAAGGATGAAGATTATTTTTTATGTAGCTTAATGGACAAAAAGTGTGCATTCCAACAGGAAATGAAACCACACACAAAAATAAAAAATAGGGAACCATGATGGTGGATTATATATTGTGACTTTATAAATTCTACAAAAAGAATTTCCTTTGAAGAGTTTTGGAAGTAACTTTCTTTCCACTATCAACACTGAAATTGATTCTTGTTTAAAAGAAGGAAAGATGAAAATATTTTAGCTTTCCTTTCTTTGGTTCCAAGAAAATTTAAAAAGAGACCAGAATTATCTATAGCCTTCTAACTGTGATTAGTGTGTTTATTATAGTGTATATATTAGTCACTAAATTAGTCATTAAATTTGAAAATGTGGCTATGGACTCTTAATCGCAAAGTGAATTTTAAAATTTGTATTCAATTTCAGGCCGCTGTAATTAGATTATAAAAAACCATGAGTCCTTGCATTAAACACTGGGATTGTCTTTAATGAAGTGCCTAGTAAAAGCTGTTTTGTTAATAAATTTAATGACAAAACATCTGAGAATTTATAGTGGTGTATAGATGGACAATATCAAGACTGAAAGATAAATCACCTGAATTACTTGCTGGACTAAATGTAATAACTAGCTATTTATTAACCGGCTTTTAGTGTCTGCTCTGATAAAAAAGCTCAATTTTTTCTAATCACATTTATGGATGTTTTGTCAGTTATAGTATAATTTTACCACAGCTGTTAATTTGGGTGAATCCAGTAAAATATATTTTACCCAAACACATTTTCTGTCTTGAGTTGGCTGTGAAGCACCGGTACTGTTTTGAGTATTTGAGACCTGAGATACAAAATCCAGGCTAAATTGTGTG
Source organism: Phylloscopus whistleri (assembly GCA_017589585.1). NCBI lineage: Eukaryota > Metazoa > Chordata > Aves > Passeriformes > Phylloscopidae > Phylloscopus > Phylloscopus whistleri. The sequence continues at coordinate 6,872,229 of JADMLD010001554.1, read as the reverse complement.
AATCAAATTATTTCAGTTCTCTGATCTTTTTGCCACATCTCTTTAAATGCAGTAGCATATAAATACACTTAATTATAAACATTCAGTACCCAAAATGTACATAGTGCTCAGTGAAGCTTAAAACTAAGGTGTTGTTATCTAAATAAAGTCATATGAGAGGTGCAAGGCCAGAACAGGCTTGCTTTGAATTCAGTGGTGCAAGAGCTACAATGCCTACCTAGTAATTTATTGTCTGTTTGGTAACCTTTCATGACTGGAGTCTTTTTTTACCCCCTTATTCCCCAGTTTCTGGAGGAAGGACACCTGCCCTGTAATGATCTGTACGTGTCAAACATTATACCTGTCCTGAGTGCTTTATTTGAGGTATCCCCTTCCCTTTATTTCACATGAAAGTGCCACAGCTTGTGTGGTTTATGTGTTATGCTCACTGGTGGACTGCTTTTCCAACACAGGATAAATATTATGCTGCAAAATCCACTGGAGACAGTTCATCTAAGGGTCCTGTTTATCTCTTGGTAGATTGGCTTTCTAAATGTAGGAATAACATGTAGCTATGTGCCTTGCTGTGGGTTAAAAATGTGTTCAGTATTCAGTAACCAGCAATGTTCATGAGTTAAAACCTTCCTGCAAGTTTGCCAGGCTGGCAGTGCTGGGGATTGGTGTGCAAATTAGGGCGCTTAGGCATTCCATTTACAGTTCTGTTCCTCACTAGCACTGGGGGACTGAGAATGTTCCTTACTGCCTATTTTCCATTTTATTTTTTCTTTCCTTTCCTTTTTCTCATTATTTTCCTGTCCAGGTAGGGAATTGCTGTGTATTACATTTAGGCAGTATCATTTCAGCTGGTTTTGGTCGTGTCTTCTCTGGCCTATTCTCGCCTCACATAGAAGGCATAAATAATCATCTCAACTCCCTGGTGCATGTTTTAACATGCAGATTCTTTTACAGTGGTGGTTTTGTTTTTTTTTTTTGTCTTGGTTTTAGGATGCATACTGCATTCTATGAGGTTCACTTTGAGAATTGTTCCAAAACAAGGTAACATGGGAGTCCTGGCTGCAGGGCCAGGACTCAATAAAATTTTGGGTTCTAAACCTCCTTGTCAGCAGGAAATGAAAAGCACCCCTAGCTTGCTCAGGCCATTCGTGTCAATGAGAAATGAATCAATCAATTGGCAGCAAAGCTGGCACAAGTCCTGTCCCAGTATGAAGTGGTCTTATCTTAATTTAAAAAAATATTTTTAAAAAATGGCCAGCCTCATTCCTACTGTTCAGATATAAAACATAGCAGGCTTAGTTCTGAGAAGTTTGGAATAGAGACACAATTTTTTTCTTCTCTTTTGTTTTCCTTTTCGTATTTTAATGAGGGTTCTTTATCTTTTATAAATGACAATAAAGCAATACTGCCTCTCACAATATTATAAATTATTTAAAAAATTCATGGGTTTGCTTATGCTGTTAGGAGAGGAGGATTTTATCTCATGATCTAACTTCAAAATCTTTTTTTCCCTCTGAGGTGGCACCAGCACTTTTGGTATTTTCAGTATGCACAGTTACAGGAAAAAAACAACCATATTTTCATAGTTTCAGAGATTCTGATAAGCAAGTCTTTTGTGCACTGCCCAACACACCATGATCTGCACTCCACAGATGTCAGTCTTGCTGTACTTCCCATTTCAAAGTCAGCAGCAAAATTGGTGGCATGAAAATTGCAGGCAGGGTGAAAATGCTTCTCTAGAAATAGATTTCCTGGTCAGAGTCCATGTAAAATAAAAACCAGAAAATATATGAGCATAATTCAGAGGATCACATGGCTTTTGAGGAATAACTTATTGTATGTATTTCATTTGCTGCTCATGTTTTTTTCCCCTCTGAGCAGAGTTGCAAATAGCTTTTTTTCTTAGACTTCTTTGCAATTCAAAAATTGGGCTGATAATTTTCTTTCATTTTAAAAAAAGAGTAATTTGGGAAGATTGGTTGACGTGAAGGGAATGAAATTTATGGGTCATATTCAAGTATTCAGGAAAGCTGAAGTTCATAAACACAGGGGTCAGTCTATGTGTGCTCTTTGATGTTCCTGTGATGCCTGAATCTGCCTGGCCAAATCAGGCTGTTCCTGGATCAGGTGAGCAGATGTTTAGTTACAGCTATTTACCTCTGCCAGCTTGCATAAAGACCTTGGATAATGGTCAATGGAGAAAAAAACGTGGCTTAAGCAATTAATTATAATTTAGTTTATAAACATACAGCAGTGAAGTTTATACTTTCATTTAGTGCTGGTGAAGTACAGCATGGTAATTTTTTTTTTTAAGGGTAATACTGATTTATATCTCTTTGGAAATGCTCTGACCTTGGTTTCCCAAGGACAATGCTGCAGATCTAAGGAGCAATATTTTTTTTTCCCCGTTTCCATTTTGAATTGCTCATTACCATGCAGAATGCAGATTTAATCTTTAAAACCAAGGGATTCAGGCATAGGCACGTGTACAATGTTCCACTTCTGATGATTGGATAATGTGTCTCCTGATGGATACTCTGCAGAGAGTATGATGGGATTTCTGCTCTACTACTTCCAGTGGCCCCTGGTGATTTTTTGGGGGGGAGGGTGTGTGTGTGTCTGTTTCTTTTAGTTTAAAAAAAAGAGATGCTTTAGCATCTTTAAAATCAGATGTTATTCAGATTTTCATCCAATGTCCACACAAAACAGAAAGAATTTTTGTTACACCTCTAAATATCTGCAGGTGAGATTTGAAAAGATTATTTCATATAAAATTCATGTGAAATCCTGTCCTGGCTGGGCTTAATAACAAAATTGCTCCGTTCAGCAGGGCCAGGCTTTAAGTACAAATTCATGTCATATTTCTATTCTTCACCTGTCTCTTCCATCTCCTCCCTCTTCAAAACCTTAACATTAAATTTTTGATAAAATGTTGAGATACAAAAAATTGGATAAATATGTGTTTAATACAAATTTTTTTAAGGTTGCCTCGGAAGATAACAGAACTATGTCACTTGTAGCGAATGAACTCTAAATCCCTTGTTTGATGAGATGCATAAATAGTAAAAAGTTTTGATAGCTGGCGTGCTTGATCTGTGGAATACCGCTGAGCACTCAGGCTTGTGCAACTCTGAAATAAATAATCTGTGTCTCTCTTGTGTAATTATTGACTTGGTGCATGCTGGCTAACAAATCCAAGTTTTGTGGACAACACTAATAAGAGCCTAGCATGAGAGCACTCCAAAGGAGCTTTTGTTGGTCAAGAACCTTTGGGTTTTTTCTGCAATTGACAAATATATAGCTGATAGCAAAGTTCAGGACAGAGGTCGTCAGTGGATTTCTCTATATGGTGGTAATTTGATTCAGTTAATGTTCATGTTGGCTTGAATCTCCAAATGTATCTTCCCACACAAATGTCCTGGGATTCAGCAGTATTTTCAGCACTGAAGTTTCCTAGGAAATTTCGCCTCTCAACTCCTTATAAAATAATTGAAGGACAAAACCATTTGAAATTATATATATGACTACCAGTTTACCATTCAGTATCTGATTGGTGTTTATGAGCATAAATAATGTGTTTTATGTCAATCAATAGTCTCCTAGTCCTATTCTTAATGTCTTTTATTGTGTGTCTGTTTTGAGAGTCTTCCATCTCTATAAGGTTTTTTGTTTGTCATTTTTGTAATTTCAGATTTTTGCCTCCTCCTCCTTGAGCTTCACATAAAAGGAGAAAAGAATAGTACAAAGATCGCAGCTGGGCAGTAATTTTGAAGTGTCCCTTTTTTCCAAGCATACCAGAGCCATCCATTTAATTGTCTGCTATTGATTTTCCTTCTCATCCAAATGCAGTATATGAAGATTTTCATCACAATCCTCTCTTTTAAATTGCTGATTTTAGAAAAGTGCTTTGCCTTCTAATCTTTCTATGTTAGTCTATGTGGAAAGTAATTTTGACATCAGCCTTTTTTTTCTGTTTCGCTCTTTTTTGCTAACTATGTAAGATTAGAACAATGTTTCATCTCTAGCTGAACTACTTCAGTATTTTTTGGAGCTAAGAAGTGTTAGTTTCCTCACCAAATGACATGGTTAAAAACAGGCAAGACTGGATGGAGGCTTCTGTGAATGAGTTATGGATGTGACTTTTTCATTTTACTTGGCATTCACTGTAGATAACCACTGTGATTAAGTTTTATGCACTAGTGATATTGCTGACTTGAATTATGAGGGGATATGATAAACTAGAACTTGAGCTGTAGCTGTGGACATCAGGAAAAATACAACATAGAAGATGTGCAAAGGTTCTGCAACCAACAGGAACTGGGAGAGCAGATGGAGTTTAAAAACTGTGGCAGAGGACAGAAAACAAAACTTTTTGTCTGGAGTCTTAAAATTAATGCAAGGTACTGAATTAGTAGTGTAAAATAGAAGTCTCTGGCAGTTGGGTGCCTAAATTATGCATTTAGGGTAATTTGTTTGCTCTGGTTTGTTACTTTTTTTTTTTTTTTTTTTAAACACAGTAATGAGGATGGGAACAAGAAATAAAGTGATGGGGAGGGAGGCTGCAAGAATTACTTTGTGATAATTACCTATGTGTGGCTGTTTTAAAGTGATGACCAAAATTCATTTGTTTTGTCAGGCTTTTGTCAGGGAAACTGGGGTTTCCCTTAGAATAGAGAATGCAAACCCCCCACCCCTGCCAAATTATAAATTTTCAATTAAGGGCTCTCAGGCAAAGATTTGGGAATAGGAATAACAGTTCTTTACTAGGAATATCAATAATACAAATGTGGTAGGAAACAAAACTACCCCACCAAACCAGCAAACAAACAACAACAATTTGGGAAAGCCCTGACAGAATCAGAGCTGCCACCTGGCACCCTGTTAGTCAGGGTGTTGGAAGCAGTCCAGAAGTGAGTCCTGGGATGACAGACGTGGCTCTGTTGGAGCAGGGACGATCCTGTAGCCAAGAAGGGTCTAGGAGTGATGAGGAAGGGTCTAGGAGTGATGAGGAGGGGTCCAGGGGTGAGGTGATGGTGAGATGGGGTCCGGCGATGATGCGATGGGGTCTGGCGAAGATGAGATGGGGTGCCGTCTTCCTCCCAGGAATCGGGGTGAAGCAAGTGAAGTCTGTCCCCGGCCGGCTCAGTTTTCCCGGCAGCAATTGTAGACTCCCCCCACTGGGGAGTGGCCTATTGTGGGCATCCCACAATAGGACCATGCATGCAAATGGGGCTTCTGGGGCTCTGGGGGGAGCGGGTATAGTCCGGGGGTATAGTCTGTTGATGGCCCATTACCCAAAAGGCACCCGCCCCTCCCCCCCGTCCCCCTCCTTCCAAAGTTACCAGAAATAAAGAACAATTCCCCAACTGCTTTCAGCAGATGAAAATAGAATACACATTTTTGATTCCATAACCCAGGACAGCTTTAGATGAAAAGCTTGTAGCAGCATGTAATTAATCTTCTATTTTATCTTTTAAACTAGGTCAGATTCTGTGTGACCCCTGTTCCCTCTCCCCCAAAACCCAACCAATCAAACCCTCCCTCATTCCGACCCTTTTTCATCACCTCCATCCAAACACTTTTCCCCTTAACTTTTCCCTTTGAGTATGAGGACCCTGCAAGCAGCACAGGGGGTTTCCTTTCAGAGTTCTCTCTCCTCAGACACTAACGGGGGTTCCAAGATCCCATTCAAATGTCACCTGAGTAGCAAGAAGAACTGGACCTGTTTTCTGTCTAAACTAAACCACCAGGGATAAGAGTTAATAAGCTGTGCAGTGATAAGTAATGATTGTCAAAAGGATGGTTTTATAATGCTAGCACTAGAGTTCAGTGTTTTGAAAGGTTTGAAAATGCAGAAAACCATGTATTCAAAATGTACGATGAGTGAAACCAAACCTTTTCCGGCATAATGATAGCTGTGTGGGAACCTCTGTACATCATCACTGAGCTGTGAGAAGCCTGCACTGTGAACCACCACCATCAGAAATTACTTGGAAAATGGATGAAAAGGTGTTTTTGTTCATCAATCTGCACTGTGTATACAATCCTAGTAACTAACCAGCCCACCATGACTGAAACAAACTTCTAAAGAGACATAATGGGCCATTTAATTCCTCATAGAAAGCAAAACTTTGGGGATTTTTAGATCCTGTCTAAGGGAACATTTGGCACAGTGCATGATTTGTATTAACTTGTTACCATCTCAGCCTTTATGAGTCATGCTATTCATCCCCCATGACTAAGAAGCATATTTTTGAGAATCTTTTTCTTTAATATATAAATACAGTACATAAATATTTATATGCTGAGGAGAAAGTTAAAAAGTAGGTACTGATGCCTAAAATCTCCATTGTGAGGAAAGATACCTGAATTTGAAAATTCCTTTATGAAACAAGATAAAATTATCAGCTAGGTAAGAGAAACGAAAAGCAAAAACTTATATATTGCTCTCTGGGTAAAATCCTTAAATGGAACTGGATACTTTCTGACAGACATACGTGCTGATACATCTGTGAATTATTTTGACTCAACATAGAAACTACTGGATGACTTTCTGTGGCAGTAGCTACTCAGCAGCTCAACCAGACCATTTTAATTGGGCCCTCCCACCTCTACAATCTAGAAGGAAAAGCTTGTTCTCATTAAGCCATGGACGTTCCTGTCAGTCTCAATGTAACTGGCACAGTTTCATATTAATTGGTTATGACATACGTGTATATGTTATGTTATGTTATATATTACATAAATGTGCTGTTTTGATGGGAAATGTTCTTTATGGAATGCCAGAGGTTTAAAATTTCTGATCTTCACAAATGATTTTCTGGGAAGCCTTGTAAGTTTTTCTGGTATATTTAGTTCCTAGGAATGCTGAAGAGGCTTGGTTTTTTCCTTCAAGAGACAGAAATGCAGCATTAACTGGCTGCAGTTTTGGAGAATATTCTCCATATTGAAGTTTTCTCTGTAAGGCTGAGTTGTGGAAGCAAAGCAAGAAACTGCACTAGAGAAAAACTTAGAGGAAGTGAAATCAAACAGAGAAGGAAATTTTTTGGGGGTTAGATTTGTTTTTTTTTTTTACTTACAGAATTTTCCCCCGTAAGTTGCTAGGAGACTAACTACTGGATACTTAAAGGTACTTGACCAAAACGGAAGAGGTGGCCAAAAGTGATGGGGGGGAAGATCATATGAGTTTTTGGGGCAGGAAAAGGACAGGGCTAGAGGCAGCTACACTCTCTTGCTCTTGGCGTTGAAGGGAGGATGGCCAGGTTGTTGCTTGCCATGGGAGGAGTTCACTGTCACCACCAAATCCGATCCGGGGAAATCTACCATCATCTGCTCGTGTGCCCTGGAATTCTGAGCTCCTCTGCCTGCCCTGCTGGAGCTGGGCCAGCCCTGTCCTGCCATCACGGCTTCTTTGGCACTGGTCTTTTTTGCTGCAGTGTGGCCCTGTACCCCTGTGCCCTGCTGGGACATCCCACTCCTGCCTGCTAGGACATCCCTACCATTCCAGCTACCACCATGGAGCTTTTGATTTCTCTCATCCTCCAGTGCGAGATTTTCCACTGTTCCAGCTTGGTGCTCTGAGAGTCCTGCAGGGGCCCCGAGATCAAACTGCCTTGGGTTTTGTGAAGCAAAGCCCTGTTCATGGTTCTGTTTTGTTGTTAATGCTGTAGATGTTGTTTGTTTTGCTTTGTTATACATACTAGTAAAGAACTGTTGTTCCTATCCCCGTATCTTTGCCTGAGAGCCCTTGTTAATTTTCAAAATTATACTAATTCGGAGGGAGGAGGTTTGAATTCTCTATTCCAAGGGGGACCCTTCCTGCTCTAGCATGTGGTAATTAATTTTTCCTAAATGGTTCTGTTCTCCCCCCAACATGTATAGTTCATTACCAAGTTGTTGTAAACCACCCCCCTAAGTTGGCATTCATTGTAACCCCTTTGTTACCTGACCTCTCCTACCCTCAGTACCCCATTGGTCCAAGCTTTGGGTCTGCCCCCTGGCTGGAAAAGGCTATTTAAGCTAAAGACGAGAGGGGGCAGGCTCTCTTAGTTTCTTGGCCTCTCTGTCTCTCTTGGGCTCTTGCTCTCATTTGCTCTTGCCCTCTCTCTCCTTTCCCCCTTCTCCCCTCTCCCCTGTGGGAGCCATGCTGCTCCCCCCTGGTGTGGGACCCCCAAATAAACCCTGTCTAATCAACACCCTCGAAAGCTAAGTGGTGTCTTTTCTGCTTGCATGCTGCTACATGCTGCTAAAAGAATCCTCCCTGAAAGCGCTGGTAAGGCTCCTGTACCCCACCTCCCTTCCTCCACCCAGAAAAACATGTTGCCAGTTCTCCTGCAGATGCTAGCCGGGCAGAAGGAAGAAAAGCAGGGGAAAGCAACACTAGCAGACATTTATCTTTTTCCAAACCAAGACAGAAATATAAGGCATATTACAAATATGACACTTGTGATAAATGATAATTCATGTTTTCATAATATTGTCATTGTAGTAACTAGAAATAAAAATGTGGTTTTCTGAGAAAGCCAAAAACCCACTCAGAGCAGGGCAGAGGGTTTGGAAATTTCGCAAGAGCTCTCCCTGTCTCCGGAGGAGAGAACAAAGAAATTACAATTGCAATAGAAGGTGGAGAATGGAGAACAGCCAGGATGAGGACGATCAAGCCCCTGATGAGGCCTGATGGCTCTGAGATAATATCAGGGCCATTCAAATCGCCTGGGAGCCCTCTCCACTCAGGAAATCTTTTCAAACAGCAGATCCTGCTGCAGAAATTTCAACATCTACCAAAACTAAGGCACTGAGGGACAAAAGAACTTATAGAGTCTTGGACTCATGTAAGGTCAGCCAGAAAAGGTATAAAACCGGCTGGCATGAGCCCGGTCCTTTGTGAAACCGGGGGGAGTGCAACGCGGTAGAGGTTGTACTTGCGGTTTCACCCAGTGTCGGCACTGTTTCCTTGGTCATTGGCTTTGTCGATTTCTCTGTTCGAAATTTTCGCTGGCAAATAAATCGCTTTCGATGAAATTGGCTCTCAAAAATTTATTAAACACTCATTAAGATGTTCTTCTTACAGTTTCATTGGAAAGGAATACTGTTGGTGTAAAGAATTTTAGTGGCAGAATCAGTGCTTTAAAGAACATCTTTTGTGAGTATTGACATTGTCATCTTTGATCATTGTGAAGCTTTAAACATGTTTGGAATGTAGTATGTTAGCAGGACCATGATCTGGAGATCCTATTTGAATCAGAGACCACTTCAGGAGACAGGTGATGTGTCTAATGGAAAAAAATGGAAGAATGTTGATGGTAATATTTATTGCTGAGCTTAGGTCAATTTTATAAACTGCTTTATGAGTAGTTGAAATTCAACGTCTAGAATAGCATTGCTGGAGTGTGTTTAGTTCCTTCTGCAGCCTTCAACAATAGTATATAGTCTGTATATAGTAAGAAGACATAAATCTGTGAGGAAAAAATTGTATAGAGTCTACGGAGAATGAGTGCCTTCTCAGAGGAAGGGAAATAACTAAGCAGAGGGAGGCTTCAGAACAACTCCCTGCATGACTCAGAGATGCCTTGTGCTGCTACAGGTACTTTCTGTGTCATAATTTACAAGCTGAAGTTACCTTTCTGTGTATGTAGCAGCAGTTGTCTGTGCCTCCACCACTTCCATCCCACCAGGGCCCTTCAAACACATGCTAAATAGAATGAGAATTTGCTGGCTGAAGAGTGATGGAATTGCAAGTGATTCAAGGATTATAGTTTCTTCATAAATCTACCTCAAACCTGCTTCCCTACTCCCCTGGCAGAGATGGAAGAACAGCCTGTTACCCTGTAAAATACAGATTAAAATCAGCAGCATTTGGGAAAGAATTGGGATGATGAAATATCCACCTTCAGGAGTAGGATTGCCTGCCACTCTGCTCACCATGATTTGTTGACTCCTCTGCACTTTGCCAAAGTAATTAATGGAGAGAGTAGTTTATAAATGAAAGAATGAACTTCTGGGTTAAGAGTATCAATGTGACACTGAAACCAGGGAACTCCTAATTAAAATGGGAAGCTGGACAGAGCAACACACGTACAACCAACATGGCTAGATCATGCATTCTCCGTTTATTCTTCCGGAAAGGGGGGTTAAATACAGTTTCAGATAGTTTACAGTTACAGGTGTTTTCTAATTGGTATTCAGTGTAAAAAGGAATGCAAACAATCTTGCCGTTAAGGAAGGCACCATAACCACACTATAACTATGTTATCTAATGCTTAAACACACCTTAAAATGAATTTATAACTGCGCCACAGGTCTGTCTTCAGGCAGGCCTGAAACTGAGGCCCAGTTTGGGGTAGTTCAAATCTCATTCCAAAATACCTCATGCCCACGTTCCCTAAGAAATTCTGCTACATGACACAAAGTGAACAATTAGTTGTTGGGAGTGGTTACTTTCTGGTATTTAATTTGGTATGCCTGTTCTACTGCTAATTAAACAGCTGATGGACTGGTTCATATTTGGGTATGATCACATTAAACAGTGAGGCTTAGCCCTACAAAGCAATAATGTTCCTAAGTTGCAGTTTAACCAAATAAAAAGAGATGATCCTAGATAATGCTGGGTTTGATTTTGGTTTACATTTTTGCAGGTTGGGTGTGTTTGGCAATAGATTATCATCACCTGCTTTTACATCTTTTTCATTCACCAGCTTTTGAAGCAGAACTACTTTACCTAAGTCTTTTTAGGGGCTGTTTAAGAGTTTTGAAAGCATCCCTATTGCATCAAAGAGTTCCTGGGAGATGCCCTTTATTCTCTTATTTGGGTGTTTGGAGGTAGAGAGATATATCAGACATTACACCAGTAGTAAAAGCAGAAGGCATTTTTTGATATTGATGCCCTGTCTTGACTTTCTGGCAGCAAACCATAATCATATATTCATGTGAGAAAAGTGTGAAATTTTGTAAGAGCATGAATATTTATCATGGGCAAGCTCCACTTTTCTGCATGAGTTAAAATCATAAAATATTCTGGGTTGGAAGAAACCCACAAAAATCATCAAAGTGCAGCTCCTGACCCTGCACAGGACAACCCCAAGGATAACTCCACGTGAGTGTCCTCCATTACTCCGTATGCCGTGGCCAGGAAAACCAGCATCTGGGTGCAGATGGGCATGAGCAGAGAAGAAAAATAATTGCTGTGCAGCACTGAATCTCCAAAGTTTGATGGCATATGTTGATTTGGAAGAAGGTACTTTGTTGCATGGCATCAGGAAGGGAATCACCACCAGTCCGGTATCATATTAATTGCTGCTAGGTCCTGAGGCACTGATTCTATAGAGAGGTCTGATTACCAGATAGTTCCAAATTAGAGTGGGTATTGGAGCCTGTGAATGTATTAGGCAGTGAGGAGATACCTCTTTGTGTTACCTGTGTTATTTCTCACAAGAAGACAGGGCCAGGGGGTTCCTAGGAGAGTGCTTGACCTGGTCTGAAGCACAAAGGAATGACAACAGCACTCCAACAGCTGGAGATTATTAAAAAAGGTGAATAATTACCTTATCCTGTGTGATTTCCTGCCAAGTGGTTTCCAGATGAGTTAATAATGTTGCAGTCTAACTAAAGAATGTCCCTTATATCTCGTCTGCCTTACTGAGTGGACAATAGGATGAATTAATGCTGTAAGGATTATGAAAAGGGTGAAAAAGAATTCACTCATTTTATAAACTCTTGGAGCTAAAGCCAGTGATCAGAAGTTGCAGTGTTAGCATAATAGAAGGCATAGAATGACTTCTTCAAGGCCCATTTGATGTATTTTTGGCACTACTGCATTTCTAGTTGAGAAGTCTTTGAAGCTCTTGAAGCATTAGAGCTGTCAGCTGGACTAAACGACTGGTTAATACTTTTACAGAGTAGTGCTTTATCACAGAGATGGCTTTCCTCCCTTTTCTTAATGACAAGCAATGTGAGTTTCCGTAACAGTTTGCTCACATTCTGTGCTATTTCAGAGTTTCCTTTTTGTTTTGTTTTGATGATATATTCTGAGTTAAATGTTGACTGAGGATTTGCCATTTAAAAATGATCCCTCTTAGAGTGTTAGTAGAATTTGTCAGTGAAATCACTGCATTGTTTGATAGAAGTATTTTTATCCTGTTTGTTCTGGCTTGAAAAACAAAAAGCCCTCACATTTAAACCATTGTTTAGAGATTTTAAAATTCATTCTGGCTATACAGAGAATTAAAACGTGTTATTGAAAGTCAGGCCATTCTTTTCAATATACAGAAAATATTGATCAAACAATGACTTGAAAAGGGGTCCATAATCTCCAGTTTTCAGGAATTAGTAGACAATAAGGTACACCTCATTTTTTAGTGAACAATATCCATTCATATTCTTGTGGAATATTTTTAAATAATTCAAGGGGATGTTCACAGTCAGATCATGTATGTTCTGGAAAATTATCTCAATACCTATGACTTTCAAGAAAAAAACTATAAGAAGATTTAAAAAAATGGGACACATTCTGGCTGTCAGAGTAATTATTAGGAATTTAAAATTTTGACATAGTAAGGGACATTGAACTAAGGATTCAAGGCTTGAACCAAGGATCCAAGATTTGAACAAAATGAGAATACTCTTCAGTGGCATCTACATAAACATCAACTTACAGAGGGATAAAATTGATAGAAATATTACCCAGTCTTTAAAATGTTTTCATCTGGCAGGAGTGCCAGCAGCTGAGGTGCATTATAGCAGTGAAACCCATGTTGATGATGGTTGGCAAATTTCCTGCATAATCGAATATTCAACAAATACCTGTGATGAATTTATTTTAATAATTTTAGATATTTTTTTCTTAATTTTGGAAAAACCCTCCAAACCAAACCCAAACAAACCAACCCACAAACATTTTTCTATGATGAACAGCAAACCAAGTATTTAACTTTGGGTTAGATCATCTGAATAGAAATAGCTCAGTTTGCTTCATTAATTCAGAAGGGTTTGTGCTGGATCACTCCAACGTTAAACTAAATCTTCCTGTGGTAGAGGCAGTATATATACTATGACAGATATATTTCAGATTATTTTTTCCCCAGATATGCAAAGCTTCTCCCCAGATCTACAGTAAACATAAAAACATCCACTCTGACCAATTCCGCCAAACAGAAATGCCATGGTTTTTATCTCTATTACCATGGATCAGATTTTAAGTACAGTAAAACAAAACCAAAACCAAAATCAAAACAAGCAAAAAAACCCCACCAACCTCCCCTCCCACCAAAAAACCAGAAAAACAAACCCAAACAGGTTTGTGGGTTTACCTGCTAAAAAACAAATATTAAAATTTCTTCAAGAGAAGTGAAAACTGTTCTTATTGCTTTTTTCCTATTCCAGTAGCACTAAAGAGTAAAGGATTTGCAGTTAGGCCTCCAGCCAGAAAAGACCATAAACACATGTTCAGACACATGAATAGTCTCATCAAAGTCAAAACATTTAAATTTTATCCTCAAAACATGTGGGGTTTTATAATTGGCACTTGCAGACTAGACTGATGAATTAGCAGCAGATTTACAATTTAATAAACCCCTCTTACTTTCCATATTCACACAAATAGGAGTTTGTTAGTATTTCATGCAGTCTGAAAACTTTGGCCAGATCCTCCACGAGTGAGACATCACTTTGTTGAAATTAAAGCAAAAAACCCTGGTCTGTTTATGTAAATATCTAGGCAGCTGCCCTGTTTTGGTTTGGTTTGCTTTGTTTTCTTCCCTGCTTGTCATTTAACTGAATAGTTGTGCCATGTGTCTCTTCCGTTTTGAGGCTACTCAAGAGTGTGATAACCAGGTTGCTGCATTTTCAAGCCTTCTTTGAATCTACAGTTTAAGCCATTTAACTCACTTTTTGGCTCTTTGGGGGGCAAAAAAAAATCTGAGGTCACCTTTGGTAACTCCCACTGTGAATTGTCCCCGTGCCCACATACAATATTCTACATACAGGTGACAACTTCCTTGGTAAGGATTTTTCTGGTTAGTTGAAGTCTCCAGGCTTCCACAATAGGATAAAGCACATTATAAATATGATTGTGGCAATAGAAGGGTCAAGACTTTCTAAGTGGGTTACTGAAACTTAAAAAATAAGTAAGTAACTTGAATTTCAATAATTCATGAGTCAGCTCTTCCTGACTTTCCTGTTTCCCATTCAATTTTAAGGGAGGGAAGTTGTGATTCTGCAAGTTTTGGATACAGAAAGGTATGTAACACCTGTTACTGCTTTTCGTACAAGGAATTGTAAATAACCTTTCTTCCCTTTCCAGTTTCTGTGATGCCTGTTTCTCCTGCAGCTTCTTTCCTTCTCTGTTCTGCTGCCACTCCTGGAGGCTTCAGGATGCCCAACCTATGAGTTCCTCAGAACGAGCTGTGGGCTTTTCTGTTCTCCATCTGAATTTTGTTGTTCACTGCCAGTTTCTCTTTCCTCTTATATGCTGCTGTTAAACAAAAATCCTGGCTTAGCAGTCTCCTTCTTAGGGTCTGCACATTGGGGCAGAACACTCACGCAAATCCTAAAATTAACTGTGTGCCCTCATCCTCAGGACAATTAATGCATCTCCCTTGTGTGTGCTCTTACCTTCAGCATACGGAAAGGTCACCTGGAAAGGCTTGACCCCACAATACCAGAGTAGTTGCTTGTCAATCCTGTGATGAATTTCAGCTTTACAGAAAGATATTTCAGTTACCAGCAAGAGCAGCAGCAGCAAAGAGTTAAGAATAGGAAAAAGACCATGGAGATAGAACTGCTAAGTGGAATTAGTGTTATTAAAATCTTGTAACTGAAAGCAGCTTCAAGTTGTCAAATGTGTTTGATATTCTCTAGGAGGATGCTCAAGTTGGTCAATTAAGATTTGGAGGATTTTAACACTCTGCTTGGAGAAAGGAGGGGAAAAAAAATCCATGTCTGGTAAAACTGGGAAGGATCTAACACTCTGTTAGAAACCTGGTGACTCTCCCACTCTGATCAGGAGCTTTGCTCTCAATGAAATGATCAAAAGAAGATGCCAGTTAGTGTACACATTATCTGTGACTACACTTCAAGAGTGGGCTCTGTTTTCAGGCTTCTGTGTGAAGAAAACAATGGGGTTGGAGAGGGGAATGCCAGAGGGTTTGGGATTCCTTGTGCTATGTGAGCCACGGTCAGTACTCTGCAGCCTGTCTTCCACGCAGGCGCTCCGCTTTTGAGATTATCGATGATTACGTTACCAATTTCCTTGCCTTTGAAACGGAACTTGTGTGGGCTTGGGCGATGCCTTCCCATGGCGCTTCGGAACGAGTCGCTCCAGCAGATGTCACTGTGGGCCCTCGAGTCACAGCAATCCCGGCGTGAGCTGCTGTCTGCCTCGGTGCCACCCACCCGCTCTCGAACGCCCCTGTGGCGCTGGGACCCAGTCACAGCCTTCTCGGGGCTGCTCATTCCGGCTGGTTACTGAGCACCACGGGGACAGAGCCCTGCCAGCTCAACTTCCAGCCCCGCCTAATCCACCAGGCCTGGAGGCAGTGCAGTTGGGATCAGCAGTGGATGACGGGCATCCCTGTGTGATGTGAGAGATGCACGGCTATAATGAGCAGGAGGGTTATGAGCTGGCCCTGAGTGACAAGGATGCTACAGCAGAGAAACAACAGCTTTATTCTGTGTAGTAGCAAAGCCCGGGCTCCACAGGTAGAGAACTTAAAAACCCCAAGCAAACAAAAACTAAAGAAACAAATTTAAAAAAACCCTCCAACACAATCCTTAAGAGTTTTCTAAATATTGTGTTTGGGTGGCCCTGGAATGAGTATTTTATTTGATTGGCTTATGCTGAGGATTTTCCTAGCGTATTGCATACAAATGCTGGAAGCAGAATAAACTTGGCAGTGTTTTGTAGGCTTTGAGTTTCCCTAAGTAAGATAGGAATTCATAATATGTGAGGCAAAACAAAAGAGCAGACAAGGATAGCAACAGAGGAGTTACAAGCTGTAACAGAAGTAACAGGCTGTGGAGACAGAGAAGGAAGAAGGAGGAGCAGGAAATAGATGTCAAGAAGCTCTGATGAAGTAAGAAGACAAGGGATGCCAAAACATCCTGATACTGGAAATGCTAGATGTGGCTTTGACCAGTACTTTTTAAAATTCAGGCCTAGACAGCAAGGCTTTTTAAATTCAGACCTTCCTAAACCTCTCAGCTGATTTCTTTACCGTGCTATTCTTCGTGGCCTTTGCCCTTTTGCAAAGATATCAGGGAGAGACATCTGTGGGCTGGCAGAAGCCTTATCAGCTCTTCTCCCATCTTGCCCCAAACTCCAGCCATCCAGAACACAGCAGTGGTTGTATTCAGATCAGATCTGCTGCCAAGTTGGAGTTTCCTTTTGGTATATGAGGAAAGTTGGCATGGTCCATGCAACCCATGTCTGTTTATGGTGAAAACAGAGATCAGGAAAAAAACTGGAAAGTTCTCTTTCTTACTTTGCTGACTTAGTTCTGGTGATTTATCATATCTACAGATGTACAGCTTATATGGTCATGAGTATACTACTCTTCCACAGTATTGTTTTCTTTTAATTATATTGATTTCGGATTGCAAAATCAGGCAACAAGCATTAGTGAAAAGGGAAATCCTCTTCTTGGATAGATAAGAAAAAGCAGAAGAATTATTCAATTATCTGTTCTCCCAGTGCTTCTGAACCTACACATAACTCCTCAGGTGTCTCAGAATGTGATTATTTGGCTTGAGTCAATATTCAGTGAGAGCCCTCCAATTTTCCTTTATAATTTTCTATAATAGACTGATTTTTACCCACTCTCCCTTGGTGTTAATACAGAAGTGAGAGAGCTCTGGTCCAAGGAAAAGCTGTGACTTTTGATAGAGTTTTCAGCTAAGAATTTTTTGTTGGACCTCAAAGTGATGCTTTTGAAGGAGGCTTTATTACTCATATGAACTCCAAGGAGAAGGCACTTGTTTGAAGGAATATGTTTGAAGGTTTAAAGTGAAGAACTTTGGTGCAAATGTGATAACTTTACAAAAAATAAGTTTTCCCAGACAAGCTTGTTACAACAACACAAAAGATGAGACTCATGGTGAAGTAAAGTTGTATTACTTTAATACACCCTTTGTTGCAGACGTGCCCCTGGGGCGTGAGGTAAAAATGTCTGGGTGACTAATGAGAATATTTTCAGTTTCTCAGGCCAGCATGTATTTTTACCTTCTGGAGGTTTAGATCACTGAAAGGACAAGCAACAGCTAAATAAACACTCTTACAAGTCAGTGACAGAGGAAATCACATATTGAATGTTACTCACAACTGGCTATGCACTGCTTGCTTCTAATTGTTCACATAACACAAAAAGTATCATTGGGATTTATAATAGTTCAGCTGGACATAGAATGTGTACTTGCAACATTATCCACAAATAGTTTCAGCATTGCCTCAGTTTCTGCATACAGAGCTTTCTTTTTGTAGCTTTTGCTAGGTGTGTATTGAGGAAGAGATCTGTATAATGCAGAGCTGAAGACAAGGAGTTTATTTTGCAGCTCCATCCTGGATTTCCACAGCACGTGCCCAGAGGAGGATCATCTCTGCTGGGAAAATTTCTTTCTTTGGCAGAGCCTTCCTGGTAGAGAGATGTGCAGAGATAGGTAAGGGTTGTGTTTGCATGTATGGCTGTCCTCAAGGTATGAAAATCCTTTATGACCTCCAGGGAATGCCTGGAGTTTAAGCTGTCTGACAGCAGAATTTATGTGTGCCCAGAGTGCAGGTGGAATTGAGTCAGGAAGGTGAAATGATTTCCTGATTTGTTTTCCTCTGTTCCTCTGTCATGCAGCCTCATCAAGCTGTGGTCTCACAAGGGCCGTAGCTGAGTCTGAAGAAATCCATGAAAGCACAGTGTGGATTGTGAGTTCCTTGTGCATAGAGGTCTATAAAGGTTTAACTTCACTTTAAGTGACCAATTTGTGTCAGCTTTACCTTGAAAATCATAGCCTTTAATGACTCTTTATGGTGATTATCAGTAAAAACACAAGAACAGAAAGATTGTTTCATCCTTTGCAGTATTAGGCACTAGATGCTCTTAAAGCTTTCTTTTAGTCTTTTCCAACATTCACAAATTTGATTTGCCTCCCCCCACAACTACCTGTGAGATGAGTGAGAGAAAGACAGAATCAGGCTTTTGAAACCTATGGCCTGTTCTGCACCTTTTACCTCAGCTCCTGTCTTGGGTTATGGAACCAAAAATGTGTATTCTATTTCATCTGTTGAAAGCAGTTGGGGAGATGTTTTTCTTTCTCTCTTGTAACTCTGGGGGAGGGGGGCAGATGCCTTCTGATAGTGGGCCAGCTGTTAAAACCAGGTGGGGCAGTGTTTCTTATCTCTTTCACCACCTGTCCTCCCTCCAGGGGAATATTTTCTGCTGATGGGCCATTAAGGCTCACTAAGGACATGACACATTCCATCATCCCATTGTGAGATGCTCCACCCAGTGCGGGGGGGGGAGGGGAGCCAACAATTCCTACCTGGATAAAAACTGAGATGTAGGAACATGAGGTATCTGGTTCCACTGGATTCCCAGAGGAAGACCAGACCCTTCTCACCATCACTGGACCCTTTTCTACAGGATCATCCCTACTCCAACAGAACCACATCTGCCACTCCAGGAGGACTTGTGGACTGCTTCCAACACCCTGACCAACAGGGTGTCAGGTTGTACCTCTGACTCTGTCAGGGTTTCTAGGATTGTTGTTTGTTTGCTTGCTTGTTTGTTTGGGTTTTTTTACTACTACATTTGTATTGTTAATATTCCTAGTAAAGAACTGTTATTCCTACTCCCAAATCTTTGCCTGAAAGCCCTTAATTACAAAATTACAACAATTTGGAGGGGGTGTGGGGTTTACATTCTCCATTCCAAGGGAAACTCCAGCTTTCCCTGGTGGATACCTGTATTTCCAAACCAAGACAGCCCCCTAATGACTACAGTAACATATTGACTATTACCCCAGATCCTCAGCTGGTCTGAATCAGCAAAGCTGCTGTGGCTGTAATGGAGAAATGGTGTTTGGCAGCAGCTAGAAATGGCACTCCAGGTATTACTTAGGCCAGACCTTTATCTTAATTGTCTAATTTATGCCTTTGGAAGTAGGCTAATGTGCAAGGTGTCTGTGCTAATGGTGAAGAAGTAATCATAACACTTAAATTTCCTGAGATTTGAGTGCTTGATTTCTCAGCTGATGTTACTTTGATATTTTTTCAATGTTATCAATCTCATCCAGCTGTTTTATGGCTCCTATTCCCACTATGTCATATCCTTTTGCCATTGCTGGACTTGGCTTGCTCTAGAAGAGATCAGGGCTTCTGTAGGGTACCAGATTTTCATTGTTAAAAACACTGGCTTATGCTGATTTAGACAGTGCAATTCTAGGCACTTTTTCATAGAAAGCTTATGCCAAAGGTTCTGAAACAGAAAGCCCTTGAGTAAAACTGTAATCCTAGCTTGGAGCAAGAGTCAATAGACCTGTCAGTAACACAGTGGCATGGGAAATGCTGCTGTAATTAAAGTTCACTCAGCTTTTCCTTTATAAATCTCTGTAATAGAGGCTTTGTGTGTTAGTGCAGTCATTTCAATTTATGTTTTTTTGAAACTAGGTAATCAGATTGTCATCTTCAGTGGGATAATTTCTCCATGAACGTATCAGCAAAAGTATGCCTAAAATAATAAAAAACAATACTTCTGTGTTTTAAAAATAACAAGAATGGTTTTTAAGCCTGCCAGCCCAGGTTCTTTGGGAAGCTTGTAAGCTCAGGTGCAAGACTAGGGAGACTTAGAAAATTATAAAAAAACTTGCAATACTAATTTCTTTTAGGTGAGCAAGATTTTGCCTAACGTTTTATAAAACATTTATTTTTGATAGCTCATAAGCTTTTTAAAAAGTACCTCTACTGGTTACTAGGTTGCAAATGACTATCTTTATTTAGGAGGTTGAACAATACTTTTTTTCTATGAAAAAATATTCTCTAGATACTGGATTTTAAATACCTCTTGGTACATGGAGTGGCCTAAGATCCCATTGAAATCAGATACTGGGTGCAATTAAATGTAAATCTTTTAAACTTTTTAATCCCAGCATTATTATTCATTTTTTCAAAGGTTAGAGAAAAAACCCAAAGCATATTTACTGTGTCTTCATGTGAATGTTTGCTTAAATCATTTGTAGAATAAAAACTCACAGAGAAATGGAAATCTGTTCAGTTTGCAGTAGCAGAAGTGGCAAAAATTGCCACATGAGTCATTAAAAATGTAATTCTTCTGTCTGGAGGGTTGACCCATTGAATTAAAATATCTTTATATAACTTATATATTAAATATCTTTACAGTGTCCCAGAATTTTGCCTCTGGCAAGAAGTAGAGGAATATTACTACTTTTTAATTTTTTTTATTTTTTTTCTATCTTATTTTTTTTCCCATCTGCTTAATACAGTCTGAGATTGTCCTAACTAATTGTAGGCAACACTGATTAACTCATTCTGAATTAGCTGTAAACCCGTTCCAGATGTAGCTTACAGAGCTCTGCAGTTGTGTCCAGCTTCAGACTAAGAAGTTTGGATTTTCTTGTTTGGCCACCAGCACAGTAAATACTAGATTCTTGACTAAGGCTATTTAATTTCAGTGAAAAAGGATTGTTTGGATGTAAAGGATTTTCAGCAAGGCTTGCAACTTAGACATTGCAGCACAGTGCTCATACAGAACAAGGAGATAACCAGCAATTATCACATAGACTCTGCAGGGAGTGTCTGTGGCTGTGAAACACAGAGTTTGGGAGATATTATTAAGATCTGGTATCTGTAAACTCATGGCAAGCCACTGGTCCTTATTCACCTCCTCAGAAAGTGGCAACAAATACAATCCCTGTTACACCCTAACCAAATTTCGATTCTGGATATAAGAACACAGGGAGCAGATACTTTCGTTATACCTTCTGCTGGACCCAAGAGACAGGAATGCATGGAAGGAAACTGGTGGAAGAAAGGGAAACTATGGATTTATATCTTCTTTCAGTTCCTCTCTCGTAAGTATAACCACTACTCTTCTGAGGGCCACTATCATTACCAACCAGTGGGGAAAATTATGAAACAAAAAAATTATTACTTTACCAACAAAGTTAACTTTAATATAAATGGATAAGCAAGAGCTCACCTTGGCACCTCCTCTGCTGGATCTGAGCATGGAGTATCCTTGCATAAAAGCAGGTTAACAAGGGTGGATGGAACATTGGAAAAATAATTTTTACTACTCAGCTGTCTGCAGTTTTTACATTCTGCATTACTCATGTGCCAATGTGTAGGCACCTCAAAGAAGGACCTACTCTCCATGTCACTTTGTTCTCTGATTCTCTCCTCCTTCAGGACAGCCTTGGCTTTCCCCAGAGTGAACTGGTGGTTTCAAATGTGGTACACTGACCTCAGTAATCTGACCTTGGACTAGCCTGGATGACATTATTAGCATGAGGTAGAACTCTGGTGCAGATGGGATGCATTGAAGATTTCACATGGCAGAATGTGCAAGACAGGCTGCAAATTCAGTGCCCTGTTGTGCTTGTTAAATAGCACCACAATTTTAGCACTTCAGCCACATGTGAGGCAAGACCATTCTTTATTTCCTCGGCAGTCAAGACTTTTGGTTATGATAGTAACCCAAAAAGGCAGAATTTGTTGGCTTTTTAATGCAGCCTAGAAGTGCCTTCGACTTCTTGTGAGTTCTCTCAAGACACACCTTATTGCTGAAAACACATGAAATGTTCTGAAAAAAGCTTAAGTAGTAATTTTGTAAATTTTCTTTTTGCAAGTTTGTTGATAAGGTTTTCACCAGTTTTATTATAGTAGTAGCTATAATAGCCGTGTAGTTGAACAGTGCTACTGCTATTTTCTGCTACTGCTTTTTTCTTTGATAGTTTATATAAATAAAACAATTTTCTTTAACAGATTAGGTAAATAAAAGTTCTGTTTATTACCATTAAATCAATAAAAACTCTCACTGAATTTTGTGATCACCTTGGTACTTGGTAAGTCTCGTTTAAATATAGATATGAAAATGAATTCTTTAGTAATGGTAGATTTTAATCACACAAAGACTCTTCATAAAGAGATTTGCTTTTAATTTAAAAGAAGTTGAAGCATCAGCTCTTTAAGGTTCTGCATTGGACTCCTCTTCTATCACCCAAGACTCAACCTATAATAGTAGTAGGTATGGTTAAAAGCTACTGACTGTTTCTTTTGAATATCTGAAAGGTTTTTAATTAATAGTTCCACTGAACAAACAGGCTGTATTTTAGATCTGAATTCTGACTTTTTACAGCTAAAAGGATGAACCTGAGGTTTTAGAAAATATATTAAAAAACACATTGCATGTATTTTATGTATTGGTAGTGTCTGTACTCCTATGGAATTACTGTATGTGGATTTTTTTTTACTTATTATTGATTAAAGATGCTAAAAAAGAACTCTTGGGAATACCTACGAAAGAAGGAATTGCACTTGTTTATGACTGAGGGTGAGGCTGTGTGCAAGGCTGAGCTAACAGATGTTTTTAATTGCATTTTTTCCCCAAGTTTCAAAGCATGTCTCTGATGTTTGCTATGTAAATAGTTTATTTTACTACTGCAAGTGTATTATTCTCCATCACTCCTCTTCCTTTTGTCATAAAGATCAATATTTCCCCCATTGGAAATCCCATATCACCTCAGTGGTTTCTGTAGCTTTTATGAAATTGCAGCGTTACAGTAATATTTGCACCTACCAGCTGTAGGTTCAGGACAATCTGTAGGGAAAAAAAATTCCATTGTCTCCATGACACCATTTGTGTTTTGTTCAAGATTAGTGGGAATGTGCCGTGCTGGTGTTCCAGAGAGAAAATCAGCTTCTACTGGAAGTTCAGTAACAGGTAAAACTGTTAATTTTGAAAGCCTGCAACCCACTTAATAAAAAGTGCAATTTTAAGGGTAGTGAAAACAGTAATTACTTTGTTTGAATGGTTTTAGAGTTCTTGGTCTGAACATTTTCTTCAAAGATTCTTTGAAATTTTAGTCAGAAAAGAGCTGATGCAATTAGTAGGAATTTGGAAACACATTTATGTGTCAAATCATATGAGCAGAATTTGAATGAAACAAGTTCAAGTGTGATGGTGTATCCTGTGGTGTTCAAAAAATACTGACTACCTTTACCCTGTACAAGTGCAAATTATTATTCCAGAGTATATTAATAAACTGCATTGCTCCTGTAACTATAGCAGTACTCAGTATACTGAAAATGACTGGGAAAATACTTTTCTACACAGTAAGAATCGCACTGTGGTCTTAATTAAGGGATTAATTTCAGTAGAATATGGATTTCAGCTTGATAATAGTCGCTATCAGCAAGATAAATGCTAATTTGTAGGTGGGAAATTATAGAAAATAAGCATCCAGGCAAAGTGGGAAACCATTAGCCAGTCTCAGTGTTCAGTGCCACTGACATTACTGCTATTGCATCTAACAATTCACGTGGAAATAAGAACATAATAAGTAAGAGATGGCAGTGACAGATGGACCCCATCTGGAGTAAAGGACTTGGAGCAGCTCTGAGAGTGTAAAAATACTTTTTTGTTTTGCTCTCGAATTAGACACCTTTTAGTCCAAAGGCAGCCTGAAACTACTTCCTCATACAATCCTGCTGACTTGTGGTGGTCCCAACATTGGCCACACACCTGAGATCAGCACAAATGTCCAAACCAGGTCTCTCCTCACCTTTCTGTAGTGGTAAAGAGGCAACAAACCAAGGCTCCAGATTGGGAGAACATGCTCAGGGTGGGGATAGAAAGAAACCAAGAAGTATTACAGGAGCAGGAAAGAAAAACTGAGTTGATATCATGCACACATCATGGAGAGGTGTTAAGTTGCACAAGGAGTTGAAACTCTTCCATTTCTGAACACCTCTGTCTGACTTTGAGAACATGCAATCTGTTTTGAATCTAGTGCTTGTCTAGTAAATAAACTTCCAACTTGATTTTGGGGCAAAATTTTGCCAGCGTGGCTGAGGCACCAGAGTGTGGGGTCTGGAGCCATCCAGCAACGCTCCTCTGGCAGTCTGCAGGGAAGGAATAACTGTGCACAAGGAGTGGAAACCAATGGCTGCTGTTGTGGAGAGCTTTTTAATTTCCAGCATATTTTCTGCTGCTTATCAGAAAATGACTGGATTATCTTTACTTCTTATAATTTGAATGGTACCTGATTGCAGTACTTGTACAGCATATTTAGTAATGGATTCTGGATAGTGCTTATGAAATTGTTTATTATGGAGTAATCAGTTAAACACTTCCCTTGTTACCAAAATTCTATGAAGTTGTTGGGATAAATAAGACCCTCTAACACTGTGCTTTAATGTTGGTCAGCAAGGCATTGTTTTATTCTTGTTCAGGAGGTGTGTGTGGCCCACAAAATTATGGCCTCCACACAGATGCTGATATAAAACTTTTTCACTTATTTATACATTTTTAACAATCAAAGAAATTAATGCTTATTGGTTCTAAGATATGTAATTCACTTCTATTAATTATTAATTAATATTCTATCCTCTATTGGTTATTGATTTTTCACTTTTCATACGAATTAGTTAGGAAAGTTATAATTTCCAACACCCTGGCTAAGCTCCATAATGGATCTTCAAATGTTACAAACATGTGCAATATTTTCTGCAGATACGAAAATTAGAAAAGCAAATTAAGCAAATATCTTTAGTTAATAACTATGTAAAATGATTTCATTTCCATTTAGGTACTAAATCATCAGCACTGTTAAGCTTGGCATGCCACTGTGACCGTTTATATATATTTTATATATGTCAATATATCTTGTTCTTTGGTGTTAGACCTCTGTGAAAGTGTATGAACATCATGTTAAACTTGGAAAGGAAATGTGATACCAGGAACAGTAATCACATCTTTTTTCATGACTGAGGCAAAAAGAATTCTGCTCTGTATAACAGTGAGAACTTTGATTCTTACAGAATCTATTATGGTCCAGTAAATGCTTAAAATAAATGGTGTATTACTAGGTTTGCATCCTTACTTTAGGGAACATCGAGTCTCTTGAAATTTGTGAACTGCCCTTCAAGTCCATTTGTAGGGTATTAAGTCAGCTGTGAGATTGCTGTCTTTGTCCCCAATTAAAGGTAAGGTTTTGTTCTTGACCTTTAAAAAGGGAAGTTGTTTCTTTGATATAAACAAACCCAAAGTCACAAAGTAGCTGTAAACATTAAAGAAGTTGAAATAAGTGAAATGCAGGTAACTTTTTGGATAACAACATTTTTGTTAAAGTCTTATTAAAGACTACAATTTGAAACATTTAGATTTTTCTGTCAGGGGCTGGTTGTGAGATTTTCTTGGTTTTTTCCTTAGTAATGGAAGCCACAATTTGTAACACAGTATGAAATAACTTTTTAAAACCACTAATTAAAATGTATTGTATTCTTTCAAATGAAAGAAATAATGACAGAGTCTAAAACATCCACATCCTGAGAAAGCGTCTAATGCCTAAAATAAAACCTTTTGCTGGTGCAAGTTGACTTGACAAAAATAAATTTCATGAATATCAGACAAGCCAGGACAAAGTTCAAATTATTAGGAATACAATAAGCATCTTCAAGTCTTGTGTATCAGGTGTGTAACTGGGATATAAATTGTCATTAAGTAATTGGCTTGTAGGGGTCTCATTTTAGTAAAGGATGACACAGGGTAACAGTGACTCCTTAATAGGGCTCCTGTCCTCCTCCATAGGAGTGTTCATTTTCACCCTCTGAATTTTATGACATTAGGGAAGAGTAAATTTGTCTGAAAAATACGTCATCATAAGGATCTGAGACCTCAGGGAATACAAAGTTCCAGGACAGAAACACACTGCTGACTTTAACTGGAATTCCTGTGGCCATGTGCTGCCCAAAACTCTGGAGGACCAAATCTCCATGAATTTGGCTAAGGTTTTACCAGGCCTGTCAGAGCATCATATCTGACAGGAGTGTGATGCTTGTATCTGGAGATGTTCCCTTATTAAGGAGTCTCATTCTGCCTTGTATATTTTGACTGCCTCTAAACTCTATTTATGGTTTACTATAAATATTTTCACATCAATTTTTCAGCCAGGAACAGTCAAATCAACAAACTCTGATTGCTATCAGCTCCCCATAAAGGCTGGTGGGTTTTCTTTTTTTACTTTTGATCTTACTTGCAATGATGTGAGGATTGAGTCTACTTTAAAACCCTATAGTAACAGATTATTTGTGTCATCTTTCACATTATTTACATGAATGAAGGCTTCTTTACTATGAACTTCTATGAAAAGTTCTAAGTCAAGCCCTTAAGCCCAGAAATTACTTTTAAATACTTTTGCATTTCAAATAACTTTCTACTTGTCAGTAAATATAAACAAACTATATTTCAATCATCACCAAGTGTGGTAGGGTGACTTTATGCTGCTTGTATCCCCAGTCGTCTGTTCTGTTTGTGCTGTATATTCAGTTCTGTACCTTTAAAACTTGTTCTGGGAGTGAAAGGGGAGAAAGCAGCAGCGCGCAGTTTGTTTTGAGAAAACTGCCTGACTCCCCCACGTTCTTCTCTCCGGCGTTCGTCTGAGGCACGGACAGCGGTGGGACAGAGATCTCCTGTGCTTTTGGTTAGTTTTAGCTAGCTAGCTAGGGCAGAGAGACTCCCTGGACTGGTTTTTTTTTTTCCTTTTTCTTGGGACTGTTTAAATCTGCTCAGGACTGAAAAAAACCCAGAGGAGCAGCGAGGGCTGGCACCTGCGGCCCGCCGGGCCTGGACCTTTGGAGGGACTGAGACTGGTGAGAGACTGAGTGAACTGAGCTACACCCACAGCAAGGACTGTCTCTGTTTGCCATCTCTCTTCGGAGCGGGCAGAGGTTTTATTGTTTCATATTATTAATTCTTTGCATTTGTGGGCATTTTGTTTGTTAAATAAATAGTTTTTTCCACTTTTCTCCGAGGAAGTTCTTTTCCCGGACCGGCTGGGGGGAGGGGCCGTTTGGGTTTGCTTTTCAGAGGAACCCCTTCGGAGGTTTCCTCCCAATTTTGCCCTAAACCAGGACACCAAGGAACTTCAAAATTTTATCTTGCTTTCTTGCCCAGTTGAGGCTTTGCATATTTTAAATGTGTCTATGATAAGTTTCGTGGTCTTGTTATAGAAAGGTTTAATTTTCTTTTGAGTATTTTTTCAGACACTTAATTTAAAAAAGGAAACAGCATTTTAGCTATTTCATGCGGAGTTGTGGCCCTGATCAGTGCTCTTTTTTGCTGTAGTAATTAAACTAGGGATTTAATTAAACTGTGAATGGAGTAAAAGGAGTAGTTATTACAGAAATTTCTCCCTCAGTTGCTGACAGCTTCTTGGTGCAAGCAGTGGTCCTTTGCTCACTTCCTGTTGAAGCTAGGCTTTTGCCAGGCCTGTTTCCAGAGATGGGTTGGACATCCTCCTCCTCAACAGCTTTTTCCTCCACCAAAATAGGAGTAGCTTTGTCCACTGAAACCACAATAAGCTGTGAGAGGATGTGGAGCTGGTGCAGATAAATTGTTTTTATTGCCAACTTACCTGATTTGATCAAAATATGTTGGAAGTTCCTAAATAGAAAATTCAAGTTTTGAAGATTTACGAAAGCAACTTGTAGGAAGGTGACAGGTCTTGATTACTTTTCTGTCTTGTAATTGTGGAAGTCCTGCTTTTTCTTAATGTTTGCTGAGGTTGCCCCAGAATCACATTAGAAGAAATGCAGTTTGTGACAAGAATGTGAGTGTTGGATGGACATATTTTAATATGTGGAATGATATTACTGTTCTGAAAGCAGTGGGATTTCATGTAAGGCCCATGATCAGCAGCCAGTGGAGTTCTCAAAGGTGTATGGGTGGGTAATCCTGTATGTTTATTTACAGTGTATGGAGTTTTTTTGAGGTGAGGTGGGTGGCTTTTTGTTTGGATTTTTTTGATGATAGTGAGCAGATGCGTGCAAGAGGCTCCAGCTTCTCTCATGTATTGAGACTGCAAAAGGAGAGGTTTAACTTGTAATAGATTGTCCCACTCATTAACTAATAAATGGACTCATTAAGGGAATGAGAGGAAAATAGGATTACGCTACTGCCGGCCCAGTGCTTACCTGAGTGCAGGTAAGAGGTGACTGAAGGTGATTTATAAAGAAGTTAGAAGCACATCAGAAGGTACAGGGTCTGGAGGATTAAAGACTGCTATAAATTCTCATTTACCTGCATTTCACTAAACCTAACAAATAGCAGTGAAGTTTATTCACTTCTGGGGGGATTTCTTGGATTGTTTCCCACCAGATTGCCAAGATCTAGACAGACTTGTGACAGGTCAGCCAATTGGTCTAACAGTTTAGGAGGAGACTTAGAGCAAAGCCCATTGAACAATTCTGACAGAAAACAGCAGTCTTAAAACTTGTAGATTGCAGGGCAGGCTTTTGGAGAGTGATGTTTCTCTATGCCCTGTCTACCCTTGTTTCATAAGAAGTTAATGCTGCCTTGTGTACATTTTTCTGCTCTGTCCAACTCTGTGATGACTGAGACCAGGGATAAAGCACTGAAATGTGGCTGAACCAGCTGAGAGTGGACTGAAGAACTTTTAGGAACATGGCCTGCCTCATCATAGCCCTTGCTGCAGCTGAGAATTGGGCCAACAGTGATGAGGCAGTTAAGTGACTAATTATGAAGATTAAGGACCTGCTGGGATTTTCAAAATGATTATGAGCTCTATTCCTAGCTTTAAGCACCTTTATAATTCAGGCCCTGGTCCTGAAATTTGCATCTAGATGCATAAGTGCCATGGGAACCAATGGAGTCTGAATATAAGCGTGGATAACAATGCACTCTTGGATTCTAGCTTTTTTTTTTCCCCCCACCATTATTGCTATTAAAATTACACATCTTAAAAATACGAATGCTTGCAAGGTGCTGATATGAGCTGTTTTAGGTGACATGAAACATCCAGCTCATGTGCTTTGGGTAGCTCATAAATGTGTTAAGGAAAATTTAATTTCTTGACTTTGGTCTATTGATTCACACTAGGTTGGTTATAAGCAAAATGGACTGGTGAACACAGTTGCTCTTTCTACTCGTTCTCCTGGGTGTTGACTTTTTCCATGGAAGTCAGCAGGTATTCACCTGGAAAGGTAGTTTTTTGCATTGTTCTCCCATAGTAGATGATTCTTTTTGGGGGGCCCACAGCTAGTGTGCAAAAATACTGAAATATTTTGCTTCGTGCATCATAATGAGAGGAGAAAGTAGTTTTTGAGCTTTTTCTATTATGTGAAAAAAACCTTTGTATGTCAGGCAGGCTTTATTAAGAGAAGTGGGACAATCTCTAGTTCAAAAGAAACCAGAAAATTGCTTTGTAATGTTCTTATGACATTGAGTGAAGGATTTTGCTTACAATGATGACTAAAGGAATTTTATATCCATAGTCATGTTATAATGGGAGCCTGAAGAGAGGTACAACTGCAGTGTTGAAATCCACTGCATAGGAAGCACTAGGAGGGAAACCAGTCAAACTGTGCTTTGTGTCATATGTAAGTCAGTAAGTAAATGATCTTGAAAATCATTGAATCCCAAGAAGCAGACTTGAATCCTAGCAAGAGAAACGTAGTGTAATAGTACATAGTGCTGGCATCAAATCACTAGATAGTTGTTAAGGAAAGCATCTATCTTAGATGCGTCCCTGATATATGGGAAGCTGTCCTCTTCTGGTACTGTAGGGGTCTTGTGGAACACGTTTTACCAGCACAAATATCTCTGTGGCTTAAGGAAATGATTCATTAAATTTGCTTAACTCTAAAAAAGAGTTAGTTCAACTTTGAAAAATTTTATATTAAACTATCTCTCTGACATTCCTACCTTTTTTAAAAATAACCTTCTCAGCATTTTGGGAATTCCAGAGACAATGGTAATTTTAAAGTTTTGTCACAGGATAAATGGACTTCCGGTCAGTAAATCTCTAATCCAAGGGAATTGTTATTGTGAGATGTGAATGATACAGAGTTTAATGAGTGGGATATAATAAATGTTAATGCACATGGATTTGTGGGAAATAGACCTTAACAATTTAGACATCCCTGTTTTGAGACTCTATATTTCATTGATAAAGGCATTGATTTAAAGTTTGCCATAAATGTTGTCAGAGTCCAATATCCTCAGACCAGATTATTTTAAATGTTCATGCATGAAGAATGTAATGTTTATTGTCAAGCTTACTTATTTAAAGATATTTAATGTTCCATGCAACTTTTGGTTTAGCAGAGTGGTACAAAGTAGAAACAAAATGCAAATGTAAATTACGCTTAGAAAATTGTAACAATTGCAATAAATCTGCCCATTTAAATGAAATAAATGAATCAATCACAATACCAATTTGATTTGCTTTGCCTGTCTTAATGTTCTTACACTCAGGATGCTTGGCATCCTCAGTTGCCAGGAAGGAATATTTGGGTTGAAGCCACAGAGCTTTGCCTGTCTTAATGTTCTTACACTCAGGATGCTTGGCATCCTCAGCTGCCAGGAAGGAATATTTGGGTTGAATATTTGGGTTCAAACCTGTTGCTCTGTTTGAAAGCATTTTGTTAGTTTTGGGTGAGCCACATCATTGCTTTTGCCATTCTGGTCTGATCACTGCTGTGTTTCCACAAAGTCAGCTGCTTTGTGTTGTGCTCTGAGCTTCCTGGGCACTTCACCCCTGCTCATCTTTGAGTGTTGTTCATTTTGAGGGAGTCATTCAGAGACTCCCATTCTACCCTTAGGGGTTTAGTCAGTCACAGATATGTGTAGAGGTTTGAATTCAATAGACTGTGGCATTTTTGTTAAAAAATTGTATTTCTGTGAGCCCTGCAAAATGGAAAAAAACAGGTAAATATGTATCAGAATATATTTGTAAGCAGACAATAATTTTTACACATCTGTGTTTCTCATGCAGTGCCTAAAGGGACTGCTTTTTAACCCTAAGGTATTTTACATTTTTGTTTTACTCCGCAAGTAAGAATGCAAAATCATCACAAATTTAGTTATGCAGACAACTCCAGTTTAGAGAAGTGTGTCACTTGCAGAGGGAGCAAACTGAAAGCTCCTGAATAATGCTGAACTCCTTGGTGAGGTAGGCACAAGGAGACAACATTCAGTGTGGCCATATGTCAAACCAGGCTTGTGGCAAGGAACACTGAACACACTTAAAGCATCTCTGTCTTGTGGAAAAATACAATGAAAGCGGAAAAGAACTTTGAAGGCTGATATAACAGTTGGATTTAAGAGCAGTTGAATGCTAGTGTCTTGGTTTGACAAGACAGGTATCTGCCAGGGAAACTGGGGTTTCCCTTAGAATAGAGAATGCAAACCCCCCACCCCTGCCAAATTATAAATTCTCAATTAAGGGCTCTCAGGCAAAGATTTGGGAATAGGCATAACAGTTCTTTACTAGGAATATCAATAATACAAATGTGGTAGGAAACAAAACTACCCCACCAAACCAGCAAACAAACAACAACAATTTGGAAAGCCCTGACAGAATCAGAGCTGCCACCTGGCACCTTGTTAGTCAGGGTGTTGGAAGCAGTCCAGAAGTGAGTCCTCCTGGGGTGGCAGACGTGGCTCTGTTGGAGCAGGGACGATCCTGTAGCCGAAAAAGGGTCTAGGAGTGATGAGGAAGGGTCTAGGAGTGATGAGGAGGGGTCCAGGGGTGAGGTGATGGTGAGATGGGGTCCGGCGATGATGAGATGGGGTCTGGCGAAGATGAGATGGGGTGCCGTCTTCCTCCCAGGAATCGGGGTGAAGCAAGTGAAGTCTGTCCCCCGCCCGGCTCAGTTTTCCCGGCAGCAATTGTAGACTCCCCCCACCGGGCGGGGCATCCCACAATAGGACCATGCATGCAGATGGGGCTCTGGGGCTCTGGGGGGAGCGGGTATAGTCCGGGGGTATAGTCTGTTGATGGCCCATTACCCAAAGGCACCCGCCCCTCCCCCCTGTCCCCCTCCTTCCGAAGTTACAAGAAATAAAGGACAATTCCCCAACTGCTTTCAGCAGATGAAAATAGAATACACATTTTTGATTCCATAACCCAGGACAGCTAGACTGAAGTGGAGAAAGTTGTGGTGCTTTGCCGTTGCAAAACGCATGAGCAACTCATCCCTGGTGTGTTCTCCAGTGCCAGAAATTGTCATCAACAGTGGCTGTTTCTCTTAAAAAATAGCAAGTTCAGATTAATTAGAACAAAGGTGTTTTTGCACACCAGCTGTGGCCTCGCATCTCTCATCAATCAAACCTGCTGTGTGAAGGCAAATGTCTCTCTTGGTTTGTGAATAGCTCTGCCACACACCTTGCAGTGTGGCTGCAGAGCTACTTTTGCTTACCAGGGCACTACAAAGCAGTCAGTGTCCACTCTGTCTCCTGAGGGTGTGACTCTGCTATCAAAATTTCCATGATATATCAAATTAACTCTGTGTCTACAGCATGGAGATTTAATTAGGTTTTACACGTTATTGTTGGGAAAACCTGGTTGTGTTGTTTCTCAGGTGGATCATGGTTCCAGCTTTGACTTCTTTCTGTATTTTTACCACACCAGGCTCTTTCACAAGCTGTTTGATGCCATGTAGATGTAAAATTTTTATCTTGTTTAGGAGCTGTGTCATGCCTTGTACAGAAAGCTGATGCTCTGCTTTCCCTCATCTTTCTGTTTTTCAAACTTCCCCCATGTAGATGTCCACACTAAATTGTGTTCAACCAAAATATCATTTATATTTGCTGCAAGTTCAATTTGTTTTCAGTTCCTTGCTTGCCAGCTTATTTGACCAAGTGTTTTGTGAAAACCAATACCTCCTATTGAGAATATTTATAGCTTTAACACAAAATGCTGCAAACATTTTAGCAATTTAGGATTATTACCTTTGACCCCTCTCTTCTGGTCAGATAATGTGTGAACATTGAAGTACATTTTAGAGGGCTTTAAAATCTGCTTTTTCTTGTACAAAATTGATGAGAATCTCTTTGTGTCACTGTCACAATTACGTTCAGAATGAGTGTGTGTGTATATATGAATGAAGGTTGATAACGCTTGATAACTCCTAAGTGGGGATTTATATTCATGGTAGAATATAATCACAGGTGTATCTGCACATAAATATCCACCTGTGAGAATGGAATTTGTCAAATAAAGCAGGCAGCAATCTGTAGCTGCAGAGAGATAGCACTGCTATCTGATGAGGCTAATGGCTTCAGCACTGCATTTTGTTAACACCTTTGTTCTTTTCTGAGCTTCTTAAGAAAGGAAAAATGAGCATCTGATCTCACATCTTTCATGAGAGGAGTGTATTGATTTCTTTTATTTAGATTCTTTTCACATTTTGGACAGTAGATAAAATACTGTTGAAAACAGAATCTTTCAACCTTCTACTGTATCTCTTGGCGCCTTATACTAACCAATCTCATCATGATTGTATATTATTGTGCATTATACATATATACTCAAGTTTTATATGTAAATCCACATTATCTTAGATAAAATGTTGCTGACTGTTGGTGACTGGCGTAAGTGACCAGGAAAAGTGAAGGTAAAGAGTTTTTTATTAGTTGGTCTTTTCGGTTTAGGTCATGTGGAAAGTTTATCTGCTTGCCTTCAGAGTGTGTAAGAATTACTGAACAGGCATCTTTCAAATTTCAGTAAGGATATATAATAAAATCCAGGTTCTTACTGTGGAAAAGGCAATGTGGAAAAGTATAATTGAGAAAAGACTACATGGAGTACCCATTTAGAAATATGTTGCTGTTTTCTGAACAGTGATAATGAGAAAATTAAGGTGGGAATTGTCTGCGTGGAAATTCAAACTTGTTCACTACAGTGGTTACAGGAAAGAAATTTAAATTGCTGTGGACAGACTTAGTTAAGAAAGGCTGCTCCTAATTGAATTGAGCTATACTGAAAATCAGGCTTTAATGGAAATAAGAGGTTCCACATACTTATTTGCAGCAATTTAGCTTATGGAGTTTAAAATTTAACAGAGGCAAATTACAGTGTAGAGGGCCTTTAATAGATTTGAACTACAAACATGGGAGTAGGCTCTCAGCTGGTGAATATATGCCTGCTGAAGTTCTCTTCACATTCACAGTAGGATCTGCAGGCTCTGCCTCCTTTCCCAGGTATGTTGTGCTGCTTTTCTGAGAGCAAACACAGAAATTCCTGTGAAACTGAAGTTTGACTTTGTCCCTAGGGAGATTTAAATGCCATTCCAGAGCCCTGTTTCAAAGGTTTCAGCATTGTGCCTTGTCCTGATGAGAACAGATGGGCACCAGGATATTGCCCAGTGGGTTGAGAACCCTTATGTAATAACACTTTTTTGCATCTGCTCATATGAATAAGAAACCATGAAATTGGTTTGTTTAATTAAAAGCAATTCCCAGTCTTCCAAAACAGCCACCCTTTCAGAAGTCTTTAACAGAAAGGCAGATGCATCAATTTATCAAATTTTCTGAATCCTGCAACCCTTGGAGACTCGTGTATATATTTACAGAGGTGCTAAGAAATGTAAAGGCATGAGTGTTGCTACTTTCCTCAATGGTTATGAGAGTGATAGAAATTCAGATATTTGCACTAAAATACTGCTGCTGATAACTTCATGCATGTAGGAGTCATCCTGTGTGTCAGCAGAGGATCCTGGAGATACAGAGAATACAAAGAGGGAAGCAAACTCTCAAGACTAGTAGTGTGCACTTGTAAATGTGGAGAAAAATATCATATAAAGCTATTTTTTTGTTAGGGGTTGTTTTTTTTTTTAATGGATGGAGAACACAGGGCATTTAATTAGATTCAGACAGTATTTGAGTATGCACAATATAAAATATAAATACCATAAAGTCAGTAGCACCATACACTTTACAGAATAATATATCCTCATACTGCTGAAGGCAGCCACAACAGTGCACCTTTACACAGAGGGAGGAGAAACCATGAAAGGAGCAGTTTAGGCATCTGCTCAAATGTTTCTATCAGTTCCTTAGCTGAGATTGCAGCTGTCAGTTGTATAATTTAAACATACATTACTGGGGCTGTAATGCCCTCCTCGTTTTTAATCATTTCCACCAAAGCAAATCCCACTCCAGAGGTTTGGCTGTTCTAACAGTGCGTTTGATACAAACCTCTCTAAGACATGAAGCAGGATGGGCAAATAATTTGGAAATTATAATAATCCAGTGGAGGTTAAGGTTGCCTTGTTCTGCTGGGATGTAATAAAATTTGAACCTTATACATACATCTGAAATAAATTAGCTGTGTATTACTCTAGGGTACTCTTTCTTTAAACTTGAGATACACTGGAGCTTCCTATTATCTGGAAATGCATTAATTTCAGTGGCATATATTTCTAGATTAATGTTGGCTCCAAAACTATTTGAGTATTTGGGATAAAACAGGATCATAAGAAGCCATTTTGAGGGCAGAGAATATAATTATTAGAGTCTGTGACTACTGGTCAGGAGATACTTTGCAGCTCCCGTCTGTTTAAAATATCTGGTCTGGTGTAAAGGAGGCTACAGAAAAGTACCACTTAGCTGGTTGAATCTACTGACAAAGAACTTTTAAAGGTGGGAGAGAGAAAAAAAAATGAGAGCAAGTCAGCACAGACATAGAGAAAAAGGTGAATCTCATGAAAATCATATACAGAAAGAAAAAATTAAACCTTAGTAGAAGCAAAAATGATTGTTAGGTGTTTGTTTGCTTTTCAGGCAATATACGCTAATGAACAGCTGTGGAGCATGGGAAGGAGCTGATCATGGAGAGGGATGAAGTGTAGGCAGGAGTCAGTGTGGTTAATGACCTAAGAAACAGCAGAGAGGGGAAACAGAAGATATTTAGGCACAGAAGAGACAGGATGAGATATGAGATGAAGAACTCAGGAGTTGGTGTGGGTGTGGAGCTTTCTAGAAGTGCACAGCAGCTGTGTGAGGAATGGGAGGCAGCGGGAGCCAGTGAGAGGTGAAGGATGGCTCAGGTCCTAGGTGTGTGCTCAGGGTATGAGTGATAAATTGTCTTCATTTGCCCAACCACCCCTCTCGCAAAGGGCAGCACAGTCCTTCTCTTTTGCTGTTACCTCTGCATTTCTTACTGTGGTGTCTCAGAGGAAGGGAGCCACTATAGCCTCTGCAAGCTCCCCAAATACCCAACAAATGCATTGTAATCAGCCTAATCCACTCCATTAAAAACTGTAACAGGCCTTTGTGGCACATTGTCAAGTAGCCTCTTTGGTCAGAACATAAGTTTTTAGAATAGAATGAGGATATTTTTGCATGTTTACTACCATTTCTCTCTCTCTCTCTCTCTCTCTCTCTCTTTTTTTTTTTTTTTTTTTTTTTTTTTTTTTTTTTTTTTGTGGTGTTTTATGACCTCCAGAATAAGGTAGTTTTAGATAAACAATCAATTGCTTGTAAATCTCTTCCCAGGTTATCTAACTTCTTATGCATAATATGATTTCTGACAATTCTTGAGGATGTGTTTTCTCTTTCTTAACCATCTCAGTCTGCATATGAAGCAAATGTAACTAAACAAGCAAACCTGGTCCACGTAGCTGGTTATCATAAAGGCTTGTGCATCCTGCACTTGGTGTGTGTTTGAATTCTGTGTTTCTTATCTGACTTCATTTCCTAATTGAGAGCTGAGTATTCTAGAGCCTCAGGCACTTGGGCCAAGGTACATATATTCTGTTTTTTCCCATGTGCTCACTGATGAGTTTCTGTAACTCTGAGGAGCACCTCCTCAGGAAGGTGCCTTTAATATAAAATCTCAGTGCACTGAATTTAAGTAAAGCCTTGCCCTTGGACTGCACATCAACCCTTGCCGACAGGAGCACTCCATAATGTGCCGTCGCTGTAGCAGTATGGTCAGATGGGAAACAGCATAAAAGTCATAAAAACAGTTAATAAAGAAAGCTAACAGTAGCCTTAAAGTATTTTTCACATTGCAGTATATTAGAGACTAGAGCCTTTATATGTCCATTTTTGCAGAGTGAAGTGAGAACTTCTTTCCCAAGGACCAAGTTAGTTGGCTGGCACACCAAGGGTGTGAGTGTGCAAAGAGGGAGAGATACAAAGCATTCAGCCTCATCATGTTTATTACCCCCTGGGAGTGTAAAAGAGATTGTCTGCATCCCATAGGAAATGGAGCAGTGCAGCAGGATTTATACAATATAATCAGTATATATTGTAAGGGAAATTCAATTCTACTTCATAAAGCTCTCACTGTGTGCTGCCATAATCAATAAGAATAGTACTTGTTGGAGATATTATCTCAAAATATTTATGTCCTTCAAGTGGCTGTGGGTATCCTGCATCTTGCTGATTCAGTTCTTTGTGTGAGTACTATAAGTTTTAACTACTTTATAAATGAAACCATCAGGTTCTTGGAGGGAGTGAAACTGCCCATTCAGTAGTTCCCGTGTATTGGTTTCTGCCCCAAGTATCCCACCTTTTTCTAAGAAGCAAAATCAGCTTTGCTCCAAGACCTGTCTCAGGCCTTCTGTGTAGAGAACTTTCTATGTCCAAAACCTGGTTTGATTTTCAAAATGAAAGGGAAATCTATAAAAAACATCATGCTTGGCATGGTTTCAAGCACTAGGAGCAACCTGCTTGGAGATTATCCCATTTTTTTCACTGTGGAGGATTATAGCAACACAATTTAATGTAGAACAGACTTTAAATGTGGTGTTCATCCCTCTTTATGCCAGAGTAATAAATTGTGAGCCAAAATGGTTCACTAAATGGAGAACATACACTGGCTGGATTATGGAAACACTACATGAACAGAAAGTGAAGAGATCATGTTGAGAAAGGAGGTCAGGTAGAGGGGCTACAGAGAAAAGAATAACAAAGTGTCCAGGTAATAGATAAGATAAATCAGGTGTCCTTCTTGGTAATGCAGGACAGAAATCAAAAAGTCTTAAAATTGGTCTGCATAAAACCTCCAGTTTTAAAAATGAGTTGGATGTTTTAATATTTCAGAAGTTGATCTCTTCTTGCCTTCCAAGAGATGTCAGTATAAAAATTCCACTGGAACTTGAAGCTTTAGGTCATACATCATAAATTTGCAGCTGATTTCAGTGACAGGTGCATGAGGTTGGTAGAGCTTTTCTTTTTCCCAGAGATCTTGGGCACCAGTCAGTTCAAATGACATGAATAAAAATGATCAAGGACTGGTTTCCCTGAGAAGTGAATTCTATTTTTTATTTTTTTTTAAATCACATGGTTTTGTACTCTGGAACACAATTAATTAATGACAGAATGGACTTTTAAATTTACATGATAAGGTAAAGGCTGAGGCTTATTGTATTGCTAAGGGCGTAATTATTGAGCATAGCTTAACAAAATAATATTTAACTTAATTAAGTTTATTTTTTTCAAAAATATCCCTTTTTAGCAACACGGATAGCAATACCGAATTTTGCGCCAGAACATATGTTTTGAAGAAGATTGCACAGGGTTGATTGACCCTTTAACTGAATAGTTCATTTCTTTATAATGAAACTCAGAAAAAGAGGAAGGAAGAAGAAGAAATAAATAGGTGGGGAAGATGTAGGCAGTGGTGCCCAGGTGGCTTCTGAACCTTCAAATACTCCTTCCACCTTATTCTGTTGTTCTGTTCTTTTAAAATATACATTCTATTTCTTTACCACTGTAAATCCTAAGTGCTCAGCTGCAGGTCTGTTTAAAACAAATCTTATTTTTACAGTGGAGACTGACTGTTTTCTTTTAGCAATAATTTTTGCATTTTATTCCTGCTGCAATCCATGAGAGACAAGCCCATAATAGCAGTGCAGCTGGAGCAAATCAATACTTTTTAAGGTCTGTCTGGGTTTATCATTCAACATCTGTGGTAGGTTTTTTGCTATTTATATGTACTTTTAATAGATAAAAGTATTAATGATTAAAAGGCTTGTGCTGGTTTAGCATAGATAGCAAGAACCAATTAGTGACTGGCTTTGAAGCTGACAGCTTGATTGACCAATTAAAAAAATGACACACCTCTGGGAACACACGGACTTAAAAATCAGAACCACCCTGGGAAAAAAATCTCTCTTTCTTCCTTCTTGCGAGCAGGTAACACTGGCTGTGAGGCAGCCAGGCAGGCCGGGCCAGGCCCTGCTGCTCCACAGGGCTTGCGGGGGCCAGGCCTGGGCAGGCCCCGGTAGAAGCTGCTAATGGGGTCGGGGAAAGTGACAGATACTAACATCTAGACGATTTTAAAGCTTGGCTGCCCCCTGCCAGGGGGGAGGTGTCTGCTGAGCCCCTGATAGCAGCACTGGGCTCAGGCTGGGCTGGGCCCGCCTGATTGTCATCAAGGGGTGGGCAGGAGGCATTTACGATCCTGGGTGCTGAGATTCCTGACTGCTGTCTCCCCAGGCCACTCTGATATGAGCTCCCCCTGCCCCCCACCCCCAATCAGCGTGGCTTTGAAATATGACATGGTGAGCTCCAGTCTGAGAGAGAGAGGAACCTGGGAAAGATAGGAACTCTTTCCTTGCACAGACAAAACTTCCAAAGTCCTGACCCTTCTCTAAGTGAGAGAAAAGGCCAAACTGGGGACATGTTAATAAATCTATCTTTATATAACCTGCTTTGCTTTTTTTTCTCTGATCCTATCTCACAGAGGGAAAAAGAGAGTTAACACTCAAACCACTGCACAAAATTTGGTAAACAGACACAGGCGAATGTGAAACCATTACAATGTGGTACAGAAAAAACTTGAAATCTTCTCAAATACATGCAGAGTATTTTTATCCAACACATTTGCAGAATGATTTTTCATCTCACTGTTCAAAAAATAGGTGTGCATGTTTTTCTGGATATGAAGAGTTTATATTCTAAAGTATCATGACAGTAAAGAAGATTTTGGATATCCTTGTTTGTGATAAGAGAGCGTGGTTGTGATTCTCCCAGATGTCAGTGTAATAGTGCTGGGAAATAGTTGGAGCTGGGAACTGTGTCCAGATATCTCCAGCTGAATGTCCCTGCCTTGGATGCAAAGCCCATCTTCCTCTCTAATGGAAGGTTTTGTTGCTGTTGTTGGTCTTGTTGTAGTTTATTTTTGTTTCAAAATTACTTATAGCATGATTTCAGATGGGCACATTTTGAAAGGAGTTTTATAGTTCCCTCCTGCTATTTGAAAAATACCTGGTGAGCATCTTCCTGTTTTTAGGAGTCGTCCCGAACTTGAGGAGCTCTGGCATTTCCAGAGCAGCTTCAGATCTTGTCTTGAACTGAAGGAATCTTTGTTACTGAAGCAAATAAATGTGATTTGTAACACATTTAACAGAATGACAGTGTAAAAGGAACACATTCTCCAAGCAGTTTTGCATAAAGTGCTGAAGAACTGAGCTCTTGGCCTGACAAATGCATTTGAGGTTCTAGAGAGATGTGCTTCCTTACTTTTCTGGGGCCTATATCTGGTTTTCTGCAAGCTACATTTGACATATTTAAACAATATTGTTCAGAAATTATTTCACCTGTCCTGCTTCTTTGTATTTGAACAGAAATCAAAGC
Organism: Phylloscopus whistleri; assembly: GCA_017589585.1. NCBI lineage: Eukaryota > Metazoa > Chordata > Aves > Passeriformes > Phylloscopidae > Phylloscopus > Phylloscopus whistleri. The sequence goes on along the minus strand of JADMLD010001554.1, from coordinate 6,831,628 downwards.
ACCCAGATTCCAGACAATGAAAGATACTTACCAGTGGTAGGATTGTATTTCTTCACAGAAACTCTGGGCCAATTAGGTAATTGCTTGTCTTAGTTTGGAAAGACAGGTATCTTCCAGGGAAAGCTAGAGTTTCCTTTAGAATGGAGAATGTAAAACCCTCACCCCCGCCAATTACAATTCTGCAATTAAGGGCTTTCAGGCAAAGATTTGGGAATAGGAATAACAGTTCTTTACTAGGAATATTAACAATACAAATGTAGTAGACAACAAAACCACCCAACCAAACAAGCAAACAAACAAACAACAATTTTGGAGAACCCGGACAGAGTCAGAGATACAACCTGACACCCTGTTGATCAGGGTGTTGGAAGCAGTCCAAAAGTGAGTCCTTCTGGAGTGGCAGATGTGGTTCTGTTGAAGTGGAGATGATCCTGAAGGAAAGGGGGTCAAGTGATGGTGAGAAGGGGTCCAGTCTTCCTCTGGAACCGAGTGAAGCTCAATGCTTCCTGTTCCTGAAGCTCAGTTTTTTCCAGGCAGGAATGGTTGGCTCCCCCCAGTGGGTGGGGCATTTCACAATAGGATGATGGAATGTGGATGTTCTGTTTTGGGAAGGGGAACAGCTTGAGGAAGAAAACAGCCTGGGGAGTCTTAATGGCCCATTGTGAAAAGAGGTAAGAAACACTGCCCCACCTGGTTTTAACAGCTGGCCCACTATCAGAAGGCATCTGCCCTGCCCACCACCCCCACCCCGGCTCTTCCCAGAGTTACAAGAGATAAAGAAAGAAACCTAAACATCTCCCCAACTGGTTTCAGCAGATGAAATAGAATACACATTTTTGGTTCCATAACCCAAGACATTGCTGTAATGGCTTCTGGAGCTGCCTTTGGAGTGTGTCCCATGGTTGATGTAATGATGAGGTGATTGGATTATCTTGTTCACCTGGACATGCTGGACATGCTTTGGCTTTGATTCTCCGTCAGTTCTGTGGGAAATCAAACTGCTTACCAGTCCCACTCAGTGAGGGATTGTCACAGATGCCTGTTCATTATCAAAAGGAAATGTTATTTCTTCATGGACATATGTTCTTTGGGATTCCCCTCTGCAACTCTCCAGAAACCTGCTTGTCACCATCAGAGATGGTGCATGCACAGATCTTGAACACTAGGGCTTGTAAAGGGACTGAGATATTAATAAAACTGTGACAAAATTACTTACCCTAAAAGGAAAAGGACTTGCATATTGATAACCCTGAAATGAAATAATCAAAAATTTATGATGGTGCATTGTGGATTAAGTGCATATCTTCATGACTAAACCAAAATTGAAATTGGAGCTTAGAATAGTTTGCTACCAACAGAAGTGGAATTTTTTTCTCTAAGAAATAGCAGAAACTTATTCTGGCGTCTGCACAGCACTTGAAATTATTTTAAAGTTCTAATGAATATTTTGTTTTCAAAATGCTCAGATTAATAAAAAGCAATGCAATGACAGTAAACAATGGAAAAAGGAAAGATAATTTGTGGTCGCAATGTAAAGGTAGTGTAATGTAAAGGACAGGATCTGCTTTATCAAATATGAATGTCCTTTACATCCTTGTATTGGAGCAAGTATTGGAATTTACTCAATAGTCTGAGTAGATGACATGGAGTTGAACGTTTTGTGGAACTTTTTTAATTTTAAGGGCATTCCAATGGAATTTTTACATTAACCTTGAGAGCTGTGGATGCAAAACTTTGAGGTCATGGAATTACATGGTAAAATGAAAGTATCCAGCCAGAAATGTCAAGAATTTGATGCTTTACAACTGAACATTTTCCACATCCTATTCCCTGCCTCACTCCTAAACAAAAAAAAATTGCACAATTTGGTCATGTGTGTTTTTTGAAGGCTTGAAGTAAGTGCATGCTTTGGGGCTTATGAGACATCTCACTGACATCTCAGTGAAATACACTTAAGTGTAACTCATTTCATTTTGGCCATGATTCTGGCTGGCCTCAGTCTGCAAGCCAACAAAACACATGGGCACAGAATAAAGAATCCTTTAAAATAATTTGGCATTAATTTAAACACGCTGAGTGTCCCAGTAACGTTTAGAAAAATGATTCATGGTTGCCAGTGATGCATTTTTTGAATTCTTGCCTGAGAAAATGGGAGATTTTTAGCTCATGCTGAATTAAAAGCTGCCCCTTCTGGTGTTTAACACTGTATGGGCAGCTTAGAGCAGGCTGAAGAGTATCTGACTGTGTTGGGTTATGGAACCTAAAATGTGTATTCTATTTCATCTGGTGAAAGCAGTTGAGGAAATATTCTTCTTTGTCTCTTGTAACTCTGGGAGGAGGGGAGTGGGTGCCTTTTGATAATGGGCCAACTGTTAAAACCAGGTAGGGCATTGTTTCTTATCTCTTTCACCACCTGTCCTCCCTCCAGGGGAATATTTTCTGCTAATGGACCATTAAGACACCCCTAAAAGCACACATTCCCAAACTTACCCTCCCCAAAATAGTACATCCACATTCCATCATCCTATTGTGAGATGCTCCACCCAGTGGGGGGAGCCAACCATTCCTACCTGGATAAAAAACTAAGATGTAGGAACAGAAGGTATCTGGCTTCACCCGATTCCCAGAGGAAGACTGGACCCCTTCTCACCATCACTGGACCCCTTTCCACTATCACTGGACCCTATCTACAGGATCATCTCTACTTCAACAGAACCACATCTGCCACTCCAGGAGGACTTACTTTTGGACTGCTTCCAACACCCTGATCAACAGGGTGTCAGGTTGTAGCTCTGACCCTGTCAGGGTTTTTCCAGGATTGTTGTTTGTTTGCTTGTTTTGGTTGGGTGGTTTTGTTTTCTACTACATTTGTATTGTTAATATTCCTAGTAAAGAACTGTTATTTCTATTCCCAAATATTTGCCTGAAAGCCCTTAAATTGCAAAATTATAATTTGGCGGGGGTGAGGGGTTTACATTTTCTATTCTAAGGGAAACTCCAGCTTTCCCTGGTAGATACTTGTCTTTCCAAACCAAGACATTGACCGAAGGGAATTGTGAAGGGAATTTGGGGAGGCAAGAGACAATTGCCTGAACTGGAATTTGGCCAGGCAATGGGAGCTAATATTAAACAGTGCAGTGCTTATTAAACCTTGTGAGTAATGAAGAACCATCTTTTAATGCCAGGTAGAAATGAATGCTGTTGATCTTATAATGACTTGGCAGGATTCACTTTTTTACAGAACAGTTAAATGGCTGACATTGTCAGGAACTAGGAAGTACTCACTGGATAAAGCATTTCTTTTGTCTAGTAGGCTTCTCTCTGGCAAACTCTTTTTCCTCTGCAAAAGATATGGTTAGAGGATCAAGAAGAGCATTCTTCTTGACTTTTTAAGTGAGCAGCCTTGTTCTTTGTTGCCAAAAACATGTTGGGCATTGCAAGATGTTTCTGATAACTGCCAAAAAGGGGGTTTGCAGGATATAATTTTCCTTTTCAGGATATTCCAAATGGTCATACTTTGGTGATAGGATCTTTGTATTTGATGATAAAGTGTATTTATCAAAATTTTTCCACAACTTCTATAAATATCCTATTATTATTACTATATTACATTTTTTATTTTCGGTGTGAAATCATGATTTTCAAATATTTAATTAAGATTTTGAATCCTGCATTTAACATGAGTATTTAACTTACAGGTTAATGTGGTTTCTTTTTCGGTTTATCTGTCTCCTTTAGCTGAAAAATCTTTCCAAAAAAATTGCAAAACTCTTGCCTAGAGTATAAAGTAGAACTATATTGATTCTTTGTTTAAGCAGAGATGAAATAGAATTATTTCAAAGGCTTACATTTCTCAGAGGAACATTGGGGCCCAAGTGATTTCAAGGAATTCTTTAGGAGATTGTGAGAAATCTAAATTCGCATTTTCTATATATTATGCCTACCCAGAAACTGTCAGAATAACCAGCAAAGTTTGCCTGAGGAGGCAATATGGTTTTATTGATAGCCTAAAGAGCACAAATCTTGATTTTTTGATTCCACTTTAACTTCCCACTCTATATCTGTTTTCTTTCATTTTTTTTTCTGCTGCTTTTGTTTAATTAGGCTGCCAGACCTTTGGTCAGGGACTATTTTACTGGTTTTATACACTGTAATTATAATAAGAGTATGTGAGATTGTCAGCATTGTGTAGAATAAATTTCAAGTACTTTAAACTAATTTGAAATTACCAATTTCACCAGGATTCTCATTTAGCAAGGCACTTGACTGTGGGGTTCTCTTAGCATAAGAATGCCACTCGATTATTTTAAGGATTGAATTCAAACACCTGCTGAAGTGCTTTGTAGTGAAATATTCTAGAGTAAAGCTGCTCAGAAATGCACTTATAAGCAGACTTTAATTCATTCTAGCTCTGTCTTACTTCTGAGGCAGACTGACATGCTTATGGGAAGGAGCTCAAAGCTCTGGTTCATGTGAAAACGGGAGATTTCCTTGACTCTTAGTGTATGATTTGTCTGTCAGCACCTCAGGAAAACTGGGACCCTTGTGCCCAACCGTTCTGTCGGTGTCCCAGACACTGGGAATGTGTCAGGAATCCTTCCCTGAACCGTCCTGCTGGATCAGAGGTGGTTTAACTGACTTGTTCAGGAGCACACACCAGCAGCATAAGGGAGACCCCTCAATGTGTCTTCCTACTTTCTGACCCCTCAGCAGGTCACCCACATTATTCGGTTGTGTTCCCTGCTGCTGGTGACTGCCTGAGAAGGACTCACATGGACAGTTCATGGAACAACATTCCTTATTAACAGAAAATTGTGACAGGTTAAGGTTTGGGGACTGCCAGTGAGTGTCTGACTGCAAAAACATATTCAAAGCCATTCAGAGAAGCAATAATTCCCAGTAAAAGTATCTAGTGTGCAGAGTGCATTTCTTACCCACAGGGGGAGGAAGATAGGTTCAGGCTGTTGACCCATCTCAGTAGTTACGATTGAGTCTTCCCTAACTTCTATTCTCAGCTTACTTTTATACTATTTCTTAATGTTTAAGTGGAGCTTGAGGGACTCTTAGTCATACATGTCTTTGTTACTGATTGGTGTAAAATTCTCCTACTTTGCTCAGAGATTTAGTAAATAAAGCACAGAATGCATGCCCTGTGAGGGGTGGTCGCACTCTGGGGTGGGTGACTTTGGGAAGGGGATGTGTGTTAATACAATTGTGTTACAATGAACCGAGTTCATCCAAGGAGGGTGATTTCACCATAGTACCTGGCTCAGCCACAAGTCACCTCCTATCTCGCGTGGCTGACAGGCCCTGTGCAGTTTATCAGCTGCAAAAACACCGTCAAGATCCCCTCCCTGCCAGGACTTAGATGGAACTTGGCCGTGGTGTTTCCACTCTGCTCCACCCTCCATTCCATCCCCCTCAGCAGGGCTGTGGCTGCAGGTTGTGTCTGTAGGGAACCATCCTGGAGCAGGCTTTGAGCAGCCAGCAGCATTCCATCCAGGGAGCAGCAGCTGCATTTTACACTGTAATTCCTGTACTGTTACAGCTTCTGCTAGGATGTGAATGTAACTTCTCAGTGTCCTCTAATTTTTTTTACCCCCAGCCATTTTTCCACAGGCTTGAGACATCTGTATAAAAATGAATTAGGATCATTTTCCTTGAAAGTTGGAGAAGTTTTTCTCTTCTGTGAGAAAATGCATGAGAGATATTTCAGTTAGTCTATGAGAGATGTATTTTGTTGCAGTGAATTTCACTAGCCCAGAGAAAAACCTCTAAGAGATATGATAAGGCAGTCTTGCTGTGTTTTAGTCTACTAGACTGTCAGCTGTTTGTACCCAGTGTTGGAATGCTGAAACTTTTATGTATTTAAATGCAGGTAGAAGAGCTGGTTAGTAAGAAAAAAAAGAAATATGAAACCTTTGACCACTTTCCCTAACCATTTAGCCAGTTATGGCCTAAGATTTATTTAAAGACGACTCCCCCCTGCCCCTTCCTTTTATCAATTTTATTTTTAAGTTGCTCAGAGCACAAGTCTTATGAGAAGCAGCTGAGGGTACCGGGGTTCTTTAACCTAGAAAAAAGAGGCTCAGAAGGGACTTTATCACTCTCTACCATGACCTGAAACGCTCTTGGGGACCTTATCACTCTTTGCAACTACCTGAAAGGAGTTTGTAGCAAGGCAGGTGCTGGTCTCTTCTCCCAAGTAACAAACAAAATAGCATCAAGTTATGCTGGGTATAGTGGTGTGTTTGTTTTTTCCCTGTTAAATGTTTGTTCATACTGTATATTTGGTTCGTTCCATGTACCCCCGTTCAAACCCCATTTGGTTTTTACCATAGTTGTTTACCCAGTTTCAGTTAAATGTCAATCTCCTGCTCCCTACCCCCAAGGACCTGTCCATCTTATCAAGGCCTCTCCCTGGGTCTAGAAAGTTCCAGGGAGGGCATCGTGTGGTAGGTCAGGATCTGAGGAAGTCCCTCCTTTCCCCCAGGGATTGGCTCCTGGAGAAGTCTCCATCCCCATGGCCACTCCCTGGTCCTCCCTGATTGGTTCCTTCCCTGATCCTTCCCTCCACTCCTCCCCCTGTTAAAAGTAGCCAGCACGGGAAAATTCTTGCCCTGCTGAGGCAGTTTTCCTTGGAGTGAGGCTGCTTTTATGAGACCTCAATAAACTTCAGTGGCAACACCTTAGCAGAGTCCTCCTTTTATTCCTCACCATCATCACGATTACCAATGAGAAGCTGAGCTGTAAGGAGCCCACCGGATCGGCTGGGTTGGTCAGCCTACCGAGCTGTACCGATTGCCTGTAACTGACGCCAGGGCTAGCCGGGGCAGGCAAAGGCACAGACAGCATAGGCGAGAGGCAGGGCAGCTACAGCTGGGGGATGTTTTGATTGGATATCAGAAATATTTCTTCACTGACAGCATTGTCAAGCATTATAACAGTCTGCCCAGGGAAGTAGTTGAGTCACCATCCCAGAGTGGTATTTAAAACACACGTAGATGTGGCGCTCAGGGACATGATTTAATGGCGGACTTGGCAGTTCTGGTGTAACAGTTGGACTCAATGATCTTAGAGATAATTTCCAACCTAAGTGATTCTTGATTTACCTGGAATGAAGCGCCATTCTACACAACTTTCTTTAGGGGAAGAATGCTGTCAGGAAGATGTGTTAAATTTTATTGCAGCATTTCATAAATGGATGCTGCTTATTCAAGAAAACACATTTCAGTGGGCTGTGAAAATAAATAGAAAGATATGCATTATTTACAGACCATAATGTGAGTAAGAAGGCTGCATGCACAAATAGCAGATGAAAACCCAGCAGCTGTTGCAAGGAAAATTACTGTTCAGGAAAAAAGCTTGTCTTCAGGCCCACATGCTGTATATATACACACTTTGTTAAAAACCAAAGGTAAATCTGTTTTTCACAAGAATTGTCAACCCCAGATTTTACTCGGAGGACTGGAAACTCCAGCATTCACTTCCTTCAGCAGTAAGACTGCGTCTTGATTGCCATCTTCTTTTTTTATGTAAATAGGAGGAAGAGATTAACCTGTGTAATTAAGAGATTGCTTTTGCTTGATTTTCCTAACTGGTATTTCCACCAGACCTAGAAAATAATCACCAGCTTGCGAGATGTGCTTAATGCTGGTAGGTAGAAGTCAGCCAGGCAAACTCTTTGTCACACGCATGTATTGTACATATGGGGCAGGTTGCCCATCAGAACCCACCAGAACTGTTCTGTCCCTCCCCTCATAATCTGAGCAGGGGAGAGAAAATATAAGGAAGGGCTCATGGGTTGAGATAGGGCATGGAAAGATCCCTCACCAGCTGGTCTCATCCGCAAAACAGATTTGACTTGGGAAATTAGTTGAGTTTATTGCCAATCTCAATCAGAGCAGGATGATAAGAATTGAAACAAATCCTAAAAACACCTTTCCCCCCATCCCTCCCTCCTTCCTGGGCTCTACCTCCTCCGCCTCTCTGGTACAGAGAGACAGGGAATGGGAGTTAAATTCAGTTTATAACACATTTTTTCTGCTGCTGCTTTCTCCTCAAGGAGAGGGCTCATTTCCCTGCTCCAGTGTGTGTCCCTACCACAGGAGACAGTCCTCCATAAATTTCTCCAGTGTGAGTACTTCCCACAAGCTGCAGTACTTCATGAAGTGCTCAAGCATGGGTCCTTTTTCCTTGGTTTAATTCTGTTCACAGTTACATTTTTCTTCATCATGTGTAGTTAAGCAACTCAAAAAATCTCCCTCCCTAAATACCTACTCTGTCAGAAATAACCTGTCTTGGATGTAGAGTGTGTTATGTCATTGTCAGGTGTCCCAAGTTAATTAGGGAGGATAAGACATGGCATAAGAAGCTACCAACATTCTTGAAAGGTCAAAGACCAAGAGTCAGGGAGAAAAGGGTGGAGCTGCTCTGCAAAAGAAATCAAGATGGGAGAAAGAGAGACAACTCTGTATGCAGGGAATGGCTTCTAAGAGGACGTCTCCTGGCAGTCTAATCCCAGGTTGTGCAATGTCATAGCAGAGCAGCCTTGAAAGCAGTCTCCAAGTATCTGAGTTTTCTTAAGCTTTTCTGACCTTACAAGAACTTTCTCCATCAGCAGAAAGTGGCCAAGAACCTTGCAGACACAAATCACAAGACAAGGGGAGTGATGCTCCAGACTCCTGCATGGTTCAAGATGACAGATTTTGTATTATTGTCTGGTTTAGGCTTTCTGTGAGAAGTTACAGAACACAAAATTAAGAACATGGGATAAAAAATATTAAAAAATACATAATGAAATATTAGGCTGATTTTTATTCTACCAAGTACCATTTTACCCACGTGCACCAAAAGGACCCCACGGTCTTAAAGCTTATACAAGTATCCTCCTGAGGAAGATATGAGCTCTTGATAGTTGCATATTTTTCTCAGTAAATGATGACTTTCCTTTTCAATAGGAAAGTTCAGAAGGGGCACCTCATGAAATCATGGAGTGGATCATTTAATTCCAACCCCGAACTCTGCCTCAAACTCTTCAGCTTTAAAAATGCGGAACATTTCAAATGGAGACAGTTTCTTTTAATCAGCATTGCAAAATAAAGCAAGCTTTCCACAAGGTGTCATATATTGACTTGCCTCCTTTTTTGACATTGGATTTAGTGTTGAAGTGTCAGAGATTCCCCTGGGACTGAAATTCTGTTTTCTACATAACTGTAAGTGGATCTGCTTCACTTGCTGTACTGGTTTGATTTCTTAATTTTTAATGCAATTACTCTTGATTTATATCAGTAAATGAGAAGGTGTTTTTTAAACCAACAAACATGAGCCACCTGGGTTTTCTTAATTGCCAAAATTAGTTTTTCACATATGCTTGCTTTTTATGTGATGGAATTATTTTATTTAAAGCCCAAGTTCCCATTCAAGAGGAGAAGGAGGAGGAGTTCCTATTTGCCATGCTGGTGCCAGCTGAAGTGATTTATAAGTGCAGTGCTGTGCAATGTTGTGTGGGTTTTCTAATGCTGCTTAGAAGCCAGGGCTTTCCCTGGCATATTTAAAAATCAGAATATTTGTGCTTTTCTTTCCAATTTCCAGACTGGTGTCAACCCCAGCACAGCACTCTCAGAGTGTTTGTGTTATGGATAATTCTTGTTTAACTCTGTCTTGCTTGAACTGGTACTTTATGTTTTAGGTTTGGAACAGGTCCGTGCCACAGTAAAGACACAAGTGATTGGAAGAAACCTCTTGAACATTTTCCTTTGCAAGGTTCAGTATGTTCATGTTAATCCAGCATGTCTGGGAGGCAAGAGTTTCAAATGAGACATTTCTAGAGAACAAAAGTTTTAATTTTTGCATCTTTCAAGGGGCATTGTGCATACTTCTGGAGTGGCTCTTTCTGGAAGATGAGAAGTAAATGTGAGTCCTGTGGGGACATTCTGAGTGTTCATTGATTACTATTTTACTCGTACTAAAAGAGGGCCTAATTAAAACAATGTTTGAGGGTTATTTCAATGACTTCCATTGTCTTTATTTTTTTCATTACACCCTGAATTAATATAAAATTTGATAGGGGTTCTTTATCCCACTTGCCTTATGTTCCTGAGAAACACAAGGCAAAAAGAGCTTCCTTCTTATTAGTCCTTGCCTTTCTGGTCCTTTTTCACTGTCATTAAGAACTTTTTGATGACACATAAATAGTGCAGCCAAATATTTGTAAATTCATACGTGAAAAAGGGCATATTTTACCCAGAAACTTCACACTGTTCCTTTTCTATATGGCTAAATTTAATAAGCAGACTATTTGTACATTTATATTGATCCTGCTGAATGACTGAATTGGTCGAAAGGATGAGCCCAGCTGTGGATGGTAGTAGTAGAGTGATATATATATATATAATGATATGTATAAAGAGATATACTTTCCCTCTTCCTTTTATATATAACTTGTCTGTTGAGACTTTCTAATATTCCCATTGAATAGCATCAATGAATAGCTATTTCTGGACAAATTAAATGTTAATAAGTCCTTGTTATAGGTGTCAAGACAAGTAGCACTAATTGAATAATACTGATGGTTCACTGATAAGAATCGATGACCCAGTCTATAAAACCTAAAAAAATCACATTCAGGTACTTGCTTAGGATAAATTAACATGGAACCCATGTTACAAACCCAGCCTTACAGATTTGTAAGGTTCTGCTTTAGTTGCTTAAAGGATACCTTGGTGCAGTTTTTCTCTCATTTGGTTTTAGAGTTTGCTTTCTTTTCATTAATCTAGAGAGAAAGACTTGGATAAGAGGAATGTAGAGTTTTCTTTCTAATGTTTAAGTCTATTCCTCATACTGCAGAGAAAAATGCAATATTCACAGAAAAATGCACAATATGGAATGAGTCAGCTCTTAGTAGTATTCTCAGGGAAGAATGTGCTTGTCATTTTTGTATCTAGATAAAAATATTCCATGAATCTGAGGGGAGAAGCACGCAGAATAGTTTTATTAGTTTGCATATATATGACAAATAGCCTAGTTTTGGAAAGCCACTTAGTATGCCTTGTAAAATGTTATTTTATTGGTTGTGCTGATAGTTTGATACCGTTCTGTTTTTTTTTTCCAGTTTCTTACTTGTAAAAATGCAAATATTTTTAGTGTATGAGTTACAAGTTTACACACATTTTTGTACCACTGCTGGGATTTTTCTGACACCTTCTCGATAGCATTTTATGTTGAGTGATAGATATAACTGGAGTTGCTGCAAAATAACTACGGAAAGGTCAGGAGAATTTGGTCTCTGAATAATTCCACAGTTTATCTCAGTTTCTGCTGAAAGAAATGTGATGTATTTGAAATTTGAAGGGAAAATCAGTTCATGTTTTACATATTATCCCTCAAAATATTTGTGAATCCTTCAATAGAAAAGTATGGCTCCACCCTTTTTGTTTCTTTTCAATGAAAGATCTCTGCAGAACAAAATTCCCCCTTTTTAATCTGTTTTCATCAGTGTGAGTGGGGAATAAAGGAGGGTAGAGATGAGCAATTTCTCCCCTCCTTGTCTCTTGGAATTTTACTACCATAAAATGCTATCTGGGGAGAGATCAAGATAAAGAGCTGAGCTCTGAGCTAAATGGTCAGGGGCTGGAACCTGTGGGAACTGAGCACACCAGGAACAGTGAGTGTCTCTCCACAAGTACCTTTTGTCTCCATGGGGGCTGGAGCTGGAGACTTCATCTGGAATCCACCAGATCAACCGTATTTAAATTTTCAACATGAATTCACTGACTTTAATACTTGAGTGCAGTTACTGGAGTAGATTCTTTACTGAACAGAGGAGATATTGCCTAACAAAAGAAAGAAATAGAAGTTTGTGATTTATGAAGTTCCCTCCCTCCAGTGTCTCCCTTGACCATAACAATGGTCTCATATCTGGTTATTTGATTTACAGGACCTGGCAGCAGAACATCAACATTTCATGCTTTCCTTCCCTGCAGACAGTGAACAAAAAGGTCTTTTATCCTGGGCTCCTGTCCATGCTGCTGCTGTTATTTTGTTTTAATTGTGTGAAAGGGAACAGGTTAAACTGAATCTATAGTTAAAAACTGTTGGGTTGACAAGAGATTTATTCCGAATGCATTTAAAAACTTTAGTGGGGGAGAAATATAAGCTTGATTTGATGGATCGAAAATTCTAAATGGCCTTGAGATTGTCAGTGACGGGTTTGATGGAAGACTGCTTAGCTCTTTTCAATGACCTTTTTCTTGCAGTCTGAATGAAACTGTTTTGTTTTCCCCCACATTGAATCCCTCATACTAGTGGTGGCTTTCTGTCCCCCCTGCACCACCCATATTTTTGCCCTGTTGACCCAGTTGTTGTTCCCACAGTCCATTCCTCCATTCTGTTTCAATATTTTAATATTTTAATTTTAATATTAAATATGTCCATTATTTTTAATATTTTTATCTTAAAATTTTAAATATTTTAGTTCTCTTTTAACCTCTCTTACTCTTGACAAAATGAAGCACCTCAGCTGCACTGATCTGTTTTGGAACTTGTTTGAACATCGAAATTTTCCATGCATATTTGAGATGTTGGTACTTGTATGGTCTACTCAATTACTTTGAAAATAATGACTTAAAACCACCCAAAAGGTTGTCCTGAAATTGTAGAGCCTCTAGACAGAATAAAGTTGGATTTAAACATCTCTGTGGAACACAAGAAGCTTCCACAGTAAAAAAAAGTACTGAATTATAAGTGGTAATTATAATTATAAGGTAGGGTATCTTTTAAACTTTTTTTAAATTTTTTTTACCAACCACGCCCTCCCCCCGTCCCCCCACCCCTCCCCCCACACTTAATCAAGTCTGTGAAAACCACGTTATTTGGATAAGTGTGATTACAATGAGATGCTTGCAGCATGAAACACTTGGGGAACTTGCAAGAAACTGGAGAAAAGCATGAAAGCATCTCCATATACAATGGGATTTTGTAGAATATCATTAGCAACTCCTATTTTGAAATGAGGGTATATTCAGTAATCCTATGTGTGTCATAAATATAAAAGCTGATTTTTTTATACTAGTAGAAACAAAGTCTGGAAGTATCACTGGGTATTTCTGTGCGATTTGGAAGAAAAAAATCTCCTAAGCATTTGCATGCACATCATCAATTTTTATACATTCAACTCTACTAAAATAAGGATAATATTGCAAGTGGGCCAAATTACTCAAGTAATTTCTGATAGCTGGTCACCACAAGTAATACTTCAACGTGATAATAGGTTAAAATAGCGTCTGAAGAACTCTGGCCTGATTTTGCAGATCTGTTGATTTTTTTTTTCAATAATCTGTGAACAAAAGGCCATATCGACTTTCTTTAGTTTTGGTTCTTGTGGCAACCTCTGCTCTGATCCTCTCCCACATCTTTTGAAGGAGAGTATTGCTGTTATTCCTTTAACCACAATCTCCTTGTTATTTGTTGTCTGTAGTGTGCTTGTGTGAATGCTTCCTGCATAATAACTTTCCACTGAATTTTGAGTTTTTCTTATACATCCCCATGGCAATAGTCCGTTCATTTTTCTTGGTACAGAGAAAAAGATCCTATTTGGGGCAAGCAGGTTGCTTGGGCATTGGCAGGGAATGGTTGTGAAATAGAGCCGAGTAAGTGCACTCTGGTTTTGCGTGCTTGACAAATATTGGGAGATAATTCAAAAATCTATTTAAAATGAGCCCCAGACCTTGAGACACCAGTTTAACTTTTATTCCTGTGTCTGATATGAGTCTTGATTCTCTGAATAAGTCTGAACTACTTAAGAAGTACAATGGTAGAAGTCAAACTTCTGGTAAACTATCAAATTAGATTAAATTAGGTTAAATTAGGAATTAAATACAAATTAGGAAACCTTTCCTTCAATAATAATAAAGCAAAAAATATTCCAAATGCACCTGAATGATGGGGATACATGATGCTGACAGGCAGGTCTTAGTGGGAAAGCAGAATGAGATACAGTAAAGAACAACAACAAAAAAATCATTATTTATGCGTTTTCTGGACTGTCTATTACGGTATGATCCTTTCACAGCATAGAAATGAATATTGTTCAAGAAGCATCCATTGAGTGTTTTGTTCTCTCACTGAAAGCCTCATGTCCTGCACTCTAATCTGACTGAAATGTTGACTTCTTCCTTCTTAGAGAAAGTTCTGCTGGATTAAAGAGAAATATAGGAAGTCAGGATGTTATTTAAAGAGGGAGGACTTGCTAGAACTCTGGGAGGTTATGGGCACTATGGTTTCCACTGAGGTAGGTTTTCCTGCAGTGAAGTAATGCAGAGGTTCTCAGATGGATATCATGAGCTGTCCTGGGGGATTTCAGTATTTTCCAGCTCTTTGATTGTAGAAGGCTTAGTTTCCCTTCCAACAGTGCCTTTAAACTGACTTTTTATCCCCCTGAATTGCACAGTATTTTATAATTAATGGATAAAAACAGGTGAACAGCTACAACAAAGCCCACACAGGATCTTTTTAAATGCCCTTTTTTAGGATTATTGACTTCCGCAGGGCTGAAATCGATGAAAAATACAGTCTTGATTTCCTCAGTGCACAAACCCATGGAAATCTATAACAGCCTCTAGGGAGAGAAAATCAAAGTTCATGGGTTCAGCAGCTGTGAGAAGACTCATCAGCTCCAGAGCTGAGCATGCATGTTGTCAAAAGAGTTTGCTACTAACAAAAGTATATTATTTTTGCAGTATCTGCACTGGTTAATCCTTATTAAACTGCAGGAAGGAAGGGAAATAATTCCTCCCTGTAAACTAATATCAGATAGTAAAGAGTACCTGCAGGAGTACGAGGATGTCCTTTATAAACAATGCAAAAGATACAGCAAAATGGCCATGTGGTAGAAACTTGTGGTTCCTTTTTGCATTTCACTAGGAAGAGGAATGCCTGAGGCTAGGGGAATTAAGGTCCATATCCAATGAAAGGACAATACAGAAAATTAGAGGGATTGCCTGGAAATAGTTTTATACCTAATGGTTTTCTTTTATATATGTTTAACTTCAGTTGAAGAATCAATTTGAAATTAGCAGATTGAAATAAACTCGATTATATCAAAAAGGAAAATGTGGAACTGATAAAATATTTTTCTGTACAACTTTTGATTTAACTGTGGAACTTTCAGCCACAGGAAGCTATTGACATCATGAATGTAATATTTATGAAATGATAAAATATTTACATTGGATATCCATAGCTGCTCTAATTAATACCCAGTACTTGTGGAAGAGTTTCAAACAGGTATTTCTTGGAGTTGAGGTTTGGGAGCACATGATTCTGCATCTTTTACTTTGTTGGTGTTGCACTGAGGGCCAACTGTAGGTGCTGCTTTGCCCAGACTGGAGGAGACAAATGGCAGACCTTATTACCATTTACAAATACCTAATTTGGAAATGCTTTTTCAGTGAGGTTTTTTTGTTGTTGTTTTTTCATATTTCTTTAACCATGAATATGTCTAATACCCCCTGACATGGAGGATGGAATAACCTTTTTGGAGAGGCTATGGGATCTCTGTTCTTAGATGTATTGAAAAAGTGCTAAGAGAAGACCATGTGCCATTCAAGCTGGCCATAATTCATAGTTAAATAAGAATCCTATTAAAAAGCTTCAAAATATTTTCTTGTCAGAAACTAACCTGCTTGTGACATTTATCTCCATGCTTAGTATTTGTTACTTAGGTATAACAGGACAAATGTCAAATGTTTCCAGTAGTCCCATACATTTTCATGGGGTTTTATATCTGGAAATGTTTGTTTAGCTGTTATTTTATTGCAGTTGTCTGCTTTTATTTTCTCTGTGTTTTCATTGAGCACTTAAGACAAAGAAGTGGGGTGGGTCCTGGCTGATACATTATTTGCAGTATAATATTTCTAAAGCTCAATGCTAGTTTATTTGAAAGCTCTGCATGTGACTTTTTGAGCTGGACTACAGTCCTACAGTGCTTCAAAGATTACATAATGATGTCATCTGAATACAGATGATACAGTATTGTACATAATACTGTAATTTCTTAACTAATATCTTTAAAAAGAGTTACTTCTGTATTAGAACTTGCATTCTTCCAGTACCAACCTGCATGGTGGTAATATTAAGCACTGCCAAAACAAATCTTCTATAATTCTGAAATTGTGTCCAAATGATATTTTATTCAGCTTCATCACACTTTCAGCTAATTTTAAATGTAATCTTTCAATGATTCTGTCACGCAGTTGTCTAACAAGTTGCTCATGGCATAATGGAGATTATTCTTTGAAAGACAGAACAAACCCACCTTCATGTGATTTATATCTCCTTTATTTGGAGGTTCATTTTTCTTGGGGAAGAACATATGTGAGGGTTGATGCTTTGGGAAGCTGATTCTGGAGTAGTATTTTGGAAACATAGCAGAGGGGTATATGAGAGAGTTATGGATAATGGGATACTGTGGCATTGAAGGCCAGAAACCTTCCAGTGTATTCCTGAGCTTGTTAGCAGAGGGAAAGGAGGGATTTTAGCAGCACTGGAAAGATGAAAGTGAGAGCATTAATGGACTTGTGGATTCAATGCAGGAAGGGAAGTGAAAACCAAAGATCATGGAATGGTTTGGTTTGAATGGGGTCATTAAAGGCCATCTAGTCCAAATCCCCTTCAATGAGCCAGGGATACCTTCAACTACATCAGGTTGCTCATAATCCCACCCAGCCTCACTTTGCATGGAAACATGGGGAATCTACAGCCTCTCTGGGCAACCTGTTCCAGTGTTTCACCACCCTGTTCATGAAATATTTCTCCTTTATATTTATTCCGTAACTACCCCCTTTTAGTTTAAAACCCCTTGTCCTGTTGCTGTAGGCCCTATTAAAATGTCTGTCACTATCTTGTAAGACCTCTTTAAGTACTGAAAGGTCTCAATAAGGTGTCCATAAAGCCATCTTGTGTCCAGGGTGAACAGCCCCAGCTCTCTCAGCCTTTCTTCCGGGGAGAGGTGTTCCATCCCCCTGATCATTTTTGTGTCCCTCCTTTGGACCTACTCAAGCAGGCTCTGTCTTAGCTCTGCTGAGGACGCCAGAACTGAACACAGTAGGGTTTTACCAGACCAAAGTAGAGAGGAGGAACCACCTCTCTCACTCTGCTGACCACACTTCGTTTTGTGCAGCCCAGGATACAGTTGTTTTTCTGGGCTGTGGCTGCACACTGATGGATCATGTCTAGCTTTTCATCCACCAGTCCCCTCAAGTCCATCTTGGTAGGTCTGCTTTCAACCCCTTCATCTTCTAAGCCTGGAAGGGTAAAAGAGGTTGTCCTAAAAGTAAGCAATAAGAAAAATCTGAAGATTTTTTTTCTGTGGAATTAATTCACTTGTGACCTAAACTGCTATCAAAACTCAGATGTGTACAGAAATGTGAAACACTTGAAGCAGCGTGCAACTTGTAAACACCAAATATTTTCCCTACTCCTGTTTGCATTTCTAGCACACATCTGCCTGCTGGTTCTATTTCCACTTGATAGGAATACCAAATGAAGCATTACTGTAGTTGCAGCTGTATGAAATGGTCTGTGTTCATTTGTGGTGCTGCATTAAACTGTAAAAGCATTAATACCAATATGATATGAACAAGGAATGATGTAATTAAACAGAGACTTAAAGAGACAGAGATCATTCGTTGAAGCCAGGAGATAGGAGGTACAAACTTTAGGGACGAATTACCACCATTCATATCTTAGGAGCTACCACCACAGGTGACAGAGTCACCAGCCAATCTCACTTTTCTCACAGAAATTGGCCCTGCAGGTTTGGAACTGCTCTGGATGGAATCAGTTCCCTGCATTTGCTGCCAGAAATTCTCTGTACACTCTCATCTTCCTGTTTTTCTCTTCCAGGGGGAAGGTTGAGCTGAGAGGGGCTTTTTCTGCCATGTGGTTTCCTTTGTTCCCAGCGAGTCCATGACAATCAGCACCTTTGTGTCGGGTGCTTATTACTGCTAACTTGGTTGTTGCTGTTTTGTGTTTTAGTAAACTATTATTTTTTCACTTATGTCTTCTCACATTCATCTCTCCTTATGGGTGAAAGGGAAGGGGCTAAAAATACAAGGGGAAGTAACTGATTTTTGAGGGTGTGCCCTGTAAATTGTCTTAAACCAAGACAAAAGTGTAACTCCAAATTCCCACAAAGACACATTGTCTCTTTCATTTCTATCTCAGAATGCATTTTGGCTTGCTTATGTTGCTTGGTCATGTAAATACACTTCAAACTCAGATTAGGATGAAACTCACCAGGCAGGCTCCAGAGATGTGAGATAGTCAAGGCCTCTCATTTGCTGATGTAAATAATAAGGGAATAAGGATCTTTAGACAGGACTAAAGGCCAACCCTGGAGCAGGGAGACTTGTGGGGCCATAGCAGCTGTGAGACTTTAAAAAAAAGCTGCTTCAGGGACCAGACTGTTCAGGAAATCTCAGCTGGTGAACCAAGGGGAAATCTGAGTCCATCCTGTGCTGGATGCTGAAGAGGATCAGTTTTGAAAATGTTAGGTAGATACCCACTTGCCCATGTAGTGTGCCTATCATCACATTGCAGCCTGCTATTTCAGCTCTGCTTCTGTTGCCTGAGTAATCCTTTAATGTGGTCAGAGCCAAATGCACCTGGAATGGAAGCAGAGGAGATTCACAAAAGTGGCTTGTGGTAACCACAGAATGAAGAGAGTAGGAAGGGATTGGCTTGAGGCCAGCATGCTCTAAGGTGCAGGGCACTGCTACACCCCTGGGCAGCAGTGGTTCGAAATGCAGGGTCGAGAGACCCCAGGGTCAGAGGTCAGTTTGAGCAGCTCAAATGTGGGACAGGCTAGGTTCTGTCCTGGGTATGGCAAACACTGGAGACAGACTTGTGTGGAAGTAGATGTGCCTGGAATGCCTACATCTAGAGCTCTATAAAGTGGGACTGTCTGAAAGGTGGTGAAAGCTTCATTTTTGCTTTTTGAATCATAGAATCACTTAGGCTGGAAAAGACTTCTAAGATCATCGAATCCAACCAGCACTGACCACTAAGCCATGTGCCCAAATGCCTCACACCATATTTGCTTGTAAATTTTCATTGTCTTTGCAATGATCCTTCCAGAAGGCAAATGAAGTAGAATTCCTGATACTTTTTCTTAATGACAGTTCCTTCAGTACTTCTCCATGTGCTCCCAGTTGGCATGGAAACCTGATGCTGAAACTCTGGCAGGTCATCTGCAAATCCCAGTGTTTCCAGCAGAACCTGCACCACTCCTGACTGTCTCCAACTGATCTGTTTTCACCTTAGTTCTAATTGGAAACTGAGCAGAAATTGGGGCAGTGTTCAGAGGCGAGGAATACAAACACTTTGAGTTCTTAAATAATGAATACAGCAGGCTGTAAAGAAAAAAAAAAGGGCGTAGTGGAGGAAACCATAATCGGAAATATGGAATGCTATCTGATTTTCCCAGTATAATTTTCTTGGCTCAATCAGTGACAGATTCTGCCCTGTTTTCACTCTTCTATGGCAGTAGCACACATTGAGCAACATTTGCTTTTTGATCCGATCCTGTGACTGTGGTTATAATGCCCAGGTAAGAATGAATGTCTGCCTTTTGGATTAGAGTACATATTCATACTTTTTAAGAAAAATGAGTCAGAAGTTAAGAATTATATTGATATGCTCTTATTGTATTTATTAGGTCAATTTATTAGACTATATATATTTTTCACATCTCATTGTAGAAATATTTGTGAATGCTGGTCTCTGCTACCAATGAAATGACCCCATACTTATGCATAAGAAAAATATGTTTGTAGGTATTTGCTGCCCCAAGCTCAGAAAAGGAAAATGATACAAAAGTTATGGAGAACATGTTAAAGATTTCTCTTCACTTAGTTGTTCCATGAGCTGATGCATTCTATTTTTCTCCCTGTGAAAAAATAGTGAAGACCTGCTGGAACAACCCTTTTGTTCTGCTTTGCCTGGTGCCTTTTTCAATCATGTCACTTACACGAGATCTTCAGCAGAATTCTGTGACATTGTTGCCCAAATATTTCAGCGTGACTTTGTTGAAGTACTTTGTCAGAGACGTTCATTTATTGGGAAGACTTGAAGGAGGTACCACTCACATCTTTTATTGCATTGAACGTTTGACACAAATCCATAAAATTGACAGTCACAGCTTCCAAGTATCCCACAGTAGAACAAAGAGCCTCTCATTGTTTTGGATTATTGTTTTAACATGTCAGAGTGTATTTGAGAAACAATATGATTGCCTGTGGATAATGCACGTGGCCTCATTGTGCTGATTAAATAGATGCTTGGTTTGCAGGGAGTTCTGTTCAGCCTGACCTCTTCTCCTGGCTGCAATGAACTGGGTCCCATTAGCATTTGTTCTGCTCGTTAGAGTGAGAGGCGATTGCCATCCTGAAAAACACCAAATAGCCCAGTTAGTACATGAGCTGCTTTTCTTTTCCCTTGGCCTCCACCCACTGATGCTGAATATCCTGAACAAATGCTGGAGACAGTTGGCAATATTGTAGAATAATTGATCTCTGCATCTGGCACAATCTGTTTGGCACAGGCTGGCACTTCAAGAGCGAGTGTTGCACTTCTATTTGTCCCTTCGTCACCTTTTGTCTTACATAAATATTTGTGTCTTTAGTACTGAATCTTCCATGTAGTTGGAAGAACACAGCGCTAAGGTGCTGTAAGTGGGGTTCAGAATAACCCTGGTATAAAAAGCAGCAAAAACTTCATCATATATATTCAGAAAAAAAAAAAGTGTACAAGGCCAAATCTTGCTTTACAGCTCAAAGCACATTTCTTAACTGTTCTAGCAAACATTTCTGGTGTTCTTGCTCTTTGGTGGCACGGGGGTCAGTTATTACAGGGAATTGGTATGACCATGCTGCAAGTAACGATGGAGACTGACCTTGGTAAATATGAATTAACTTCTTTGGTCACAGAGAAGATATTTCAAACAAACACTAATAGAATGAAATCAGAACTTCATTATAAAGTTGTGCAGTGTGCAGCAGCTTAAAAGATCTATATTGTTGACATGGATGGGCAGTGAAATGGGTCTGTGCTGCCTCAGCCCTTCCTGGTTTAGGTGATGCTCAGGCCATCTCTTTCCATCCTTACAGGGCTCAAGACATGCTGCTACACACTGCAGTGTTGGGTATCACCTTTTGCAACCCCCGGGTGAAACTGGAAGTAACTGGAGATGTAATGAAAGAACTGTACATCTTAACAAGACATGCTTTGTCTTTTAAGAGGGAAGAGATGGGCAAAAAGTGGTTTAATGAGATCAGAAACAGTTGGATAATCTGACATTTTATAACTGTTCTAATTGTCTTCCTGCTGCTAAGTAAAGTGTCCTCTCAGACCCTTTGTTCTTTCATTTGGAGAGACTTGAGTCACTTCAGTGAGAATAGAGGGCATATCCTCAATTTGTATATATTAGAATTAATAGTTGTATTTGTTTTCTGACCTGGGAGCACATCCCACATTGTCTCATAAACTTGTTGTATATATGGAAATAGATAAAAGCAACTTAGTGGGAAGAGATGGTTTCCATAGGTAATGAGGTGGATGTGCTCAGTTTCTGCTAAAATCTCCAGAATGGTCTCTACCACAACATTATTCACTCCAGTGCCTGTTCTCAAGCACCAGAGCTCCTGCTTTAGCAATGTGTTAATGCTTTATCAACCTTTGAAGCTTAAAGGTTTTAAACATAATGCTAAAAACAACTTCAGCTAAGGGGTGAACCAGAAACTTTGATATTCTGGTCTATCATCCAGGTAAAGAAGATACGCTCCCTATACACCCTGCAAGTTAAGAGAAATTGGCATTCCTTGATAAGAAATTAATATTTTCTTTAAAGAAAAATAAAAATAGGGTGAATACAGAGCTCAGAGGTAAGAAGCGAATGACTGTATATTTGCTGCAGTGCAGCTGTGAAGAATAAGCTGTGTACTGAAGCTGTGAATATTTGAGGACAGTTAATATTGCCTCTTTTGGTAACTCTTACCCTTTAGCTGAATGTCCTTCATTGTATTTCCATATTTTATTGTTTGAATAGCATGCCTTTGCCACAAATGGCTGAAAGCAAATGGATAAATGAAAGCACTCTAAGAACTGATAGTTCCTCTAGTCTCCAATAGCCCTATTAGTTACTGTCTGGACAGCCAATACTGTATTTCATTGCATAGTGATGCCTTCCTTCTGCCTACAGGAGCATCTCAAAGTGGGACTTTTAAAAGTATATGGAGAAACAAAAGTTCTGCCTTGTTTTCTTTCTACCTCTTTTCTTTAAATGCTTTTAAAAGTTCTTTGGAGAAAAGGGGTTGAAATCCTATGATTTCTTGGAAAGGTAGCATGCCTTTTGAGTTTTGATCTGTGTTAGTGGTTTTAACCCTTAGGTCTTCTAGCTGTCCATTTAACTTAGAGGAGGAAATGATGGCTGAGATTTGTATGCCCTATCTCATCAGGGCATTTGCTATTCCTACAGCAAAGCTGTTCTTTCTCTGCAATTCCAGCCTTTCTGGTATTAGCTGGGCAATGATGTGATAATAGGGTGATGCTTGCTGTTTATTTTTAGCTGTGTTATTTAGATTGGGATGACAGGTCCTTCTGCTGTCCCAACTAATTGTAGACATCAGAAAATATGGTGTGATGTCTAGGAGGAAGAGAGAGATCTGACTTCTGGTGCAATTGTATGATTTATGAACAGGTTCATTTCTGCAGCTACAGCTCTTTCATTTATTTGCATCACCTGAGTAAGATGTGCTGTAAAGCAAAATGTTGTTGATAACTTAGAGTGAACTTTTGGACTTTGCCATGACTGTGAGACTGCTGAAGTGCCAGACTGCAGCCTGAGGCTTGAATCAAAGCTGGGCTTCGTTTCCCTAAGGAAGTCACTGAATCTCTCCTTGCTGCAGTGGTGAGAATTAATTCATTTGTGTTTCAAAAATGCTTTGAGACTGTCACCTGGATGGAGTCATAGCAGTGCAGAGTGTGAACAATGCACCACAGGATGGCTCAGCAAACCAGAGAAGCACTGAGGCATGGACAGAGCTGAACAATATCCAGGTATTGCTCAATCACATTTATGTCCCTAGGGATTGGAGTGCTGAAGTGTGAATGTGGGTTCTTTCCTTTGAAACACATGGAACAAAACGAATAATTTGTTTACTTGCAAGCTGTCTCTTTGATAGTCTTCATACCCACAATTCAGGTGTTGCAAGTGAAATGCAATGCTACATTATCCACATGTGGCTCCTGACTTTTTTTTTAGAGAAATACAGTAAAAATAAGTGGTGCTTAACATATTATTTGCAAAGTGTGGTGGATGATAATTCATGTTTTCATAATGTTGTTGTTATAAGCAGAAAATAAAATATGTATTTTTCTGAGAAGGCCAAAAAGCCCCCCCCAAGCAGGGTACAGGGTTTGGAAATTTCACAAGGGGCTCTCCTCCTCTCCAGAGAAGGAAACAAAGGAATTACAATACCAATAGAAGGTGGAGGATGACCAGGACAAGGACACTCAGCACTCAAGGACTAATGGCCCTGAGATGATATCTTATCTGGGCCATTAGGAACATTCAGGAGTCCTCCCCACCCAGGAAATCTTTTCAGAAAAGTGGACCCTGCTTTCGAAATTTCATCAACGAAGGCACTGAGGGACAAAAGAACTTACAGAATCTTGGACTCACGTAAGCTCAGTCAGAAAAGGTATAAAACCGACTGGCATGAGCCCGATCCTTCATGAAACCAGGGGGAGTATAACGTGGTAGAGGTTGCACTCGTGGTTTCACCCAGTGTCGGCACTGTTTCCTTGGTTGTTGGCTTTGTCGATTTCTCTGTCCGAAATTTTCGCTGGCAAATAAATCACTTTTTATGAAATTGGCTCTCTAAATTTATAACACAAAGTAAACCTCCTGGGTTAAAATTCTGAGAGGACATCTTGCTTGAATAAGAAAATATACAAATACAATTGCGTATCATTCCTTTTCATGCCCACTGCTGCACTTGTATAAATAGCACGGATCTGTTGGTTCCTGCCATTTGTGCTTGGTTTAAAAGAGTGATGTCAAATGTCAAAGTTCTCCTAAATGTCCTTTCTTTTAAGATCTATATATTTGTTATTGTTTTCTAACTAGGATTTTCTTTCATAATGTGAAAAGAAATATTAAATCCAGAACATTTCTGTTATTTACGGCAATATTTAAGCAACTGAAATTCACAGTTGGAAAGGAATTAATACTTTGCAAAGAATAGCACTTAGAAGAATTTTCCTTTTAGCATTAACAGTAAATCTGTCTGCAGACTTTGGTTTACTCAGGTTTTTGATTTTTTTCAGCAAATACTTTTAAATGTTTGCTCTCTTGATTGTTGGTGAATATTCAGTATTTGAGCTCTGTGCCTATGAGGTCTGTGCCTACAGACTATTGATCAGAAGCATTTTATAATGCTTTTCCTGCTCCTTGATTAGACAAACATGTAAGCTCTCTGGCTCAAATAATTGTGTGGGTGAAGCTGAAGCTTGGTTGCCAGGAACACTTTCTTGGGTTTTTAAAGTTTATGCAAAGCCCTCGGTCAGGAAAACAAGGTCACTCAAATGTTTTCGGAGAACCAAACAAAAGGACTCAAGAGGGGCTAAAAAAGGACTTAAAATAGTAAAAGAAATAGTGGTGGATATCCTTTTTTCAGCTTTTTCCTTGTTGTATTCAGACTAGAGAATAAGGTAACAGATTATGTACATTCAAATTATCACATCTGTAAATAGCAGTAGCATTAAAGATGATTGCCTGGACTGGGAGAACCAGTTCTGTTGAGCCTCATCCTTTACCTGTGACCCACAAAAATTCCTCTGGGTTTGATCCCCCCCAGTGCCAGTAGGGATATGGGCAGTGTGTTCTCCATGACTGAACCTGCAGCTAATTGGTGTCTGGGTGCTCTAGGCATTAATTGAGATACACCTGCAAAAAGAAGGTTATTGTCTCCCTATCCAACAAAACCACTGAGTTCCCTGCCATACTAGAGACTGGGAATAAGGAATATAAGAAAACTATTAACTACAGAAAGAAATGCTGCACCATTCCTGGGCTGTGAAAGACCCTGGGAAAAAATAGAGAACATTAGAGCTACAGTAAACACCATTTGAACTCTGATCTACTTCCTTTGAACTTGCCAGCTTTATCTCATAAGCTCCCTCTCTTTCCTGCAGGGTGTCAGTGAGAAGAGCAGGAATTGTGCTTTTCATCCATCGATGTTGGGAAATGTCAAGCTTTCAGGCTCTGGCAGTGGGAGCCAGCAGAGCTGCTGGAGGTCAGGGAGTGTGAGATGACGTCTCTTCACTACGTGGCACTGTTCTAGACACGACTTCAGCCACGTGCATCAGCTGAGGCTCACACAGAGCATGGCAAGAGAAGGGTGGATGCCAGTAAAATACTTCTCACATTCAGTGGTGCAGAGTGAATGTTGGAGGGAAAGCCAGTTCACCTTAGCCCAGGTTTTATGTATTTAACTGTTTCCAGGCACCTTGCTGTTTGTGTATCTTCTCCAGGTCCATGAAGTGGTTTGTACTGGGACTGATGGAAATGGAATTATTTATTTCATTTAATGCAGATATTCATAAACCTATTGAAATCTGTGAGAGTGTTTATTCTTACACTCTGTCAAACACTGAGGTTTGCAAAATATATGATCTTTGAGGTCTTTCCTTTCACAGGGAAGTGAAAACAAAGATTTGGTGAAACTAATATGAGACCTTTGCTCCTGAAATTGGTAGGCCCAGGACTCTCAAGGTATTGGTTAATCACCCTGATTGGGCTACTCAAGAATTTAAAGCAGGCAAACCACAAATGAATTGCAAATAAAAGAGTTTTCTTAATTAAAATCTTTATACAATTCTTTTTTTTTTTTTTTTCTGGTTTTCTGAGCAGCCCAGCTGACCAATATGACACTCCTTTTGTTGCTTTCTATGTAGTGAGTTTCTTTGTTGGCAGGCCTGATCATTTTGGGACTATTTTGAAAGTACCTATTCATGTATACTCTCTTAAAGAAAGAAAAAAATGGGAATACTGTGCTGCCAGTCCCCTGTAGTGAAGAGGGAACAAGAAAGCTGGTAGAGCTGGACAAACTGAACTGCCTGCAGAATAACAAGGAGATGGACAGATTCCTTTTTTCCCACTTGATTCACTGCTACCCTGATTTGTCTTTCATTTGTTCAGCTGCGTTTGCTCTCCAGCACATCTGTGCTGCAGCCATTTCTCACCTCTGTTTGTTTGCCAGTGTAAGGTGTGTATATATGATATTCCTCTTGCTCAAACTGAGAGTAGCACCAAAAACTTTTCTTTTGTGTAGCAGAATATACAGTGTGCTTTGAGGGCCCTTCAGCAAGACAGCAGTAGTGATCGAAGACTTCAAGGCACACAGAGCACTCAAGGACACAGGTTGAAATTCTGCTCTTGGCCTCAAGCATTGCTTTTACACCTTTTTGTCAGCTGTTTTTTTTTTTTTTTTTTTTTTTTTTGTTGCCTTCCAGTTTTGAAGTTGCTGATATAAAATGATCTAATATGATCTCTCTGTAGTGGCAAAAATTGCCAGACTTACCACAGAGAAAGAAATGCAGACAAAACTAAAAACACCAAGAAAACCCCCAACCCAAAACCCAACACAACCAACAAACCAAACAAACCCTCAAATCTCTGAGATTTTGGTGTTCCCCATAATGTCAGTTGTGGAGCTGGCTCAGTCCTTAAAAAGATGGCCAATTCTGGTTTACTGAGAGGGGGAAGCCTCTGGGCTTTCTCTGGCAGCCCACCTAGGAGAAGGGTCACAAGTGGAGGTGAATCAGTGTTGTGAAATAAAGGCCAAGTTATTTTAAACCTGGCAGCAGCAAGTGCCAACACAGTTAATGGGAGCTTTGGAAAGGGCTTTTACCGGAAGGTGAGGGTGATTATTTCTCCTTTGACTTGTAAATAAGCTTGCAGGTTGTCTGACTTAAAACACAGCTATTCCTGGTTCTCACTTGTTACATCTCATTATATCTTGTACCTTTTTTTTCATTTCTTGAACTTTTAACCTTTTCAAGAATGCAATTAATGTGCTTCTAGCAAGCATTCGTGTATCATTATTGTCATATTTCAAAGTAAGCTAATTTCTTATCTTCTCATTGTTTCTTCAAATCTTTTTTTTTCCCCTATGAAATGAGAATATTAGGCTAGATTCCTAAAGGATGTAACCTAGATACTGAGGGCACACATTTATCTGCTGTTTGTCTATTGAAAAGTCTAATCCTAAGTATAAATATTCATCTGCTGGTTATTTGCATGCATGAAAGATGGTAGATATATACGAAAGTTTTTTTGCTTTCCCTGCTTGTGTTGGGGAAGAGCTCTGAATTACCATGGAGGAGAAAAGGAATGCTTTTGTCTCAGCAAGAACAATAACAGCTGGATAAACCTTAATTAATTTAGAACAATTATACACTGATTTTCTATATTGCTTATATATTATACACTGCTTTTCTATATTACTTATATAATGAATAGCATAAGAGAGCACAAGGACTGTCAGGTTATAAATGTAAAAGGTGTAGCAGTAGTGTATATTAAAATCAGATTATTAGAGATGCCTCTGCCTGAATTAAGGCACAAACAAGACCATTTGGCCGAAGTATGGATTTTATTTAATAGTGTGATAAATGCTGTATATAATTTGGTTTTATTGTAAATATGTTTTATGAAATAATGTAATAAATCCACACTGTAACTTTAAATCAAACTCCACAATTGCCTCAGAAGCCACATACTCCAAATTGTGCCTGAAGCCACCCTCCAGGATTGTATCACCACTGCTGGCACCCAAGGAAATGACATTAACAAGAGAAAGAAGGGTGGAGCTGGACGGAGATGGGTGCTTACCACTGATGGGCCTGCCAACGACCCACCGATTAACAACTGATATCTATCTTACCAGTATTATCAAGCTGGTGAATCCCAATACCTGGTTCCAGTAAATCTAATCATGGACTACTCCCTTCTCGGAAAGCCATTCAGCCGACTGGCAGCAGAAAATCAAGGATACATGAATATGTATCCCAAGTGAGGAGGCAAACAGACTGAGATCAGGTACTGTACAGCGAAACACTGTATAAAAGTGGGCCGCTCAGTGCACATGGCGTGAACTGTGGGTGGTACGGTGCAATAGAAGCTGTATCTGAGGTTCACCCAGTGGCGACCCCCGGGCTTGACACTGACTTCGATTGTGGCATTTCTTGATTGTTCTTTGCTATTTTTCAATAAATTCTTTTATTGATAAATTGGCTATTTCCATTTATAACAATAGTAAATGTGAGGTGGAGAGAGAGAGAGCGAGAGAGTGAGAGAAATAGAAAAGTTCCCATCAGGTGGCTTAGTTCACAGTCCAAACTCCAGGAATCCAGAGGCATATTCATGAGAGTGGGCTTCAGTGGCCACAGATGAGCAGTTGCTTTAAAGTTTTCAACTCCGTAGTGTGGAGAAGAACCAAAATCAAAGTGGGATTTACAGCCTCTTCTGTTCCAGTCATTACTTTTGTTTTGATGTCTCAGCTTCTAGGAGAGGTGACCTTTGCAAATGAAGAAATAAGGCACATACACAAGAGGAGAGGCAGTAAAAGATTTATGGTGGTATATACCTTTTCAAAGCCTTAAAGGTTTCTTCATTCATTATCTTCTCAAGTTTCTGCTTGCAAGGGACAGACAGTTAAAGTGGGGCTTGTTTTTCTCTTTAAATTTAATGACAGGTAGAGACTGCATGGTGAAATACATGCTTGCAATAACAAGATAACAATACCAAGGAGCTCATTGAGGCAGTGCTTGTGTCACACATGAAAACCACATTGTAAGTGGCAAGTAAGATCTTTTGTACAAAGCATAAAAGTATTTATTTTAAAACAAAATAAGTAAAGAGGGAAAGAAAACGTCTGAGAGCATTGTGTAACTGGTTCAATAGATAAATTCTTGGAGAGTGCTGAATCTGCATGACATTAGCACAATAACCATAGGGTCATGTTCTACATGTGAAAGGCCTTGCTTATTTCTGTATGAAAAAGGCCTTGAGCACTTGGATGATGTTTTTGCGTTGTTCACTTGATTTGGTGTTCACACTTTTAAATATTCCTGTTTTTGGATGTCATGCATTCAACAGGCTGTCTCTGACTCACATCTATTGCTGTTAGACTCAGTAGACTTGGCATTGAGAGACAACCTGGGATGGGGATAGAACATGAATTAGTGGAAATTCAAACGGAGGTGCTTGTGGGATGCCTTAAAAAAAATTCTGAAAGAGAAACAACACAACGTGATATTCCAGCTCTGAATATTTGTGTTTGTTGTGTGATTTAGACTCTGTGTGATAATGGACTGGGAAGTGGGCAGTGTTATTTCTAATGAGATGTCAGTCCTAAAACACTGCATGCATTAGTGGAAAGAAGTGGTATCCATCTGATGACTTCTGCTGATGTTTTTTCATCTCATTAAGCCTTGATTAAGTAACATGCATGTTACTTCATAAATACATGGTAATTTCTGCTTGACTCCACTTGTGGCTGGCTGGGGCAATACAGGAAATTATCTTTACTTAATCCCTTTTTCTCCCATCTCTTCTCTCCCGCAGAGCCACATATTGCTCTCCAGCATTTCCACTCCAGAATACGAGTGGTCCTCTCCTCTCCCATGTAGTTTTTGCCCTTTTGATGAGATGTGTGAGTGTACCCCAAGTTATTCACTATCCACGATTCCTCCATCTACAAGGAATGTTTTCTGCCCATCTTGGATATCATTTCTCTCTTCAAAGGCTTATATGAACTCTCTGTGTGTCCCATGGTAATATATGTACATTTCTCCACAATGTTGTACTTTCATAGTGGGATAAACATTACAGATGGCTGTTTTGTGTCAAAATCCCAGCTGGAATCAGGTGATCCTTACCTTGACACAGATGAAGTTAATGTATTTTTTTCTCAACTGCAGCTGACCTCAACCAGCTATGTTAAGATGATGTCTATATAGCTGTTTTTCCTACTGCATGTCCTAGCTAAATCAGGTTTGTTTTTGTGGTATCAAATAGCCAACCTTTTCTTTGGCAATGCAAATATAATCTTTGACAGTAGAACTCCATCAGGTGGAGCGAGGGTAGTAACGGTAAAAGCTCATGTTCCTAAGGAGGGAGTAGAAAGTATCCCATTGGCTTGTGTGTGTTGAAGGTTGGATGGCTTGGGGTCTATATTTCTTTCCTTTTCTTCCCCCCACCACCCTTAAGCTGAATCTAGTTTCATGAAAGTTTTCTTGTAATTTCTGTTTCTATACATATGTGCTCAGATATCCTGACAGGTGTTGTGCATGAGGACAGAATTTACATGGATGATGCTGGAGAAGCTACATACCAAGAACCTTTAGTAGACATTTGCCTCAAAAAAGTCTCCTTTGTGTCTGGATGTGTTTAAATTTCTTAAACACAATTTTTGTGTGAGAAATTTCAGTTTTGGTTTGCATCTCTACAGTAGCTTGCAGCCCGCTAATCTCTGGTAAGAACAGTAAAATACTGTGGCAGTACTCTTCGTATTTATAAAAATAATAATGATTAATAGGGAGAATAAACCCCTCAAAATGACAAAACCTCCAAACCAACAATACTTTGCCGTATTAAGCAAGTACAAAATAGAAAAACTGGGATTAGGGGAACATAAAATAAGATGTTTGCCTAATGTAATTGTTAATGGTACTTAATTTTTATCATGGGAAGTCCTTGCTGTTTCTACTCGAAAATCACATAAAAGATATAGAAAATGTAGCAGAAAGCACCTGTTGAAATTCTTGCCTAATACCTGCATGCAATATCAAAACAATGGCTTAAAATGTAACATTTTTAAACAAATAAAAATAATTCATTTGGAGTTCACTTGACTTTAGTTATATGCTAAGAAGCCAGTTTTAGAAAATTTAACTCTTACCTAAGAAAAAAAAAGTGTAAGATCTCTTGCTGGTGATGTAAAGAATGTGAGTAAGAGGTGGGTTACAGATATGATTCTGAAATATCTTATCCTGCCAAAAACCAGTGATGTGTTTAATTTTCACATTGCAAATGGTGTGCAAAATGGTATTCACTTAGGACAGAAGTTCTTCCTCCCCCCTTTTTTTTCCGACAGACTATTTTTGAGAGTTGATTTTGAAGACATGGCTCGTGGTGCTGCTCAGGATACACCCAGATGTAGCTGTGAATGTGTTCTCCATCTGGTTCTGTGTGGGAATAGCCCTGTAGCTTGGGGCCCTGGTCATGTGCCAAGTGTGTTGACATAACCCAAGTAAGAATGACACATTATTTAGATTATGTTAGACAAATACAGGAATTGCTGACTTGTAAAGAGAGGAGGTCAAGGCAGGGAAGTGGAATCATTTAACTTTGATTCCACTAAATTTAGTGAATTGTCAGGTATTTCTAAGCATGCAATGCATTTGTAGTCCAAATGTTTCTTTCAGCACAAATGATTGTACCTGCACATTTCCACTGGACTTAATTTTCATCTCTGCTTTTTTTAGTGTTTTTTTGCACCCAGTTATTGGCAAAGCAACAAGCAAACAATAGACTTCAAAGTCCCCTTGTAACAATGTTGCTGCTGCTCAAGGCAACAGGTGAGCAAGCACATACAGCTACCTTAGAGACTGAAAGGAAACAGGAAACTGGTGCTTTGTTATCTCAGTGGCTATATTGCTTTATTTGGTTATATTGCTGCTGAGGAGAGCATACAATTTTGAACAAAGGTGTCATAAGGAACAGAGGGAAGACAAATGCAAAGGTGCTAATTTCAAAACCTGCAGCAAATAAATGATGGTGGGAAAGGTCATAAGCCAAATTAGGACTGAAAATAGTCTTTCAATAGGTAATGGAAGACTTTGGGGAAGAGGTAATGAAATACCTTAAAAGTGAAGGAGGAAAATGAGTTTATGACTTTTGTGAAAGAGGAAGGAGCCTATAGAGGAATACAAAAAAGCTGGTGTAGTTGAAGGGATTGGGTAGAAGTAGGATACCTCCTGCCATGTTTGAAATGGCTATGAACTGTTATTTTTATTTTTAAAAGCCAAATTAAATGATATTACAGTGAGCAAGATGGAAGTGAGAGTCTAAAAGTGAATTTTAGTAGCATGACAGTGGCCAGACAGGAATGTTTTTCACTAAAAAATTATTTCAAGGTAGCTCTACAGAACCTGGATGGTCACTCAGAATTGAAGATGAGGCAGGGTTTTATCATCCTAAACAACCAGTAAAATGGTAAGTTATAATCAGAAAAAAAGAAAGGGCCTGTGAAAAGGAGGGATTTGGAATTCTTTTTAGGTTTACTTGTGCTTCCCTTCCTGGAAAAGAATCACTGAGGTGTTGGTCAAGATATGAATTTCCCAAAAAGAAAGAGGAGACAAATATGAGGTATATACAAATCCTTGGGGTGATGGCAAGGTGGAGATATCCGCATTTCTAATCTCATGTTACCCTGGGCTGTCCTGGATGTGGAAACCCCTTGTAAAAACAAAAGGAGTGAGATGGATTTGCTCAAGGATAATCTGAGTAAAGAGAATGAGAAAATAAAATCACAGAAACCAGAAAAGCTGATATAAAACAGATGAAAATGGGAGAAAGAATTTTATACAGACAGTGAACAAGGGGAATGTTTTCAAACCCATACTGTGAGGGTAGTAAGGCACTGGAACATATTGCCCAGAGAAGCTGTGGATACTCCATCCCTGGAAGCGTTCAAAGCCAGGCTGGATAGGGCTTTGAACAGTCTGGATCCCAGAAGGTCCACCTGATCCATTTGTGCTCTGATTAAACAAAATACATACACACAAGACAGCAAAGCAGTCCATACCCATAGATTTAAATGAAGGGAAAGGAGAGGTTTTCTTAATGAACAAAATGCTGAGTGGATAAACCTGTGGCAGACACATAATCTTGTTTTTTCCTTCAGAAATTCTGAGGAGGTGAAAAGGGGATTATGAGGATCAGCTGGGGTTGCCAGAGATTAGGAGGTGAAGAAAAGGAGGAGAGAAGTGATAATTAGGCAAATAGCAGTAGGTGAGACTAAAGAAGAAATAGTCATCATGATGGAGGAGGAGTTGGTAGAGTCTACTCTAGCAGTGAGAGAGCCCAAGAGAACCTTGCTGATATTCAGGTAAGAAGTGCACTATTGGGTAAAGCTGCAATTTTTGTAAACTGTTGGTTGTCTGCTGCTAAATACCTGTTTTGTATTACAGACCTCAAAAATCTGGATCCATGTTTGCTCCTTGTGATCGTCTTCCATACCATCCTTACTTTCTATCATTTCAGCAGTAATGAAATTAATTTTAGAAACAAGGTTTTGAAAAGAGAACTGGATCAAGGTGGATCAGGTCAACGTGTGCTTAGAGGCCTTTAGTGGAAAAAAACCCAGGGAAAAACCTGGCAGGTAACAAAGAGCAGGCTATGCAGTTTGGGAGACTTGAAGAACCTTAGGAAAAGCCACCTGTGTTGCGACAGCATACATCAGAAGAGGGATCGTTCTTTAGGAAAGTGGGATTCAGATTACAGCAGCCTGTTTCCAACAGCAGGTTCAACAAGCCAGATTTATCCACTTCCATCCAGCCCAGCACGCAGTTAGAGGGCTGTATTTTAATACTCCTTCATAGCTACAGTTATTCCTACTCACAAAATGAGGTCAGCTGGATTTATTGCTTACTGAGAGTAACACAAACACTTGGAGATGGAATAATTCTTTTTTAATGGGAAGGTCTATCGTGCACAACTTCTCTGCTATTATTCCTAGTGAGGATGAATATACTTCAGTTGACTTTGGCATTTAGTGCCACTTTTGGAGAGCTGTCAGAGCAGCACACCCAGAGAGAAATCTCTCAGCTCTTGTCTTATACTCGGGTATCCTGTGATACCTCATGTCATTCCTGTTAATAAAAACCAGCTCCTCTTCAGCCAGATGGTACCTGTTGTTTATCCTCTGCCTTGAATTCAAATGGACAGTTTTGGTGATTTCTGGTCTGACTCCAGAACCACATTTGAATGGGATCTGCACTGCTATTTACAATGGATTCACTGAGTTGTGAGTAGAATTAATCAGGAACCTGAAAATTGCCAAAGAGCTACAGGAAAGGCTTAAATGAATTGTGTAATACACTCTTGAGATTTACCCAGTGTTTTTTTCCCCTAGAGCCTGTGGTGCATAACATTAGAAGAGTAATAAACCATACACCTCTCAATGTTCCTTGAGTTGCATTAAATATATTGGGCTACTGCAGCTGAACAGAAGGGTATAATCTATTTCTACAATTCTAGTTCCTGCTTGCAGGTGATCCATTTAAAGCGGGTTGTCAGTGGACTGAAATCAGGATGTGGCTGCTCTGACTGGTTTTCCTTTCCCTTTGGCAGTCCTAACTCCCCTCTGTATTTCTCCACTGTCAATGGAAAGGGATTCCTTTGTCTTCTGTGGAGCTTTTCCAGATATAAATGGCTGAAAGAGGTAAGTTTACATACATTAATCATGTTATGCTTGGGATCCTTGGGATTTCTTTTGTGTTGTCATATCTGCCAATCTTCATGGTTTCTTTTCATCTGGCAAGAGCCGTTCCAATGTCATGCCACAGATGCATAGGTTTCGTTATTTGTTCCTGTATTACTTCACTTCTTTGCAGTGCTTGGTTATAATGCCCAACAAAACTAGTCAAGGTTTAAACGCCAAAGAATGAAAGTAAAGATTTGAGGACAATCCTTACACAGCAAAAGGGAGAAAATTCTCTCCAAAAGCCAGATTTGACAAGAAGTCAAGAAATACAGGAATAAAATGACAATTGTCACAAGCCAGACTGAGAGGGACCTTGAAAGAAATATTAGTAAGAAATGGCAAAATAATCTTCAGCCTTAGAAACCAAAAAGAGCAATGACTGGATAGTTTGCTGTATGGTGAAGGAGAGGGGAGCATAATCTAAGCATAGATAGGAGTTGGACTGAATGGTTTGTGCTGGGATTGAGTACTCTTAGGGTGGTGACCACTGAGCAAAGGCAAGCAGCTGCGAGTTTATGGAAATAGAAATGACCACTTTCTAGATGAGAACAGAAAGAACTTAATCCTATCAAGTCAGGAGACCAGCTAATTTCCATCACACAATGCTGAAAGGGCTGGCACATGAAACTGCAGAACTGTGGCTGAGTATATTTAATAAACCTTAAATATCTTTAATAAATCTTAAATATCTCTTTGGGGAGAATGGATATGACTATGCAGTACCTTTATCTAGGAAGGGAGAAGAAGTGATGTGGGAAAAGACAGGCCATTAATCTCACCTCAAGTGCATGCATGGCTTAGA
This sequence comes from Phylloscopus whistleri, assembly GCA_017589585.1. Taxonomy (NCBI): domain Eukaryota; kingdom Metazoa; phylum Chordata; class Aves; order Passeriformes; family Phylloscopidae; genus Phylloscopus; species Phylloscopus whistleri. Next base: position 6,796,213 of record JADMLD010001554.1, on the reverse strand, counting down.
ACAAAGTCTGAAGGAAGGACTAATTAAGACACATGAGAAAATGGGCAGTGGGATGAAGAGTGGCATGGCTTTACCATAAATAAGCCAAAGGAAAGGTAGGCACAGCTTTTTGTCTTTTGTCTTAAAGGAAAATGCTCAAAAATTTGGAAGAGGGCTTCCAAGCTTCTGCTCCTTGGAGAATATTCTTAAATATCATTTCTTAGTGGCTCATACTTTACAGTGACTTTGCTCAAAATTTCCCTCTAGACTTCCCTAAGTCTTCCACTGAATAAAACGATCTTCAGCAGTAATTTAAAACCAGACACCAAAAGCTAGATGTCATGCTGAGCCTTACTTTAATATTACAATAATTTACATGATTGTTTCTGCAGTATTTTATCTTTAATGCTCATTATTGATATGTGTGCCTAGAGATAAATGTCCTTGTTTTGAAAACAAGGGACAGCATGTACTGACCCAGCCAGAACATCAAAGAGAAATTTAATGGGATGTAATTTTGCTTCTAAACAAACCAAAACAGTCAACATTTTTAAATGCTTTTAGAGCAATCTTCAATCTACATTTTTACAAACAATCAATTTGCCAAGTAAACAAAGCCAGGAGATAATTTCTATGTGAATTTTATGCAATTTAATTGTAGTGTCTTAGAATTACATGGAATATCTTCACACTTTTATGATTCTTGTACAGTGCAGAGAAACACCAGGAAAGCTGGGTTGTGTCAGGTGAAGTGCTGACTCAGCCTGCTTCCAGTCTCCAGTTCAGCTCAGATTTTTGCCACTTTGACTGGAGCATAGGTGAGTGTAGTGGGTGTGACATCAAGTCAGACCTGACTTTTCTGTTTCTTTAAATTGCTAGACCTGCATGCAACAGTCACCATACACACTAAGAGAGATATGCAAAGTGGAAGAACTAAATGCTCCTTGAAAACTGCTGAAATCAGCAATATATGCTTAAAATGTGTTTACTTTCAATGTCACTTTACACTTTTTGCTCTGTAAATGTGATCTCTGTGCATTTTGAGCTGCTTAGGCTATTGCTTCTTCAAAGAACTTTAAGTGCATGATCCTCAGAGCCATTAAAGCTTTTGCTCCTGAAGACATCTCTGATTATCAGAGAACAAGAAACAGAATGGGTATTGCTTGTAGGTAGGGGAAAATGTCATCAGTGGCCTTCATTTGCTGTCTACCTCATGAAACAGCAAGACTTCCTGGGAGGCTCCCACAAGGATTCAAAGCGATGTTAGGTAAGCCTGGCTTTTACAGCTACCTTCTCTCTCTGGAGATTAAATTTGTCAGAAAATGTTGGACACTAAGGAACAGAGGCAGAACTAAGGCAATGATCTGTGTGCCCCTTGCTTAAAAAACATTGCCACAAAGGAGAGAGGAACATGAAGTAAATATTAGCTTGTTCTCAGTGGAAGGTTACAGTCACCCAGAAATTAGGTGGTAATTTAAGCTTCCCAATCATGTAGAATCTAGTAACAGATTTCTAGCAACAGGAAAGTTGCAACCTACACATGGTAGGGGATTTTTCCATTTTTTGCATTTCAGTGGACTGGTGGCAAATATCTTTATTTTGTATTGTCCCTTACAGCCTCCTGAAACATATTTCTGCCATCCCTGAACTCAGATTTTGAGTCCCATCTGTCTTGTGAGAATGTTTCTTGTTATGAAATGCCTGGAGCAAAGCAAAAGAAGAATCTCCCCAAATTAGCATTTAGTAATTTCTATCCATGGTACATCTCTGTTACATTTCTCCTGCCTTTTAGTCTCTCTGCTCTTACAGGCCTCATTCTGCTTCTCTTGAGATTGAGTTTTGCTGATGAAACAGAAGAATTAAAAATGATAGGATATTCCCTTATCTTCCAAAATTAGAAGAGGACAGAATCCATACCACTGCATGTATGTGAGAGCTTTAGAAAACAGTTGTTTTCCATACATAGCACAGCTGACCATGTGCTTCCAGTCTTATTGATCTGCTACTCCTTTTTTTCCTTTAAGTGGGCATATTTAGAAAATTTGCTTCCTGGTAAAATTACTATGTTCCAGCCTATGGAAATGTGTAATCACTCAGTTTGCATTCATTGATTTTTTTTAAATTGTCTTCTTATTAAGGTTTAATTGTATTAACCTCAGAAGTCAATCTGAACACTTTCATTAAATTCAGATGTATGAAGACCTCAGACTGATGTAAATTTTGAGTCACTGTTTGCTTGCCACCTTTTTACAGCCCTTTTATTAAATCTAGACCTTATTGTCTTTTGATGCTTGATGTTTTCTAAACCAGACTGAGAGCTGGGTGAAAATTTGTGAGTCAATGAACTTAGCAGATATTCACATATGAACCAAGTCTTGCCTTTAGCTAAATTCTGACCAGACTTAAAAAGAGAGAGAATCGGAGCTTAATGCTGTTTGTCATTACAACTTACGTGCTGATAACCTGAATGTCACCAGCTGGCTTCCAAATTCATAATGACTTTAGAGATATTACTGATTTCAGCAATATTTAAGGAACAGTATATCAAGTATTTAAGGTGAAAAAGGAATGAATATACAATATCACCTTTTGTGGTATGTTGACCCTGGCACCCACAGGGTTGCTTGCTCACTTTGCTCCCTTTCCCATCTCATCCCTGCAAGTGGTGGGAGAGAATAGGGAGACTGAAAGTGAGAAAAACCATTGGACAAGATAAAGAAGATTTTATAGGAGAAGGAAAGAGGGGAAAATCCCAAGAAGTAATGTGACAGCAAGTATTCTATATGTATTGGGTGTCTGTTCTCAAGGGCAGCCTTAAGAAGCAGATATTTATCTAGTTCACATCTGTAACGCTTTTGTCTCCTCAATAATCCTTTTATCATGTCAGAAAACACAGACTAGATGCCTAAAACCAGTGAGCAGTAAAAAATGCCATTGCATATTTTGCTTCTACATTGTGACTTTCCTTTCTGTGCATCTACTAACTTACTCTAGGCAGTGTTTCAGGTATGCACACTTGAAACATTGAGGCCTCCTCAACAGAACATGCTCTGATTCACTTCACAATGAACCTAATTAATTAACTCTTTCTGCTCTGCTGTGAGACAGCTGGGAGAAAGATTGAGGTCTACAGAATTCAAAATAGGCCAAACCTCCATGAAATGCTGTTAAAAATTCTCCTGTATCCCACAAGCACACTTACTTGACATTCTTGGTCTGTAACCAGGCATTAGCATCGTATCCAGCATGATCATCAGCTGAAAAATAAAGGGGCATTTAAATAATCCACATAGCTGGTTTACAATTCAGTGCTAGATTGAGTTTTACTAAATAACAACTTTGCATACAGTCTACAAACAAAATAAGCCATCCAATTTAAGCAGTGAGGGAGATACAAGGATGAAAGTCAATTGTTAATTCCCTGGGTGGTCCAGGATCTCACTGATGTGTCTGCCTCGATGTGACAGTCCCCTGGTTTGGGTTTCAAGCAATTAATGTGAAGTCACTATTAGAAGGACTCTTATAATTAACTCTCATTGTCAGTCATAGAGCAACTGACCCTTCCAATTCAGGACACTGAAGACAGTTGTCTTATCATCCATGTTGGCATTACCACATGTGAAATTCTCAATAAAGTAGTTTGTGGTTTTTTTTTTGGTTTTCTTTTTTTTTTTTTTTTTTTTTTTTTTTAATGCTTGGTCCATGATTGCTTATGTTACTGATCAGTATTGTGTCATAATCCATCACAATGAAATCAAGTTTTTTTCTCCTAAGGTACTGAATGCTCTATCATTTAGAAATCTTTATCCATGGTAGTAGACCACTTGACTGACTGTAGGCCCAGCATCAGTGGAGGAATGGTGACTACTTGTTGAATCCCCAGGGTCCCAGTGTAACCAGTGTAACTTCAGTATAACTACTGAAGCCAAATCACCTAATAGGATGTGCTGAATGAAAGTTATGTTGTTCCATTCTGAAAACCTTTTCCCACCCTCCTGGTTTCCTAGTGAGTGGATGGTAGAGCCAAAGGACTGCAAATTCAGAGAAGCCCCATGGATTTTCAGAACTTGTCAAAGAAGTTGAACTAAATTCTTTCATGTACTGTAATGAAAATTCATTTGGTCGTGGCTAACAAAACAGAGAATGTTTGCTTACTCACAGGAATTAATTCTATTGAGTTACTATAAATGACACCTGAGGGGGAAGTTTTTATTACTGTAGTAAAGAGGACAATCAGGAAGCAGCAAGTGAGGAAAGTTTGAGAAGTGTCAAATTACTCTAAAAATGGCAACAAACCTCTTGCCAAAAGACTGAGAAACTGGCAACTCTGAATGTGATTATTCTCTGAGGTATCAAAGCTGAAACTATTATTGGCCATATAAACTGCATTTAGACAAAAATATAAGAATGATAACTCAGACCTGGTTAGAAATATTCAGTAAATGTCTACAAAAACTAGTCTGTATTTCTCTTTGGTGCTCTGTTTTTTTACATAATGTAAGAAGTTCGGTGAAGCATAGCTCTCTCTATGAGTACCCTGTTCATCCCTTGGCACTCCTTAGGGAACAGCAGGGCCCTAAAAGAATGTAAATAAAAACTCATGTTACAGGCCTTCAGTCCAATTTCTCATGGGCTTACACAGCATTATGTGCATGGAGCCCTTTTCTTTATTGAGTCTGTCTTCAAATGGGTTCTGGTGCCTTGTCCTTTACAGGAGAGGTGCAAGTCAAAGGGTTACTCAGCAGCAGCTGTTAATATTCTGTATTCTACAGATCGAAGTAACTTGCAAAAATCCTTCCAGGGTCATTGATAAGTTTTAAAAATCATGACAAACTTCCCCAAAATGTAAGAAAACAAGTTTGCAACATTGAAATATGTTAAAGAGACTGTTCTTGGTAGTTCTTGACAAATCAGTCTGGCATCTGCCCTGGATAAGAGTCTGTTACTATTGATTGGAAAGCATTGATAATTTAATGACAATGTAATTAAACTTTGATAAGACTTGCAGTAATTCTGCACTGTTTTCTCATTAGGAATAAAAATAACACAAAAATCAAATTGTCATACAATCTATGGATGAAAACCAGCTAAGTGGTGTGCCCCAAACCTGACTTGGAAACAGGAAGACGTGACTCCTGTCTGAAATCTTTCCTTTCTTAGGAAATTAGTTTAGCAAAGTGTGTGTAGCACACACTTCACTTGGGTGAAGTTTAAAACAGTGCAAGTATTGGGAATATGACAATTGCTACAGGAGAGAAGATGGCTGATGTGGAATAACCTTGGTTTGACATACTGAAAAGAGAAAACTGTCTTTTAGTGGAGAATTCTTCTGTGGAGGCAAATCTTGAAACTCTTGTGGTTTATCACCCAGGTGAGAAAAGAGGATAATGTTGTGACCATAAGACTTTGGCTGATACCTAAGGAATTATGACACCTTTGGGGTGCAGAAGGTACCTCATCCTTACATTTGATACCTATGCTCACTAACGAAGCAGAGGGCAAATTAATACTGACCCAGCCAAGTCCAGTCCTGGAAGCAGCTTAGACTTTCAGGATTTGACTTTCAGGGAAAACTTACTGGATTTGGCTGTGCCACCACACATCCTCCTCTGGGAGGTGTGGAGGCAGAATACACCAAATGATACATGAACAAAGAGTTGACATTTGAGGGATGTTTAGTCAGGCAGGGTGGAGAATACCTAAGTCAGAAGACTGGGAGCTGAAGGTGGCAAACTCAGAGGTGAAATAAAACACATGAACAGGGAATATAATTAACTTTAGCTTGACAACCATAGTGGTTGTCTGAGCACCCTCTGGGATTTTAAAAAAGGAAAAATGGGTTTGCTCCTGAAAGTGCACAAGGTAGTCCAAGCAGAAACATTTCAACAGAGTCCCATGGCTTCCCTTATGCATGAAACCAGTCACAGACCACAGCAGCCTGTCCTGGCACCATGATTTGTGGTACCAACCTCAAAAAAATAAAAATAAAATTAAATTAAAAAACCCCACACAACAACAAAACCAACCAAAAAAAAAACACAAAAAAAAAAAAAAAACCCAACAAAAAACAACCCAACCAAAACATCCTACAGTTGTATTGTTTTATACAACAGCAGAGTTGGGTTGAAATACACCTTTGTGACTGTCCCAGGAAGCAGAACAAGCTATAGCGTATCAGAAAACATTCAAAATGCTCTACACATGAAAAAGAAAGCTTCTAGCTCTTGATTAGCCTCAGAAATCTTATCAATGGTGAATTATCAAAAGGTAAAAGTACAGCAAGAGGGCTTGCCTAATTTACATTCTTCTAATGGGTTCCATTTAGAAGGTTAATATACAATATTAATTCCTCCCTAGGCACAGTGTCCTATCAGGAAGCATTACCAAATGTCAAAGGGGAATGCTCATGAGAGGAAGGTCAAGAATTTATCATCTTTTCATTAAATAATTTGAATGGAAATCAAAGAACAAGGAAAAGGTAGAAAATCAGAAGCTGCTATGGCAGCAAGATTAAAACGCTCTTTCAGAAGGATTACTGTTAAATTTTCACAGTAAATGGCAAGCTGGTGTGTTTTGTTGGTCTTGAAAACCCTGAGCTGCTTTCCCCAGTGAGATGACCCTTCCACTATAATTTTCCTTTGAGTAAATTGACAATAAGAAAATAAGAGGGAAGATAATCCTCCCCTGATATGCTCTGCCCAGTCATTGTCTTGTAGGTGCTCAAGATTCTGCTTGCAAATGAGACAAAAAAGGCCTTTATTTCATGAAAACTCATGAGCTGTTTAGCTTTAAATTGAGTTACAGCAAATTCCATGATTTCAGGACTTTGCATTATGTGAATAATTGTTTTTCCCATGCGTATATGGAATTATTACTTGGTCAAGTGTTGCTTCGTAACTCAAGGAGGGGTTTTCCTTTTTAAGCTTTATTACAAATAATGTTTTCCACATTTATTCTTTTCTTCTTCTTTCTCCCCTTCCATTTCCGCTTTTTCCCCACTGATCTTGCCTTCCTTTTTATTATGTCATTAAGAGAGGTGGGTATATTTTGTCTGATATGGGCTGAGATAATCTTAGGAAAGAGAAGGTACATTCATATTTGAACTCCATAGTGACCAAACTAAACAGATGAATTTCATCTGCTGTAGACTTTCAGTGGTGATTAAAAAAATACTAAATCCCTTTCCTTTGGAAATCAAGAAGTGTACATTTTCCATATAAGCTGCCCTAGGTTTGAACATATATAGTGATTATGGCCTTAAATTGATAATGTAACTGTGCCTAAAATACAGGCAGAGTTCTAGAAATTCTGGCAACAAACTCAGTCTCATAATAATTATGTTATTTTATATATTCTTCTTTTTTTAGACTTCGATTCTATTTAAAAGAAAATAATTCCTCCTTTCTTCTGCAGAGCCTCAGAGGAAGCTAGGGGTGACAGAATGTCCTATTAAGTGAACTAATAGAGCAGCTCTTTCTCCTAAACTTTGTAACTCTGGAAATGCCATGTGCTGCTTGTTCACTTCCAGTCTCTTCCCTAATCATTTTAGCAAGTCAAGAAAGATCCCTCCCTTCTTTTAGGATGTTTTCCTACATCACAATCTTGAAGCCTCACTTGCTGCTAATTGCAGTGATTTCAAACATGTTGACACTAAAGCTTGGTGGGTGCTGAAAAGAATTCTGCAAATGTTTTCTTGACTTGGTATCACGTTTGCTTTGGCAGTGTTCACACTTCTTGAAGATTTTCTTTCACTAGCAGGCTTTTAATGGCATGAATGGCTGCAAAGAAATGTATTTTGGATAAATACTGCCAACTTCCAGGAAGCAAATTTCAAAATCAAAAAGGTAAATATTATTGCCGCAAAAGTAGCTTAGGAAGACGGCTGGACCTGTTGAAGTTGGTGTGGATGAAATACCTTGTGAGTTTTCAACAGCACATCTGAGAGTTCAGGGAAACTGCCAGTTTATACCAGCAAGAAGTTTGACTGCTAAACCATATCCTTGGAGCATCTGGGCATCATTACTTCAGATGTGCACATTTTGTCTTTGGGGAAATGAGAAATTTAAGTGCCAAAATAAATGTACCGTGTTGCAGTTTAAAATACACACTGAACTGCTTTACCATTCTCATCTCTCTTTCCTTTTGGAAGTTGCATGGCCCTGCAATGATCAGTTCATTAGTGAACTTTTGTGAAAAATAGTTTTCAAAAGATTCCCATAACTTTGTGTCATCCAAAAATCTTCTGATGTTTCCCGTGCAGGATTTTTACTGCCAGGCCTACACACTGGAGAAGGTAACACTATGAAAATACACTAATGGGTTTGAAAGGGAAGAAAGATACAGGTGAGGTGATAACAGGAAAGGAAGGAAATGATCCTTTTTTCTAAAGATCCTTTGTTTTAAAGAGGAAGGGGAATAGATAGATTTGTAGTTTCTTACTGGTAAATTTCAAACTCTTACATATATACCATGAAATGCTGGTAAATTAAAATGTTATAAAATTGTGAAACCTACTCTTTTAACTGCCTTTCCACCCCTGATCTCCATTAAGCTAAGCATAGGAATAAGGCTAAACAGGGTAAATAAAGTTACTTTTTTTCTTCCAATTCATCTTTAATATATATTACAATGTTAGGGGGAAATGAGAATATTCATTTTCTGCAGCATTTCATCTTAGGCTCAATTTACTGAGCCCTACTTTGATGAAGTTACGTTAAAAGAAACCAAAGGATAAAAATATGCTGATAGACAACCTTAGAGAAATTGTATTTCAAGCTTAAGGAAGGAGAAGACTGCTTTCTTATGGGTACAAAAAGTAAGATGTTGACAAAATCTATAAAGAATTTGGCGCAGAAGGAGGAGTTACATTCCTTTGGAATAGAATGTCTAGCATTTAATGTTTCTTTAGATGCTTCCCTTTGCCTCAGTCCCTGCTATTTGAAGTTTCCATGTGGTATTAGACAAGAATCTTAGATCAGTTTATTGCCAGTGTATACAGCTTTCCCCAAAGGATAAGAAATCAAACCTCATGTAACGTTTGCAAGCAACTTAGTGTTGCTCTGTGTGTATTCAGTGCCTTACAAGGTGCAGTTAATTGTTTTAATTATTTATTTAGCATTACCTGATTAAACATGCAGACATATCACCATAATTAAGTTGGTTCTGCTTTGAACTTGACTCAGATCAGCAGATTTTACCATCCTTGTAGGAAACTATCACTCTCTTATTAAATGGTGTGAAACTCAGTCTGTGGTTCCTTTTGAGAACTCTCCAACTAGTGTTTCCATTCTTTTTCTTCTCTTCTCTGAGGTGCAAAATGCTAGCCAGAGCCTCTTTGTTCTGGAGATCATACCTTTAAAATATACAAGACAGACTGTCTTGGGTTATGGAACCTAAAATGTGTATTCTATTTCATCTGCTGAAAGCAGTTGGGGAAATGTTCTTATCTCTTGTCACTCTGGGAGGAGGGGGGTGGGTGCCTTTTGATAATGGCCCAACTGTTAAAACCAGGTGGGGCATTGTTTCTTATCTCTTTCACTGCCAGTCCTCCCTCCAAGGGAATATTTTCTGCTAATGGACCATTAAGACACCCCTAAACGCACACATCCCCAAAGTAGAACATCCACATTCCATCATCCTATTGTGAGATGCTCCACCCAGTGGGGGGAGCCAACCATTCCTACCTGGATAAAAAACTGAGACGCAGGAACAGAAGGTATCTGACTTCACCTGATTCCCGGAGTAAGACCGGACCCCTTCTCACCATCACTGGACCCCTTTTCTACAGGATCATCTCTACTTCAACAGAACCACATCTGCCACTCCAGGAGGACTTTTGGACTGTTTCCAACACCCTGACCAATGGGGTGTCAGGTTGTAGCTCTGACCCTGTCAGGGTTTTTCCAGGATTGTTTATTTGTTTGCATTTTTTGGTTGGGTGGTTTTGTTTTCTACTACATTTGTATTGTTAATATTCCTAGTTATTCCTATTCCCAAATCTTTGCCTGAAAGCTCTTAATTGCAAAATTATAATTTGGCGGGGGTGAGAGGTTTACATTTTCTATTCTAAGGGAAACTCCAGCTTTCCCTGGAAGATACCTGTCTTTCCAAACCAAGACACAGACAAAGCATGGCAGAACGGAAGAACAGTTATAAGTAATTTAAGAAAAACTGGATCTCAAAGATGTTCACTTTTCCCAAGATCAGACAGGAGGCTGAAACTATGAATCAAGGAATGGACCTTAAGGGCAAGATGTTCCTTCTGGATTTGTTTCCTTAAATATTGGAAGAAAAATGTTTGTTTTAAATATTGGAAAGAAAATGTTTCAGGAAAGGCAATGAAATCTTGAAATCAGAGAACAAAGTCTAACAAACGCTCTGGAATGGAGATATGATCAAATAAAATGCACTGAAAAGCACAGAAAATTTGGAAATGGAGTGATTACAACCAAATGGAGTGACATGAGTGAAATAGACCAAAACTTGCCAAAATTACTCCAATTTAAATCCCGAAATCAGGGAAGAAATGTAAATAGAGACAGGAGAAGAATTTGAAGAAATAAAATGTAAAAAGAAAGAAATGAAAAATTTCGGAATCAAGAGAAAACCATAAAAGTGAATGGGATGACAAGAGGTGCAGGGAAAGGGACTGAAGCTTGCCCACTTAATCCTCATTGAAATCTCAAAATTTTATTCCCTTTTCTGAAAGGAAGAATTTCCTTTTTTTTTTTTAATCTTTAAGATTTCATTTCTGTAGTTTCTTCTCATCTATCTTTATTTACACTTCTTCCCTAATTTCAGGATTTGAATTGGAGTAATTTTGGCAAGTTTTGGTCTTTTTCACTCATCTCAGTCCATTTGGTTGCAATCACTCCATTTCCAAATTTTCTGTGCTTTTCCAATTGCATTTTATTTGATTGTATCTCCATTCCAGAGCGTTTGTTAGACTTTGTTCTCTGATTTCAAAATTTCATTCCGTTTCCTGAAAGGGAAATGTTTGTGATCTCCAGATTTGACATAGCATGGATAGTTCTTCCTTCACAAATCTCCATGGAAGCTCACAGTACAGGTTGTAATAGAGGCTGCAAAGCAAATGTAGTGCAGCTCTGGGCTGTCTCACCATGGCAAAGAATTTTCTGTGTGGTAATATTTCCTTAAAAGTAGATTAAGAACCATGAGTAGAGAAAGTGTTTTTGTCAAGGACCAAAGCCAGAATTTTGGCTGTTAGTGAAGTTTTGGAGCAGTGTGACACCTCTGTTCTAGGGTTATCAGATTGTAAAGGTGAAAAGTAGGACAAATCCAGAAGAAAAATCACTCCCAGAACAACCCAAATTTGCTTACCTTTCCTATTAAGTAGAACTGCTGTTGCATATGCCATTTATTCTGTGTTTTTTTGCAGAAATAGCAGAGGAAGCCTTGGCTGATACACTTTCCAAATGGGTACAGTATTTCCTACACAGAATGAAAGTTTTGAATGGTAAAAGGGGTCTGGCAAACTTTCAATTTTTTTTCTGGAGTTCTGGGATGTAAGGAACAGACTCAGCCTATTCAGGGTGCAGTGACACAGAGAAGAAATATTGTAGTTCTTTTATGTCTAAGAATTCAAGAAGGCATTGAGCATTGTGTTACTTTTTTTAACGAGACTGATGTTGGTTTTGTCTGCCTATGCATATCTTTATTTAAATTAAAATTTTTAGGTCCAAGCAAATACAGATTGGGGCCTTATCTGTTCCAAACTGAGTGCTGAAACTTACTTTGTTTTGAGTTGATGGTGCTGCATTGTCAGTTCTACCATGACTCAAAAAATTTTATTTTTACTCCTATAAACTGCATTTTTTTTCTTCATTGTTATACTATTACCCTTATATTCTGACCATAAAATAATTGGCAAAAAGTTTCACTTTAACTGGTACATTTTTATTTAATATTTATGGCTTATTTAAGATATTTAGATTTCTTATTTGCTTATGTTTATTTGCTTTCTAATAAATTTACAGTTATGCTGTTTTACTGAGAAACAACTTTAACTATAAATGAAAATTTACTTTCTGATAGGCTCTTTTGTATTTTAAGTTATGCCTAAGAGTGCTTAGTGTAGCAGTTCTGAATTTCCCCTCAAAGATAGTCTTGATATTCATGCAGTGGTCCTGATTCTGCCATTATCTGTGTGTGAAGTGCTTAATATTCCTGAATTTAAAATCCATATTTTCAAGTAGTGTTTTTTTGAGGAATGGTGTCTTTGTACACAACCAAGCATGCACAAAATTTGACCTCTTATATAAAAAAGGTTTTTATAAGAAATCAAGAAATGTGAAATTTTCAGGTGGAAATTGTGATTTGCTTTTATTGAGAATACTTTTGAGAACACAGCATTACTAAGTGTTCAGTTTTCCTGACTAATATGTCAGGAAAAACAAACAAACAAACAAAAAACAAACAAACAAACAAACAAAACCACAAAAAAAAAAAAAAAGGCGCAGCAGAATCTTGACTCTTAATGGCCAAAGCTGTAGGCATTTGCCAGAAAAACTGTTTTCCAGCCTGTACATGAACTTTTTCCTGTCTCTTCCCTCTGGTCTTCCTGTCTCTTGAAACCTCTTACTCTACAGTTACTCATTTCCAACAAGAGAAGATTCCATTTGGAGCTGCTTCTTATTTTACTCCGTGGACTTCAAAATCCCCTTTCTGAAAACCTTCTTTTCTTTACAGCTGGGTCAGTGTGATTTTGTTTAGCACTGCAGCTGTTCATATTTCTCTTTATGAGACATTTCTTTGGCTTTGTTTTTCTGTCTCTTCTTGTTTTTGTGGTAACTTGCCCAGAGTGGGAGTTGGAACAAATTAATTTTCCTGAAATGCAATTCTGGGAGTACTGCACCAGATGAGAGAGAATACGAGAGGGTCTCCATTTCTGTGTTTATAGCTACCTGTCGCTATTGATCACTAACTAATCTTCTTAAAAGTATCATTTCAATTTTCCTTTTTCAGTGTGGACTAAGCAGTGTTGCCAATACACATTTTTCTCTGTTGGACATCACAGTAAGTACGTGGCAGACAAAAAGTTTGAAAGCATCTCCTCAGGTTGCTGTTTAAAAAAGACTTTTGAATGACTAGATTGGAGGTGTCATGCTTACTGGCATTGAAAAATTAGAATTTTTGAAAGCAAGGGAGTTGGATATTTTCTACCAACCTGTGCTGAGCACCTACACATCCTGAAGGGAAAACAAGTGAAAATTAAGTCAGAAAAAATAGCCAAAAGTATTGAGAAACTTGAGATTTGGAAGTGGCATGTGAACAGACTGTATTAAATTCCCCAAAGCAAAGGGCAACATCTTAAAAATCAGTGGGAGAAAAAGTGTGGGTCAATGTTTTCCAGGGACAGCTGTGGGACTTTCTGTACTCTGAATGTCTCTTCTCGTTTTGGTCCATGGGACATTTATTTCTATATTTCTACGTTGCTACAGGGAAAAATGGTCTGAGCATTATTGGTGGAAATTCAGTGGCCTCCTTTGTAGGACTGGCCGTCCCAATTCTCATGAAACTGGAGGAACTTACTGGGACATGGTTTATCACTGGCAGGGAGAGCTGAACTCTTAAGTGCTGGGGTATTCACAGCCAATTTGTTTGCACTGATTTATCAAGGTTTTAGCAAGCCTGGTTGGGTGGTATTCCAGAGATGAGTTATGGCACATAAAATTCTGTAGGAAGCATGGGAAAGAAAAGGTACTTCATCCAAGAAGGTGCTTGGGAGGGACTTCAAGATCTCTGGAAGCAAGAGATTGCACTGGAATCTGTCTTGGAGGGTGCAGCAAGCTCCAGACAGTGCAGATCTCTGTTTCCATGTGTGAAAACCACAGAAAAATCCTCAGTCCTTCCTCATGTTGCCCTTGCTGTTAGAGCTTTCTGTGATTGGTTTTTATGGAATCACCAACTTGGATTTGCTAGGCTCTGTGGGGTAAGAGTAAAGGTGTCAGGTAGGCATGCAGGAGGCACACGAACCCTTCAGGGCTTCCTACAGAGAGCTGCCCCTGCTGCATCTGCTCTGCTCTCTCTGTAAGTAAAATAAAACAAAATCAGGAACTTTGATGACACTAGGAGCCTCCAGGCAGTGAAATGAGAATTATTTGGTAAATAACAGTAAATGCTACTTCAGTAGTAGCATTTTAAGAAGATGTTGCATGTTCTCCACTCAAAGTAGGAACATTTGGTTAACTCAGGTCAATTCTGCACCTTCCTTCAGCTGGTGTTTAGGTGAGAAGTGCACATGCAGCACCTGTGGTCCAGACAAGAGGTGCCAGGTTCCAAACCAAACTCCCCAAATGCCTTCCAATAAATGAGAATTAATGCATAGAGGTAAAAGAAATGCTAGCAACTTTCCAGATATCTCATACATACATACATATAGATCTCAGGGTAGCATATGTAAGAGCAAAGCAACTCATAGGCTGAAAAAACCTGCCCTCACAAAGGAAATAATGATGCAGGTGAAGGAAAATGAACTGAAGCTTGTAGAGACAAAACAACTTCTCGAAGTATTAGAAGTTATAGTAGATGCAGAGGTTATTTCAAAAAGAGAGGTCCACCTGTAAATTTGGAAATAAAAATTTGGAATAGACAGTTTCTATACTAGTGCAAGAATGAAAGAGGGAGATGAGTGGCAAGAGATCAAAGGGCACTTACAGGATGTACAGAACAGAGGAGGGAGAGGCAGGCGAGACAGAAAGCAGGATCAAAGGACACTAATGATGAAGAAGCTTGCTATCTCCCGTAAAGAAACACAGTGAGTCAGCAGAAGTTCAGAGAGTATTAAAAGGAAAAATCTTAAAGGAGATCACATTAGAATCAAGCTCCATGTATTTCTTGCCCATCAGGGGATGTATTAATAAAGCGACATAGGTAACATTCATGCACAAGTTTTTTAAGTGCTGGGGCCTTTGGTTTTCAAACTATGGATTAAAAAACCTTTAGAGCAGTCTGAAGAGAGCAGTCTGAAGAGAGCAGTCTGAAAAAAGGTAAAGCATCCAGCACGTTAATTTGCATTACAGGCCCATTACAGGGCCCTGTGGAGCCTTGTCTGGAGTGCTTTGAGTTCAGTTCTGTTTCCAGCTAATGCCCTGTTGTCATTAAATACAAATGGTGCATGTGTTTATTTTCTGTTCTTTCATTTTCCTCTGAGGCAATGACGGAAATATTACTCTTTTCTACTTATGGGTAGTAAAGCTACTTCCCACAAGTCTATAGATAAGCTAGGGGTTGTGCCAGGGAAAAGGAGCTTCAGACTGTACTCTGGAAACACACTTAATTAAGGATATCAAAGACACAATTAGAATAATTAGGAAATTGGTCAATATAATATTTAGCACTGAAGCAATTCATGATTGTAATCCATTGGCCCCAGAGGACCTCCTGCATAGTATAGGCAGTTTGCTTATTGCTGTTTTTGAGGGGCCTGTTTGTGTTTGAGTCAGTGAGTGACATGTGCAAGGCTGTGCCACAAATCCAGCAGAAAGCAGGAGCCCAACTCACACCTGAGACTGAGAAACAGAGGAGGGAAATGAGCCATTTTGGAAAAATCACAGTAGAACCTTGTATGTAGTCTAGAAGGAACATTATAGGGAAGTAAAAATGATTACCTCTGGAATAGGGAAAGGAAAAAAACCAACATGACAATTCTTCCCTGAAACAGATTCTGGTATCTTTACATTAATCTGCACCTCCATCTACAGGCCATGCAAGCAGTATGGTGTGGCAGGAGAGAGGGCACTCTTCAGGAAATTCATTGCACTGTTCCTTGAAATAAAATGTGTTTTCTAAAGCCTTGGGAGATTGATGGGAGAGGTGCTTCTGCAAACATATGTAAAAATCCCTGTACAGTGTTTTCTCTTTTCAGTGAGTGTATGCCACAAATTGTCACGGAGCAGGCAGTAACAGCAATTTGGGGAACTTACATTGCAAAGTGCTGGGTCAGTTCAGATGGCTGAGGATCTGCTCATCTCTGTTGTACTAAAACCCCCTACATCTTTTTAGATTTGCTTAAATGAGTGAAATTTGCTCCTTGTCTAGCTATTTGTGGAATAGGTGTGGTTAATCAAGAGTGCTTTCTTCACAGTCTTTGTGCTACTGTTTCTCTGTGTATGCCCCGAGGAATTTCTCCAGTATGCTGAATACAATCATTGGACCTTCTGTCTTTGCTTTCTGTTCAATTTCTCGTAGCTGGCTTGCTTTTTGCTGCTGTTGGAGTATGAATCCCCCTGGGCCAGATCCACACAGACCCGGGAGTGCCCAGATGTCATAGGCTAGGAAAAGCCTGATTTTGTTCCAATCGGGGTCAGTTTTTTTGATTGACAAGCAATTTATCCAGTAGAAGACAAGCTGCGACTTTTGGCGAAATGCTTAAAAAGGCTGTGGGGGGGAGGAGCGACCTCTTCGTCTTTAGGGCGGCAGACTAAGGACAGGGAGCCCCCGGGGCCGGCTGGCCTCGGTGCCCCCCCACCCCGGGGCGGCTGCGACGGGCCGGGCGGGCCGGGCCGGGGCCCCAATGCTGCCGGACCCGGGGCCGGCCGGCCTCGGTGCCCCCCCCCCCCCCCCGCCCCCCCCGGGGCGGCTGCGGCGGGCCGGGCCGGGCCGGGCCGGGCCCCAATGCTGCCGGAGCCGGGGCAGGCCGGGTCGGAGCTTTAGGAGCTGCTGTCTCGCGGAGAGGCGGACAGCATGGAGAGAGAGAGAGAGAGCTCGGACGGAGTGCTCCTTCACCCTTGCTATTCTTTTCAAGCCGAAGAAACTAGCGCACGGCTTCTAAACGACTCAGTTTCCCGCCGCAGAGCCACGTGGGTAGCCCGACAGCCCGAAAAGTTTAACCTTTTGTTGTGAGCAGATGGATTTTCCTAAACATCATCTTTCTCCGGAAGAAGAACAGTTATAGCGAAGGAACTATGGAAAGACACGGCATGAAGCTACAGTCGGTAAGGGAAGAGTGAAAAGGACTTTAAGGCAAAAGGACAAGGAGTGGCCTAATTTTGGCTGGACATTTCTGGTAAACTATAAAGACTGAACTGGTTTTGTTTCCTGTAACATATAAATGCTTTTGGGGGGATGTAAGGTTCTAGTTAAAAGTGATATGAAGCTTTTTTTTTGCTCCTAAAAAAGAGGAAATTTGTTTTTGGGTCTTGAGATGATTTTGGAAATAGAAAAAGAAAATCTTTGTGTCATACTAGAGGAGGCATCCTTAAACAGTACCCCAGTAAGCAAATATGGCCTATGTGCAGTGTTGAGAGAACTGCTAATGGGTATGGTATGTCTATATAGAACCCAGAGAGACTCCTTTCCTAAAAGAACTGATAAAAGGTTATTTTTAAAATGGTAAAACTGGCTGAAGTTGCAAGTCATGTCTTTTTATGTTGAGTGAAGAAAGGTAAAAAACTTAGAAAGAGAAAGAAAGATGTTTTAGAAGTTTCATTTGTTGTTGTTGTTGTCTTTTTTTTTCCCTTTTCTTGTTGTTTTTGTGTGTATTAATAAACTATCTTTGTAATTTAAAGATGGGCCTGGTTTGCTTTATATTCTTCCAGTCAAATAAAATATAGAACGTGATTAAACCATCACACCAGAAATGTGAGAATTGAATTAGAACCTTCAGAAAAACTAAAATACATAAATCCACACAGACATGAGGTAGAAATGCAAGTTAGTTTTAAAATAAGTAAAGAATTTTTTAAGTACTTCAGCAAATAAGTGACTGAGTTAGTTAATAAGAAAAGGACCTAAGATCTAGTTTAAGGTTTAGTGGCATTGCCTTTTGCAAAGTTAGTTAAACTCTAGTCATAACAAAAATAATGTAGCCTTGCTAGAAATTCCTAGATAGAACAGATAAAGCTATATGCATAGAATTTGTGTAAGAATTTACAAAAATTTTTGCACATCAATTTTAGCTTAGGATAGGTCCAACACTATTGTAAGAAATTCATCTAATTGGCTAAAAATGGAATAAAAATGCACTACTCTGAGAACACTCTCACACAGGACTCAAGAAAACACCGATGCTGCTGTTGTTGCTACTGTTGCGACTGCTACCAGTAAAGACGCTCATGGGACACTACGGGCGCTGTTGCTGCTGCCGTGGCTGCTCCTTCTGCTTGGGACTTGGAGACTATGTTAGAGGCTTTCTGCATACTGGCTTGGACTGTAACAACTTTGCCCTCTTGGGACTGATTTAGCCATGCAATAAAGGACTTGCTTTTATAACTATCCATTGCCATAGTCTTCAATGAAGATGCCTCAGAAACTTGACATGCTACTATTGCAGATTTTTACTTGCTCTCTATTTCTTGTTGAATACAATATGGAATGAAAACAGTTTAAACAAGACCTAGAAATGCAGAACTTCCCTAGCAATTATTCTGCTCTTTTTCAATTCTGTCTCTCTCAATTTCAATGCAATTGGGCTCTCTCCTTTTATCCCTGATCAGTGTTCTGCTGCTCTTACACCTCATTTTCCGTATCTGCTTAAATGAATTACTTTCTGATTTCCTGGTTGTATTATCTTTACTCTAGTAAATTCTGCAACCATTTCACTGAAATTTTCTGTTACACGATTATATTCCATTTTACTATCTCTTTTCATAGTCATGAGAGAAACTTCCTTCTCTGTTTTCTATATAAAGCCTAAGATTATATTTCTATCATCCAAGTCTCCCATACCTAGGATCCTTGGCAGAAACTTGAAAGTACCAAAACAGCCAAATTGCGCAGAACCATTTTATTGAATGATTCAGATTTATGAAAGCATATGCTGAAATTGAGAAACTTTTAGTAACTTAAAAACTTAATTTATTTTTCTGTTGAATCACATTGTCCTGTTTATTAATCCAAGTTGTGTGGTGATCCTTGAAAGATGGCAGGATGCACTTCGTTTGTTTATGGTTCCACATTTTTAAGCAAATTAAACTTTCTGAATGAAAAGTTTTAGTTTGGGTGGAAATTTAAGTTTAAGGTCTTGAAATTTTAGCTCACTTTTAGCACCCTGAGACATGACAGTAATGAGACTGAAGACAAAAACTTGAAAGATATGAAAGTGTTCAGTCTAATCACTGATAATGCCCTCGGTCCATTTCTGCTGGTCAGAACCCTGTGTGGAAGAAAAATCAGTCAAGTAATAGAAAGTCACTCCAGTTGTTTTAACAGAGAAATATTTATTGCTGCTATGAAAAAAGAAAACCTTACACATGATCTGGTGAAATTAGAAAAATACATTTAGCCAGTTTCTGTGCTGGAAGGCCAAAAGGAAATGAGGATAGGCCAATTGACACTGCCTGAGGATCTAGCCTTGGAATGAGGCAGCATAAAGGAAAAAAATGTACACACTGCAGCTAAAGTAGTGGTTGATAAAGTGAGAACAGAGGGAAAGTGATAGTGACAGCACTACAAAAAAGATTTAATAGAGGTTTGAAACTGAACTGCACACTTACTGATAGTACATCATCAACCCAGGGTACTTTTTCATTGTGGCCCAGCTGGTTAGAGGAAACAACATGAAGAGATGGAGGAAGGCATTTTTAGTAGTGGCCAATGAAAAATAGGGCTAATGTAGCATTCTCTAAACAAACAATGGCTTTTGAGATATAAAAAAATATGTTGGAATGGAAGAAACTTCACTCTGATAAGATGTATTTCGGACTAAACTAAACACTGAGAAATAATGATAATAAGCCACACAATTATCCAAGGTATAAATCTGAATCCTTTGGGTAAATTTTGCTCCTTTCCTTTTATGTTTAATTTCCCTCTTTAGCCTTTATTCTCAGATTTGTACTAAGATCACAAACAGCTGGTGTAGAAAAGGTATATTTGAGAATTGCTAGAAACAACCAAGGTCATAAAAATTATTTAAAATTTAGAAAAACACCCCCAACCACATGTGCCTTGAAACTGGGGAAAAGTTGTCTTAGCTAGTTGCTTCTTCTTTTCTATTTATAAGAGCTATTAAATCACGTGACTCCCAGGGCAGAAAGAATAAATGGGTTTATCTTGGTGGAAGCTTTACAGATTGATATTTTAGAGCTCTAGTAACTGAGCACAGGGTTTTTCATTTAGAATATCAGTGTTTTCCATCTTTTCAGAGCTTCTCCTGGAGAAACAAACCTCTTAGCAATGAAGAAACTTTTACCTTTTTAAAATAATTGAGGACGGGGGGAGGATTTTCTTCCCTTATTGGTTTTAGTCTCAAAGTCAAATGTTTAAAGTTCACAGCTTTAGGAAGTGATATTGCAAACTGGATTATTTAAAATTCTTGAAGCTGAATGATGTCAAAGTGCACTGATAGACCAGACCACCTCCACCTGCTAGTCTAGATTGAATGAAATTTATTAGGTCCTAGATCACATCTAAAACCAGCAGAGACACTCTATTTAAGCCCACCCAAGTTTGCTTGGGGACCAGAAGCGGTGGGAAGCATCTTTTCTACCTGGTTTCCAAAACGCTAATTGGTTTACAGATGATTCTGGTACCTTAATATAATATTGCAGTTTGTAAAATGGATCACTGATAAATCAAACAAAATTGTTTACATTCATATCATTATTTAATTGAGAAGTTTCAGACTCATTCTCAATCCTCAGAAAATTTTCTGTCTTGCATCTCAACAGTAAGGAAAGTAGAACTGCCAAAGCATAAAAAAATTGATTGGGGAATCAACCCCCCCCGAAACTAATCAGTCAGCATTCAATTTAAAGGCCACTCATTAAGTATATATGGAGCAAAAGCAAACAGAGATGTGTAAGAAATTTCAAGAGACCAGTTTGCTAAGCTGGTATGAAATTTCATTCCTAGAGCCCTCTCTTTTGGAGAAAAATAGGATTGTATGCCTCATTTTGAGATGATTTGGATGCAACCCTAACTCTGGAGTATCTGTGAGTTGCTAATAACCTCTGTGTCTATCTAATATGTCTGTTTGCAGAGAGTAGAATTTTGTACGCCCCTTAATCTATCATTACACAGTGAGGAAACAGAAAGCTCTGTAGACCCTGTAGTAACTGCAATGGTTATAATTACGCTAAACCCATAAATATATCAAATAAATGGTTTGATGTTCCACCTTTTCACTGTATCAGTGTAAAAAGGTACACGAAATAACCTTCTGATGATTAGAGTAACAAGTGCTCTAACAACCCCAATATGTGGTTAATGCATCATGTAAACTTTGTGATGATGTATATTCTGGAATTGGATGAAAATACTGCAAAACAGTATGAAAAGGAGCTATGTTTTAAATCAGATGAAAGGAAATAATGAAAGGAAAGAGAAAAGGCTGGCATTTTATAGCTACCTGGCTTTGGAGTGTATGATTGCTCATTATCTTACCACTGAATCATCTCATCATTGAATCACCTATTTCAGGTCAGAACATAATGTCCACGTGGCAGTATCTAACATCAATTTTGTCCTTGTAGTGTATAATTTACAAGTTAGAAGTGTAATTTCCATGAATACTGGATAAATCATCTATTGGTTTTGGGACACAGGTTAAAAAACTTGCCTGGTACCTGTAGCAAGCACTGTCTTATTCCATGAAAAGGTTCACCCTGACCTGAGTAACTCCTGCCTTCTGATTAACACTCTGCCTGTCTTATGATGTCTGTAAGTGGATGTTTTTGTCTTGTCATGTTGGCCTATTTGTTGTAAATAATTTCCTACTTTTTAGCAAGGGACTAGTAATTATTCAGGGCGTTATGAAATCCAGTTCTTTTTACTGTAACATCTATAAAGCTGATTCCAGAATATCTATTCATGCCAATGAAAATTTTAATACTTTAATGCACTTATGCCAATTTGATATTAATTTTTAATGTCATTTACTAGAACATAGTTGTTGTTCTGCAGATGACTCTGCTCACTGAAGTGCTACAATATACTGATTTTCTTTAGAATAGTAGATACTGCCAAGAATTCCCTTTTTACTTGACTATTCCTACTACCCTGCACTATGACCCCATCTGTCCTGTTGGATCTGGTAGATCTATTGTTAAAACCACCACTCTAAATCCAGTGGGGTTTAAATATTTTTTCACATACTCAGGTAGTGTTGCTGACACCAAAAGAATTCTGGTGACCGTTGGCATGACAGAAATTTAAGCACTACTTGTCCTGCACTTAGCATGTGTGAAGCCCCTCACATTTTATCTTTGTATGGAATTATTTCAGGCCTTAGGACAACTTTCTGCATTTTCTTTTCCTTTCTATTTCCCATTATAGGCCCTTTCTCTGCTCATGCAGTCACAGATTTAGATGCCACATTCCCTTCTTCTGATGTCCTTCCTTGGAGAGAGGAAGAAATGACTTTCAGAAGACAGGCCAGCTGACAAGAGGTGGGATTTTAAAACATTCACAGGCAAGGCTGTTGGAAAGAAGAGTGCCTTGGTGAGGGCAGAGGGAGTAATGACTGATCTTTGTAGGAATCCAGTGCACTTTGTAGTGGCTCTGGATTAATGCAGCCAAATTTGTACTGGTTCTCATGTTTCATATTCTCTGCTGCCTGAGGAATACTCCACTATTAACTGTCTTGCACATAGATCAACTGAGTTGCAAATCAGCTTTTTTCCTCTAAAGTAATGCTAGTAATGACCCAGAATGACAGACAGTGCAGCAGAACCAAAATTTGATGCTTGCCCAGTTTCCCTTGTGCCCTGCTGTTCTTCATATGGTTTGGATGCTCTTTCCTTCTGCTCTGCACATCCTCTTTTGCAAATGGGCAACTCCTCCCTCCAGGGACATGCAGAGAAGGACTGGCAAGCCTTGCCTGTGTCTTCTGTCACTCAGCAAGGCCTCTCTTGTACTGAACCTTTGTGCAGTTTGACGGGAATAAGTGAGAGACAGCCTCTTTTCTCTAAGAGAGGAATAAAGTCATGCTGCATTTCACTAGTTGTATTTTTCACCCCAAGAGATTATGCAGAATACTTTCCACAACACTTTCATGTTTTGGAATTTTAGGATCAGTGGGTCTCTGGCTATTTCTAAAACAGATCGAACAAGAGCAGACTCATGAATTGTCCATGAAATAAAAATAGATGTGACTGGTTGTTATTTGGAAGAGTCTGTTGGGATTCAGAGAAGAGCTAAGAATGTGAACACACAAGATGAAGAGGAAAAGACTTTCTTGGTTTTGTCGTAAAGGAGATTGTAAAATGGATTCCTGGTACAACTGCATATGCATTCATACAGGAAGTTCCACCTATCCTTCTCAACCTATTGCCTGTATCTTTATCTACAGAATTCCCACAGTATTTTTCACTACACCAATCAGCTGGTTTTAATTTTGTTTCTGAAATTACTTTTAATGTGTTCTAGCAAGGTTTTAATCTATTATCTTACTTTATGCATTATTGTTTACTTTTGCCTTCACCAAGCTTTTACTGGGCCATAGTCTGCAGCCTCCAAACCCAAGCTTGACTGTAGGTTAGCTCAGTTCAGTTTTTAAAGTGTCATACTTCTAATCACAGCCTGCAGGGATATAATGCTGGCGCTGCCACAGGAACCCAGCACCATCCTGTCCTTGCTCTCCTTTCCTGAGGCATGTCCCCAGTGCTGGTAGCACAAAGGTGGCCCAACTTTCATGTGTTCCTTCATGCAAGCAGCTGTTAAAATCATGCCAGGAGGCATTATAAAATAATAATGAATAATAATGATCCCAGGAGCAGTGTGCCCCTCCATAACCTCAGCTGAAAGACAGGATAAACTGTAGTACACTCTAGTGAGATGTTTAAAGTCAGTGGAGGATGAGAGACAGCACCACTCCATGCAGGTGCTTCCCATATAGATGCCTTCAAAGCTGTGGCTCTGCTGACTCACCTGTTTAACAGGGGCCTTGCCTGCCAAGAGCACTCCCTGATAAGCTGGATTTGTGCTCTGTAATCAAAGTGTGGGAAGAAAGCAAGCACATCTCTCTGATGCTAGTGGACTCCTCGTGGAAAATCTTTTATTGGAAAGAAATTGGCATAGTTAGAGAAGCTCTCATAGACACCTCTGAGGGTGATTACTGGCTGGACTCATCAATATCTAAGGATATCTGCAAGTGTAAAGAGCTGTTACCAATTATGTGTTGAGGCAGCAGCTTCACAGGAAATGAAAGTACTTGAGAATCAGGATGAAACCATTCCCCCCAGTCTCTGCCACCAAAACAGTCTGTTTTACTTCATATCCACTGATGGGACTGTGTGTAATATTGTCCTCTGTTCCTGAGTCTGTATTGTGAGGCCTTGCACAGATTCTTGGATCAGACAAATATCATGTGTCTTTATTCTCTGCTGTCAGTGTAGTCAGACAGTCAAACCCCACCAGTCATCAGCTCACTATGAATTTTGTTTAGGTTTTGGCTGCTAGGATCATGCATAGGACTCCCACTGGCAGCACAGCAGAGTTACTTCCAAATTAAAGAGAATTTCACATGTTCCTGAAGGAATTTCACATGTTCCTGTAGCAAGAAGTAACATTTCTTATAATCCAATAAATGGCTCTTCCCCAACTGATGCACCTCATTTCTCATGTGGGAGAAATATGAGAACAGTTTTCTTATTTTAGGAATTTGCCAATCCTTGTGAAATCATAGAAAAGAGGTGTGAAAGAGACTAGGGAAATCTAATCAGGAATGAAATGCATGACAGCATCATGCATGAGGCCAATAAGCTCAGCTAGCTGGTGCATGCTGGTGAAATGTGGTTATTGTTTTCTCTGTCATCCGTTTCACAGCTCTTCCTATCTCCTCACCTGTAATTATCATTCTGTTGGGGTTCTGCCTAAGAAAGCAGAGCCATCTGGGGAAATCAGCATTGCTTCACTCAGTCTCAGCTGGAATTAAAATGATCTGCTGTGAAGACGAGGAAGAAGGAAAAAAAATCCAAAACCTCTTGTCTAGGGAATTAACCAGAACTGTTGACCAACTCCACAGTTCAGTATAAGAAAGAGATTTTATTTAATTAGATACTGGAATGTACTCTAGCATTAAAAAAAAAAGTGAAAGTTTGCTTCTATTTTAAGTAGCAGACATGCTGTCACAAAATCGCAGTGCATGTGTACTTTAATGAAAGCCAATGAATCGTTCCTACTTATAAGGATGACAGGATGAGGCCAGCATCTGTTAAAAACACCAAAATATATTAATTCTCATTCCTAAATCATGACCTCATATTCCCAGTCCTGCAGAAATGGAAGATGTGCAGTAAATTAGTCCCACAGACTTTTACCTCTGAGCCTGGACCCTGTTGAGGCCACTAGTTGAAATGAATTTGTGTGTCCATCTGAAGCAAGTTCTCTCAGAGTATTTATTGCCATCACAAAAGTGCTTTGGCATTGGCACAACTTGACCTGATTAATTGTCACTGTTTACAGGAAGCAGGGGACAGCCAGAGCAGAGAGCTCTTGTGGTGCCTGGAAGTCTGCACTGCTCAAGCTGTGTTGCTGTTGTCAGGTCTGGACTTCCAAAGCACAGAGGAAGTTAATATTAACAAAAAAGTTCCTGGGGGTGGAGGAGAAGGATGAACAAGTAGCAACACTCAGTCCTTCTAAGCAACCATCTATCTAACACTGGTGTCTTAAGTGAGGCTTGCTGCTTATCATTTTAATTTGTCTCATAAAATAATCAGTCCAAGAATACATTGGCTAAATTATTGAGTAATGTGAGAATTAAAGTCACCTCAGGAAACCGTGTTAAATGAATAATTCTCTGAGCACTGGAGCAAACGAGGCCTGATGTTTTATGAATTTGTCTCCACTGCTTTGGCAGTATAGGATTTATTAAAATGGGAGTTTTTCCTGTTAGGATGTTTCTGTCATTTCCCATCTGTGCCAATCCTATGGTACTTGGTAATGACTTAGTTTGTAGCGTGACCCTTGGTGAGGACTGCACAGTGTCTCTCTTCTAGCCAGGCTCAGCCGTGAAACACCTGGCAGTGCAATGCTGCCTGTACAGATGGGGTAAATAGGAATCAGAGCCTTTACTCAGTCCTACTTTCTTTTTTTTTAATGATCTGCATTGCCCACATGATTGTCTTGGCTGCAGTGAGGCAGAAAAGACCTGGGTGGGAGAAAACCCCAAGCTCTCCTCCATAAAGGCAGTGTGGGTGCAACTTGCAGATCATTTAGCCTTGAGAACTTGAGTACAGCCCTTCTGTCGAATTTAGGTGAATGTGCTCAAAAGATGGTAACTGACAGATTTTGTCACTGCATAGTAAGATAAATAACAAATAAAAGCAGATCGGCCATTGTGCAGGAGCTGGAGGAAGGTCATATATTCCTGCTTTTACCCCTTACAGTGACCTGGGGAATAGCAAGGGAAATCTGCCAGTTTCTGGAAAACAAGTACAAGACTCATTAAATCACTCTCATTAAATCTTACAATCGTGGCTTCTATGCAGTGCTAGCAAGGAAGGTGTTTAACTGATAAAAACCCCCAAAGGTAGTATCAACAGTATCATAAGGTAAGACTTTTTATTTGTTCCTTTCTTGCCTGAGCTGGAATGCAGAGCTGGAAAGAGGCTGTGGTGTTTCACTGCACAAGAGGGTCAGAAGAAATGTCTCAGATTGTCAGGAAGTGTATGGAGATGTGGAAAGAGTGTTTTCATCCATCAGATTTTGCAGCAGCTGAGAAGTCTTGAGAAAGGAGTAGCTTTCCTCTGCCAAAACCACTGGCTAGCTGGTTGCCCGCAGTAGGAGATCCTGGCAGATGAAAACAGCGGGGGGAAGAAAAATCCACTGAAATAATATTCCTAAAATTTGACCAGCAATACAAGAATATTCTGTCCAAATGTGTGCAGGCATTTTTCCTTTTCTACGTTCACTGTAGAAACTGTCTGACTCTTTTGATGTGGTTTAAGTTTCAATGTTATTTTGTATTTTATGAAAGTATGCATTTATAAAAAGACATATATTTTTCATAATTAAATAGATATTTATTACATGCATTATCTGAAATGAGGCAGCATACAGCAGTGAGTTCATTGGGCACAGGCACCCTGAGGACTTTGATGTTTAGGAAAGATGGTCCATTCTCTGTGCAGCTCAAAATCCATGGAAGTGCCCCACCTCAGATATAGCCTGCGCTGAGAGGAGGAAGGACAGTGTACACAAGCCAGGCAGGGGGTACAATTATGGGTCAATGATGAAACATAAAGGTTTATGATTAAGAAGCTAATGAATGAATTAATTAATGTAATTAGAGCTTGTGCTTACAGCTTTCCTGAGCCTGCTTTGCCAGTCACTCAGGTATCTTCTTCCTATTGTTGCCCAGAGAAGTCAGGGATGCCCCAGCCCTGGAAGTGTTCAAGGCCAGATTAGGTGGCACCCTGAGCAACCTGATCTAGCCAGAACTGACAGCTCCAGCTGGCCATGGAGGAAGAGAGGCTTTAAAGCCTGCAACTCAGTGCCTTGGGGAAGTTTCTAGGAGGTCCTCAGGAGCCCAAGGCCAGCCAGAGCCGTCAGTCCTGGCAGCCGTAGTATGGGAGAAATCCCACAATATTTAAAATTTTGAAGCAGAATCCCACTTAGGACTACGTGTGCCTGACCATCAATATCAGCCCTTTTCTGTAGGCAGGAAAAGCTGGAAACACAATTTCTTGGCAGCAGTTTAGAAGTGTCCCCTGGGAGTCCAAGGCCAGCCGGAGCCATCGATCCTGGCAGATTTCATGTTGGAGTAATCCTCTGATGTTTGTGATTTTAGAAAGCAGAATCCTACTTCTGGCAACGTACACCTGACTGCGAATATTGGCCCTCTTCCATAGCATGGAAAGCCCAGCATCCCAATGTCTTGAGGGTAGTTAAGAGGTAGGCCCCAGGACTCCAAGGCAGGCCACAGCCATGGGTCCTGGCAGCTTTGGTCTGGGAGGAATCCTCCGACATTCAGAATTTTAGGAAACAGAACTCCACTTTTGGTCCTTGATGCCTGACTGCAAATATCGGCCCTTTTCCATAGGAAGTCTGTATGGGTTTAGGCTTCTCAGTGAGTTTTTCCATAGGAAGGTGTCTTGGGTTATGGAACCAAAACTGTGTATTCTATTTCATCTGCTGAAAGCAGTTGGGGAGGTGTTTTTCTTTATCTCTTGTAACTCCAGGGGGAGGGGGGTGGATGCCTTCTGATAATGGGCCAGCTGTGCAAACCAGGTGGGGCAGTGTTTCTTATCTCTTTCACCACCTGTCCTCCCTCCAGGGGGATATTTTCTGCTAATGGGCCATTAAGGCTCATTAAAGGCATGACATATTCCATTGTGAGATGCTCCACCTAGTGGAGGGGAGCCAACCATTCCTACCTAGATAAAAACTGAGACGTAGGCACACAAGGTATCTGGTTCCACTGGATTCCTGGAGGAAGACTGGACCCTTCTCACCATCACTGGACCCTTTTCTACAGGATCATATCTGCTCCAACAGAACCACAACAGCCACTCCAGGAGGACTTACTTTCGGACTGCTAACACCACATTAACAAACAGGGTGTTAGGTTATATTATTCCATTTATTTTA
This sequence comes from Phylloscopus whistleri, assembly GCA_017589585.1. NCBI lineage: Eukaryota > Metazoa > Chordata > Aves > Passeriformes > Phylloscopidae > Phylloscopus > Phylloscopus whistleri. Next base: position 6,767,743 of record JADMLD010001554.1, on the reverse strand, counting down.
TTTTACCTTTTTTTTCCTCCTCTCCTATTAAATTGTATTTCTGCCTTGGAGTCTCACTGGTTTTGCTTTCAAACCAGTACAGAAGGCTGTATGGGTTTAGGCTTCTCAGTGAATTTTTCCCTTTATCATTGCTTAGCTGCTGGGAGTGTGAGGTGCTGTCTTGTATGGTAGGTATTTTTATTCCTGCTTGTTGGAGCAGGACTCCCAAAGATGGATAGCAGGGATTAAGCCACACTAAGGAGTGGGTAAATAGCCTGAATTGCTGTCGCCTGCAAGAGTTTGCAGAATCCTCCTGAGAGGGGGAGAAGCCCCTTTTCCCGACCCGCCGGGGATGATCCGAGCCAGCATCGGAACCTGTCCTGGCTGCGAGTGCCTCGCTGCTGCCTCCGCAGTGTGCTTGTGGTCACGGCTACACCGAGAGGGAAAAACAGAGCCAGGCTGGCTGAAAGCTTCCCAAAATTTGCCAGATTGTGTTGACTTTTTGTTCTTTTCTGTTATATATATACACACATACATATAGGTATGTATGTATATATGTGTCTATATATTTTTTTCTAGTGAAGACCTGTTAGTCCTTTTTCGACATTTTTGTCTGAAAGCTCCTTAATTTCAAAGTTAGTAAAAATCTGGATGGAGGGGTTTTCTTTCTATTCCAGCAAGATTCCCTTCTCCCTTGGCAGATGTTTTTCTTTTAAACCAAGGCAAAAAGAACACCCTGCAATCCAATGTCTTGGGGGCAGTTCATAGGCAGCACCCAGGAGTCCAAGGCCTTCTAGAGCCACTGGTGTTGGCAGCTTTGGTGTAGGAGCAATCCTCTGACATTCCAATTTTTTGAGGGCAGAATCCCACTTTTACTCCAGGGCGCTTGGCTTCTGTCAAATCACAAAAGCCCTCCAGTAACTGCCTTCACATTTTGGAACCATGGTGAACCAGGTGAGTAAAAAATCATCCATTAAAAACTGCATATATATGTAAAACATCTAAATCTGTTCAGGAAATTAAATAGCATGTGATCCTTGCTGGATTTATTATTTTTGTTTGGTTGGATTTTTGTGAGATTTTGGATTTTTATAGTATAATGGTTTTGTTTGGTTTTGGATTTTTTTCTTTTTTTTACGCAATAGTTTGTCTTAAGCAGGGTTATTCCCAAATTATCTGTGGTTTGGCAACAGATAGGGTTGACAAACCAAATTATTCTTTACTATTTTCACAACCAGAGTGCCCAATCACAACACTCAAATGTTTGTTTATTTGGTTGTTTCAAAGTGAGACCATGATAGAAAGCAAAGTCCATATGCAACCATTTACAATTCTACCACTGGATTTAATGAATGCTGTTTTAACTTTTATTCCCTTGCTGCTTGATTTTTGGGAATTGCCCACCACTGTGAAACTGGAAAATTCAAGAGAAGAAACTATGAAAGGGAATATTTAATTTCTTTACTCTAGCTGCTGTTTCATGGCCCCAATTAATCTACACTTGCAAGGCCTTCAATTTATGGAAAATTATTGGAGTAGAAATATGGACTCTGCATAGCCAAAAGATAGATTTTAATAAATGTGGGCTATTTAGTACATACACACAGGATGGCCTTTGAATTCCATCCAGGCTTGTCCAACCTGCTCTGAATAACTTTAAGAAATCAGTGGATAATTAATGAAAAATGCTATCAGATCTTTTTTCTGTGGTCTATCATGCTTATTTTCAGCAAATGTGATGTTGGTATGACAGCCTGTGTTCAAGTTTCTCCTCCTCCTTTAGACTGGCTCAGCTTGTACACTAGTGGGATCTATCTCTGCAAAATAGAAATGGATAAAAGAAAAACAGGTGTTCAATAGTACATCTGAACTAAAAATACAATTATTTATATAATGGGTGTAATGGTAGGAAGTGTCAGGAAGGTATTTTGAACACTGTGCCTTGGTTCAGTTTCTGATTTCTGTTTGCTGAATCAAAATGGCAGCCTGAAAAAAACCCCTATATTAAGGGTTTCATCCATATTGTCCTTATGTATTTGTATATATAATGAAACAGAATCCATTTGTCATAGTGAAGCAGAAAACTTTATTTAGTGACATTTACTTTTAAAAGGCAGCTATTTTAGCCACAATTCATGCTTAAAACCTCTGCCTGTGGAACAGCTTGTACCAATGTCAGCAGGCAAACTTAACACCTGGAAATCTTTCACTTCCATATCTTTTTTCCCCCCATTGTTTTGATGTGCAGTTCTGGTTGTTAGTCTTGCTGAGTCACTTCTCAATTACCTAAAAGAATGTATCTAATTGTGGGAAATCTGGAAGTGAGACAAAGGGAACTCTGATGCCTGTGAGTACTGCCATTCTTGGTGCTGTGGAGAGCCTGGCCGTCCTCTCTTGTTGACAGGTCTGGCACCCAGCTTGGCCCTGCCTGAACTTAAATGTCCACATAATTATTGGAGAAAGGCTTACGCTCTTCTCCTTAGACTGAGTGGGAAGTCACTGTGCTCAAGTAAAAGCACTCAGATGTTTTTATCTCCTTAAAATCCATTTAATTTTTCTACCTCAGTGCTCACCCCCTGTTCAGCATCATTTTAACCCCCACTTCTTTCTGTTCTGGTCCCTCAGGACATCTGTGGCTGAGGATCTTTTCTAGATTCACAATGCAGTGCTGTTAGTCAGTGGTTTTATGTGCCTCTCCTTGATGTTTTCTTCTGGTTTAATCTGTTTTTTTTTCAGATGTCTATAAGTGACAGAGGGAAGGACAGACACTGCTTCCAGATTAGTGATAATTTGAAGGGGAATCTGTCTTTTCCTCTGTGTGAAGTCATCTCCAGATGATTAAATAAGGAATGCCCCACTTGAAGCTGCTCTCCGAATTGTAAAATTGCTTGTTTGCAATTTGCCAGGTATCTGCAAGCCCTCTATTTACCTTTAATAACCGTATTTTGCAAGTGGGAGAAGGAATTTTGTACTGCTGGTCTTGACCAAGAACTGTGATTTGAATTAAATGAGTTTGCTTTCCCTCCAGCTTCTCTGACTTCTCTCCCATGCTTTGTTCAGCCTGCTTTGCCTTTCTTGCTAGTTATAAACCCTGATCCATATTATGCCCAAAACCAACAGTGGCAAAGAGTTATCATGTCAGCTGCACCACTAAATAAAATAAACCTTAATATTTTATGTTTTCAGTTAAAATATAGTGGTTGAAATGTCAGCCTTGTAGCTCATTAAACTCTTCAAGAGTTCAGAGTTTATAGGAAAAAGTTTATAACTTTCTTCTTCATTAAAAATGAACTATTATAGCCTTGGAAATGGCTCCTTAATTAAAAAGTAAACCATATTATATGTTCACCATGATGAACTGATAATTGGAAATTATTATTTTATTCCTTTGAATATCAATAAAATGGTGTAGTATTTGTGCATAGGAAATAAAAAATACTCTTAAAATTCTTTTCAATTATAAGCTCTGTAATGTCTATAAGCATAGGAATTACTTCTGTGTCTATTGTGGCTTAATGCTTTTATTACCTTGAATGTCATATAGAAATAAAAAATTATTTTCTATCACATTTTAAATATTATTCTGCAATAAACCTTGGCTGTGTCATTAAATCTTCTGGAGTTATTAGCTGCTTTTACAGTACCAGAACTTACATTTGGCCACGCTGCAGCTGTTAGTTGAAGCCCAAGATATTTGGAGGTTGGTCTGAGCTCCAGAATGGAACAGATTTGTCTCTTTCCTCAGGATTAGATATTGTCCAGCCTGCAAATGAGGCAATAATGCCGAGCTGTATCAGGGCAATGAACACAGTTGGGGTAGGACTGATAGAATTCCAGCAGGTATTAATTCTAAAGCAATTTCAAGAACTGTTCCAAAGCATTTAGCCTTGGGTGTCTGAGCTTGTGGTCATTTCCTTTTATACTCTCTGCTGGGAAATCATTGTGACTAAAACTTGTAAGGGGTTACAGGTAGTTTTGGGAGAAAGAGTGAAGTCATACTGAAAGTCCTACCCTGCATCCTAACTTCATTTTGGAATAAAGAACAAGCTAAACCTTTGTCTATGAGAGATGAGTTGGTGTTTGTAAGACTTTCTGTAATTAACAGACACCAAAAGGATAAAGGGAATTTGACACAATAAATTTGGTTTTGTTTCAACTTTCTCTTTATTCAAGCTTGCCCAGGTGGGTTATCCATTGTGTGAATTTTGTGTTAGTGTGAATTTTGCCGTTAGATTTTGACAGAACTAAGTGGAAAATTTCAGTGTCTCTCAAGCCCAAACCAGCTTCTCACTCTTGTGAATTTGGTCAAAATAATTTATTCCAGAAGCTCCTCTGGGCTCATGAAGGAAAAAGAAATCTGAATCCTGACCTGCAAGTGAGGATGATTATTGCTATTATTTCACTGATGACAAGGCTGATGAAACATACTTGGAAGCCAAAAACTGAACTCACAGGTATAGGCCAACTGATAATATTCCTTGACAATTCTTGTGCCTGTCCATTTTATTATTGTTTAGAAATAAAGAAAATCCAGCATTGCTCCTGTGTGGCTATGAGATTTCACTCCCCAGATACACTGATTTTATTACTAAATTAACTTAGTGCCAGTGTCCCTTTCAGTGATCACATAAACCTGCACAAGGGACACTTGGCATTTCTCTACTGGTTACTCAAGAATTTTCCTGCAGGATTTTTGCTCTAGCTGCTGTATTTCATATGCTTCCTTGTTTTTATACCAAGACACTTATATCAAATTTGAGCACTCTTTGAGAAAGTGAATTAATGGGTTTAGGTACTAATGATAAAGTAGGTGCTTTGATCTCATCATTGAAATATTCACAGCCTTTTGCTTGGAGTTTTAATCACAGGTCAGCAGTGACATAGTTGCTGATGAATGATTAAGAATGCAGACAATTCTGAATTTAAATTAATTTCTATATAGATACTTTTAAAATAATGCCCTTAAAACAACTGGGTTTGCTGTCGCAGTGACACCCAGGTGCTTTTAGGGTGATTTATGTGTGCACAATACTCTCTTCAGAAACTGCCCCCATAATAGAAGCAAATCTTATGACAGCTGTAGTCTTTTATGAGTGAAGAGAATTTCCTGCACAAAGCATAAATTTTAAAAGCTGAGTAGCTTTTTATGTTGTTTATTTGTGGAATTATTTTACCAGCTAAAAATTGTAAGATGCTGCATAAATATTTGTTCTGGTTTAGTTGCAAAGAGACAGAGCAGTATCTCAGGTACAGTATTTTATTGATGGGACAATCTGATTGAGGCCTATAGGGAAACTCAGATGATGGAAAGAATTATTTGAATGCTGGCATTATTTCCAAAGGGATTTCAAGCACTTCCGTATATAACATGGGATGTGCATAGCAGTTAGCTCTGCAGATGACTTCTCTTTCAGTTTGGGTATTCTTGGTGGTATTTCTGCCCTCTTGTGAGATGTTCAGGAATGTGTGAAATTTCCAGGTTCTCTCTTAAGCAAATCTGGAAGTCTTGGAGATCTATGTGTGTTTCAAGTGTAAGGAGTAGGAGTTTAATCTCTGATACGAGCTTTCTGCTTTGTTTAACACTTGCATGTTTCATTCTCCCATATACACAGTGAATCCATCTCTGATATTTAAACCTAAAAATATCTCACTGGGAGCAATAATAGGAACATGAATGTCTTGTTATTGCTTTGTACAAACCACACCTGTGATGGCTCTCTTACTTCAGCCACTTCACTAAAGACAGCTTTATAAACATAGGCCAAGGTTAAGCTTTTCTGACATAAAGCTTAGGCAATGGGCTCCAGCATTTCAAGTGTTCTCTGCCTTGTTAAAAAAGTTATTTTGTAAAGCAGTATTTTTATTATATCTCTATTTTCAGATTAACATTGTAACACAGCTTTTTCTTTGCAAATAGTATGGAAATCCAAAGAAGCACCAACTGCACAGAATCTGAAATAAAACATTCCAAGCCCATAGTGTTTCACTAGGTCAGTTATGCCAAGCTGTCTGATAGAGTAGTCTGAACTGTTAAAATGAAAAATACAGCAGTATTAAGAAGTTCAATGCTTTTTGGAATTATCCAGTGATAAGTAACTTCGAAAAAAAAAATTAGTATGAAGGAATGGTAGTCCTGCAAAGTCTCTAGGCCACAAGCATGTAGGAGGATTCCTCACACATATACTTCCTATTTAGGAGTATCTCAATTATCTGAGAGGAGTTGCATGCTTGAGTCTGTGTACTCTGGATTATTTTCTCTCATGCAAGTAAATTTTATGCTCAACTTTCCTATCTCAAAGTAGATGGCAAGATATTGGGAGGATTTTACATGTAATCCAAAGTCTTCCATCTGGGTTGCTGAGTTCCTGATAATTGCATATTTTCTGGGCTGGAAATCACTACCCCTGACAAGATAAACTAGTGCTGGAAAATCTTGCACAAATTGTGAAAGTATTTTCTGACATCTGACGTTTTTTGCACTCTTAGCAGATGAGATTATTTTCAGAATCTGCAGCTCTCCTTCCGGATTCTGCTCACTGAGTGAAAAGGTGGAGAAGCACCCACAAAGCAGCTGTGGAATAAAGAACCCATTTCCTTCAGAGCTCTCCTGCTGTTTTAGTGGAAAGCCCAATGCATGGATGGGTGGATCAAGCCTGCAGAAAGAAAAATCAGCTCTTGGCTAGGTGAGGGGGAGATTTTAACCACAAAGGAGAAATTTCTGAGTCAACTTCTCTTAGCCTTGTAACAATAACATGGAGGGTTGAACCTCTAATCTTGCAGCTTTAACTCTGTGGTTTTGTTTAAGACAACAAAGACAAAAGGGGTGGATACTTCCCTTAGTTACCTCCCCTTAGTTTCAACCAGTCCCTTTCCATCAGTAAGGAGAAATGAAATACAAGTAGATACAACTGAAAAAATAAGAGTTTACTAAGAAGTGAAACAGCAACAGGCAAAAAAAAAAAAAAAAAAGGAAAAAAAATCAGTGAATAATCAGTAGATAAAAAATTGCTAAATCTCGTTATCAATTTGAGGTATTTAGGGAAACATTAAGCCTCTCAGCCTTTCCTCATGGGACAAACTGACTTTTGGCCTTGGAAATGCCTGGGGGTTCTGGACTTTGTTTGTGGCAAAATCATGAGCTAAAACTTGGCATTTGTTTGATAGACTGGTGGGTCAGTCCAGCCTTTAAAAGATCACCTTGAATAAAACAGTCAAACAAATCAGTTGCTCTGTAAAAAGAAAGTGATAAAAATCTGTAAGATTTTTTTTACATTTTTACCTTTTAAATGAAGTTTTATGTTATAAAACTCGCAAGCAATCTGAAATAGCTGGAAGCAAATGAAAGAGAAGACTGCTGTAAGGTGAGAGAGAGTTTCTGAACCTGCCCAGTGTGAATTCCTTTCCTGTTGACTCGTGAGATCTGTCCCTCCTTCCATCTTATGGCTTTCTATTTTAGAAGACACTGTTCCTAAAATGGGTAAATTTTCTTTTCTTTATTCCCAGTCAATGGCAGTTCATGAGAACTTAAGAAGTATATTAGTGATCAGTGGTGAGGTTTGGCTTTCTTTTTCCCTTAATATTTGGGGTGAAGTCTTTATAAAAACTGGGCTTACACTGCAACTTTTCAGAAGTTTATGGCTATCCTGATTGATGATGCTTCCTTAAGATATGTAGTAGCAAAGCCAAATAATCACAAAGAGCATGTGCTGGATATTTCCACCCTGGGAATTTAAAATTTTCTGACTTCATTTATGATGCTGCAGTGTAACTACCTGGTGGAGTGAGTGATTGCAAGGCCTGATTAATGGCGCAGACTTTTAAATTAGAATTTGTTACTTCTGTACCTTGTATGATGTTCTGTTGTGGAAATATTTCACAGCTTTTGCCAGCTATATTTTTTTGAAAAATCATAGCTTGCTGGAGCCTTGATTCTACTCTTACTGGAGGATGTCCTATGGTTCAGGTCTGTTTAGATGTGGCAGGTCTAATGAAAATATGTTCTTTCTAATGACGGCTGGATATATCTGGACTCTCCTGTTTGTCAAAACCCTTGAAGCAAAGTAAATGTAGTATCTTAGTAGCAAAATATGAGTGAAATCACATGGTGGCTCTTTCATAGCTTGGCTTAGAAAAAATAACTCTTTGCTGAATATGTGAATGCAGATGTCAAAGCTCTCTTCCAAGGTTTGGGGGATTAAACAAGAGGTGAGATGGGAATTGTCTTTGTCTTCCCTTTCTTTCAAAACTAGATTGTTTTAATGTGGCAGACAAACTTCCTGTGCCACTAAACCTGATGCACTTAGTCTCAGGGAGAGGGATGCTTTGTTTCAAGCAGTGTTTAATTAAAAAAAAGGTTAATTTCTTGGATACAGAAAACAAAGCTTTCTGAAAGAAATGTGCTGTTGATCCAATTCCATTACTTTCATGTTTTTGGTGCCTGCTGAAGTGTAGTAATGCCTCAGAAGCAAAATAAGGGATTTTTTTCCAGAGATTTTAACAAAGTTGTGACTTTTCTCAGTTTTACAAGAGCTTCTCAGGAGTTTCAGCATTAACTCTTTTATGTTATTGTACATCTAAACTGAAAAACCCCTTTGTTCCCTTTGCCAATTATCTTTTTAGGATTGAAGAGTTGCTGCAGTTCATGTATACTACAAGCTCTTGATTCATGGGAATATGTTTAGCTTTTCTATGCTCAGTCTGTGCAAAAACTGCTCAGTCTTTTTGAGTTTTAATTATTGTCTTTTGATTGAATGACTGGATTTTGCAGTAGCATAGCTTATATTGATACATTTAAAGCACATAAGTCTGGAGGATCTGATATTCCAGAAGACATTTGAGAAAGCTGAGAAGTGAGGCTGATGTTTTACTCTTCTTTTTCATTGCAGGTTCAGTAGTGATTATTTACACTGATGAATAGAGAAATGGAGCACAAAATTCTGCCCCAGGCTTTTACTGTAACTTTGAGGCTGAGCAAGAGAACTACTGTTTCTTTTTCATGGAGAGCAATGCAGGGGATATGACAAAATGTGCCTGAGGAATAAGGTGGTGGCAAGATCCTATATGTTAAGAAACCAGCAGGAATCAGAGTAGGATGTTTCCCAGTGGGCCACTCAGTGCAGCTCTCCTGACTCCCAAAAGCATGAGCCAGTTCAGGAAGCCTGATGATCTGGCCTTGCCTTCTGAAATATCTTCGCAAAAGACTGATTCTTACTTTCCTTTTTTCATGAGAGAGACATCTACTAGAATGCTCCCAGTACCCCCCACCAATAACCAAGCAACAAACTCCAAGAAATACCATTTATACAGGTTGTAATGTGGTGATACCAACAGGCCTGCTCTAACTAAATACTCCAATAAGGGAGGCATTGCCAGAAGAATAAACATTTGCATGCTTCCCATGTAAGACAACTCCCTAAATGCTGGGGCTTAGGTGAAATATTCCTTGAACAAATTATTCCCAGTTGTCCACTGTGAGGTTTCCGAAGGGGAAATGGCCTGTTGGGTCATGTGGAGGGTTTGTGCATGCTTACATTTTTACAGCATCATCAAAGGAAGCAGAACGTACCAGAACCAGGATCTGAGCAGCTACTCTCTTTGCTCTTCCCTGAAGCACCTGGCAGTGCCCCTGGGATGCTTGTCTGGGTGTAACCCTGATGACAGAATATGGCAACTCCTAATACCCTCCTTCTGTTTCCTTTGATCTGCCCTCATAAAGTACATCTTCTTCAAACCAACTGAAGGAAGCAGAACTCATTAGTTCTCTCGAAATTATTTTCTGGGGTATTTGGAGGTTGCTTGTAGAAATAAACCCAGCATTGCTTTAAAAATTGATACACCTCAAGAACTGTTTTTAAACTTGATCCATTTCTAATTAAAGTGAAATGACAAACCATGTGAGGGTTTTGATAAGTTCAGCTTTTGTTGCAAGAGCAGTTCTACACAAGTTCTTTTCTCTCAGGGGCTGGCTGCTATTGTACCATTTTATGTTATGGTTTCTGAATTCACCCCACACAGTCTCATTGACTTCAGTGGGAATTTTCCTAGAACAAGGAATTAAATAGTCTTCAGAATGAGTTCCCCCATGAATTCAGAATATTAGGTATCTGCTCAAGTTATTTTACTTGCTGTCAATTTTTCACCTGTTAAAATTCTTGGAGCAGATGCAATAAAACTTCTCCAAGCTTGATAAGAAAAGCTAAAGGTAGTTTGGATTCTCTGCAGAAGTCTGGGAGTTTGGATGGAGTTTGGGAAAGCTGCTCTGAGGTTCTCTTTCAGAAAGGAGTTTTCTGTGCTAAGCTCAATATTTCACTGCTGTCAATTCTGCATGACTTTGGTGTTCTGCATTTAAATAAAGACACACGTTTTTGTGGTAAATTATAGGTAAATAATGAAGGCCAGAGAAAACAACAATAAAAGAAAGAAGATCCGCAATAATTTACTAATGTTTGGTTTTGTGTATGTGATGAAAGAGAAAATAGAAGGAATATATAGGAAATTGAGGATGGGATTGCCATTAGTGCCAAATTGCAAGAATACATCTTATAATAACTACGTTCCTTTATATGGAAACAACTTCAGGCTTGAAACATTTTTAGTCTTTCTTGGCTTTTCTAGATGTGCTTATCTGTCAGTGTAAGTGAAATCCTAAAACCAACAGGGGGGACACCATAACAAATTTCACATGTGCCCACTGGACCTTTTTCTTTCATTTTTGTAACTTGCAGATAAACTGATTGATTGGAAATTATTGCCATTTGCCTTGATCCTGCCTGTGAAGACTGCTTCCGAGTATTTTCTTTTCCAGGAATTTTATCCTATGATTTTTTTTTGAAAAGGCACCTTCTCTCTAATCAATTCCTCTTGACAAGCTATGGATGATTTTGATATTAATTCACAGTTTTTATCTATAAAGCATATTTAATAAATACTTACTTTCCAAGATGTAATAGCAAATAAACTAGAGGTGCACATGTATCTGTATTAGATGCATAAGCTTCCCAATTTCTGATGATTAAGTCAAGGAAAGAGGATTTTATGAGAATTCTCTATAGTGAAGTTTATTTAACTTAACTTTATATAGACATATATATATATGTAAAATGCCTTATATATAGCATACCCTTCTGGCATTCTTTCGGCTGACTAGAAATGCATCATTGGGGTATAGTTGATTTCTAGAAAGCATAAATTCTGTGGGTGTGTTTTGGTTTTCTGTTTCAAGCTGTATGGCGTCAAATACATGGCTGTTTTGTTCAAGAAATAAATCAGGTACTCTGAAAGCATCGTAACCACGTCACTCTTAAAATTATTTAAATACGTTGTCTCCTTTGAATCTTGGCTTTCAGCACAGTAAAAACCCTTTTGTTTTGTTTTTGTTTTGTTCTCCTTTGTTTCCCTCCTACCCTTCCTGGGCAATGTGGACATTTTTTTCTCTTTCCCTAAACCAGGCTTACTGCACATCCTTGTTTTGTCCAGAAGCCCAAGGTATTAACACAGCAGCGAGGCTGAAGTTTCACTCAGTGGGCATTGTGGCAGTGGAATTATAGCTTGGAAATCCTCTAGAAGATAATTTGGCAGTATACACTACAATAGTTCCTAATTCTATTTTGAAGCAAACATTCCAGATCATGACTTTAGCTCTTCATTGGTGGAGCTGCTATAGATGACTTTGTTCAAGTGATTCTGAATACAAATATACAAACCTTGGTTTTGGCACAATTTGCCTAATACAGTTGTGAGTGAGAATCCTTTCTTATTATAATAGGTAGAACACTGAAGCTAAAGGCATTTTTGTCATGCAATATTGTGACAGAGCATGTGATGAATCGGGTGGTGTGTGGTGCAAACAAGTGGGGAAAATGAAGTGCTACACTGATACTCAAAATCTCTTTTAACTCTTGATTGAGCATCTCCTTTTCTGTAGAACGAAATAACATAATCTATCATCTCAAGCTCCCGAGAGACCTGGGGAACAGATAATTGTGGCAGCCCTTAGGGCTACCCCAAATGCCAGGGCTCTCCCATGGAGAGGGGGTGACACTCAAGGCCCCTCAGACACAGGGAACTTTGCAGCATCCAGGCTGTCGCAGTGTAACCAAGTTCACCCAAAGGAGTCTCCTGGAGAGACAGCCTTTGGTCAGGGGGAGTAAAGTAATTACCCCCGTGAGCCTTTTCTCCCCCATGCAGATTGCTCTTTCCCGGTTTGCAGTTGCGTTTGTCAGTTACATTGTGTTGGTTCGTTATTGGTCCACATTCTGAGCCCTACCCTCAGATTACTGTAATAAAAGTTGAGCTCTCTGGAGCTTCTGGGTTCCTCAGACCTCGGTTTTCCTGACCTTGGTGCCTTGGTCCCTTGGGAGCTCCACAATAAAGAAGACTAGGGAAAAGAGGAACCCATCTCGTGGGCTTATTCCTGCATCGCCTGATCCTCCCTGGAGCGAGGCTGCCTCGGCAGCCTCTCACAAAGAGCTGAGATTGTTTTCCCCAGCTGAGAGTGCCTGTGCGCCTGGTGTACCAGGGTGCCTTTTTAAAGGCGCTTCTACCAGGGACAGTCATGGTGCCTCAAAGACCTCTGGCGGCCGTGACAGATAATGCCCCTGTGGAAGCTAAGATAAAGCCATTTGATCTCAGCAGCAGCACATAGTGAAAAATACTAAATATTGTGGAAGGTTTCAGGTGGCGATTTTCCAGGGCAACTTTTGGTCATTTGGGATGTTGCTTATCCAGGACCTTCCTGTCCATAAATGGTGCTTCTCATGATGGAAAAAAGATTGAAGACAGACAAAATGTCAAGATTTGTTATGTGTAGTATCTATCTAGCTTGCTGTTTCCAGCATTTTTAAAATAAATACTGTTATTATTCAAAGTCAGCATAAATCTTCAATGTACTTAATTGATTCTGGAGTGAAATACTAAATTCAGGATGTGTGTGTGTATAGAAAAAACGGATTGCTGACATATATCAAGCAAGGTTGGGTTTTGTCATGCTTTGTTTTGACTATTGTTCTGTAAACCTACTTCAAGGAAGATGTTTCTGTGGCAGATCCATGATGGGCAGGCCTCAGGTAGGTGGACTCACTGATTGAATGTGAAGTAGGAAAGGATTGTGCCTTTGGCTACTCAATTGTGGCAGAGAAAACAAGATATGGAGCTGCAGTCTCAGAACACAGCAGGACTTTTTTGTAATAAAATAACTCTATGGAGAAGTTAGGGAATCACTGACCTAAGAAAGAATGAAGCAACCTTTTCAGAAAAGATTATGAGGCCTGGTGAATTGGAATTGTGGGTTATAGCAGGCTTCAAAATTTGCATCGGAATCATCTTGGAACACTGTGATGAAAGCATGGGATCAATTAATGAGTGTATTTCAGGGTGAATGCTGATGGGTTTTTTGAACAAATCAAGTGAAAAAATGAATTTATGTGGATTTGGAAGCTGCTAGAAAGCATCCAAAACACGTTGGAAATAGTGGCTCCTCCTGATGATGTTCACTTAAACCTATTGCCTGTTGGAGGTATCAGAGTTCATTAGTTCACTTCTCACAGCTTTGTCAGGCTTTGACGGTGAGAACCAATTCAGATATTCAAAGAACATCCTAGATATGGTTTAATAAGCACAGATATCTGTCATTTGGTGAAAAAAAGGCTCCCAAAGCAACAGAAGAAAGCCTGTATTTGATGGTGTATGAAAATTTATCTCTTGTAATCCCATTTGTGACTGCTATTTCTTTTTCCCCAGCACAAATGTGATGCATCCCAAGCCAAAGTGTCATTGAATGTCTTTCTGGCTATTGAATACTTCTAAATTGAGGCTGTGCATGTTGTTTGACTGCAGAGCAGTGCTTAAATTGTACAAATTATGGCACGGCTGGGGAGCTGAAGGCCTCATGGTATCAGATGTTCAGGAGGCTTCTCATCTTTGTAAGAATTTGGTGAACCCTTCAAGAACAAGAGCATAATGGGCCATCTATTCAGATTTAATATGATTTTACTGTAAACAGGTGGCAACTGATATGAACACACCAGCCTGGCCACTTCAGCTTTGTCATGGGGAGTGCTGGTGCTTGCAGTGTCGTTGCCGTGTTGGTGAGGATGGTTGAGAATTTCAGACCTTTTACTTTTTGGGCTCCCTGGAGACACCTGTATTCACTGGGCTGGGATAGAAATTAAATGGTACCAATTTAAAAAATAGGGTTGATTTTGGTTTGGTTTTATTTTTTATTTTTTTTCAGATTTTGACAGCCTCGATACTTGATCTCACTTGTAATCAAAGAGTAACAGAGAACATTGATAACTTCTTTTTCAAAAGACTTTTGGCTAAAAAGAGATTTTGACTTACTGGTGAAGTGGATTTTGCCAAGAAACAAAAGCCTGAACCAGACAAAACAAACTCCTGCATCCCAGTTCTACCCTGTGAGAGGATCACTTCAGCAAGGACTCTTTCATGTGGCTAAAAGCAGTGTTCTCTGACACAACACATATTGGCATGGAGTTCCTGCACCTTAAAAGCCTTTGAAAGCACCAAGAAAATGGTGTTGAAAAAAGAAAATTATGTTGGTGTTTTGGGCTGTGGAACTTTCTTTTTGCTAAGTTCTTTCTGATGCTCCTGTAATTGGAGCAGGCAGGGAATAGGTGTCTGTGATCTTTTTCCTGGTCAATACCACTAATGCTGACTACAAGGATGGTGAAACATTTAGTCCTTGCTCTGATTTCCCTTTTCTCTTTGTTCTCCTTCTTATGCCTGGGGACAGAATGCTAAACCCTCACCCGGTTTTCTAAAATCATCTGCTCATTTGTGCAGAACTGGTTACTGTTAGAATTCAGCTTTTATTAGGTGAAAAACGCATTAAAACTTTTTAATATGGGAAGCAAGGGACTTAATGGTGAGAGCTGGGTGTCTCCTAATGTGTCTTTGGTTTGTCTTTGAAAATACCCTTGAGGGAAGAGAAAAAATATCCATTAAAAATAAAAAGAAAAGAAGGAAAAAACCATAAGATGAATGAGTGTGTGGTGCTGGTAAACACAGCTGCTCTTTCTCTCTATGTGTGTACATAACTTGGGGTAGAAAGTGGGTCTGGACTGTGGGAAATTATGATTAAATGAAGTGCCCTTCTTGTTATTTCCAGTGCAAGAAGGTTTCATTACTCTATTGATTTACAGAGATTAATGTTTTCTTTCTCTCTCTTTTTCCCCTCCTTTCTTATTTTTCTTTTAGGCTGTATTGTCAGAAGAGTGGCCATTCACAGCTGCTTATTGATCCTAACCAGGGCTGAAAGATGATTGAGTGCTGTGACTTTCTGAGCCCCATTGTTTCTCCTTGTGCTCCGGTGGAAAAACGATTAAAAGTATTCCCAATAACAACATCTCTGGATGTTCTTTTGGTCTCTGAATATATAGGGATGGAGATGGAAATGCCTATGACTGCCTGACAGCCAGCCTAAGATGAATGCTCATCATTTTATGAGAAAAAAATTATATATAAACATGCAATCTCCTTCTTTAGGACAAGATGGAAGTATTACTTTAATCTGTAAAACTGCAGTCATACACTAATAAAGAATTATTAACAAAGAAAATATTTAAGGATTTGGCCATATTGTAGTTTGTTTATGGTAACAAAACTCCTAGAAACATGTTTGATTAGCTGATCAATAAGAAGTTGTTACTGGGTTTTATATTATCCTATCACTGGGATAATGACATTCGGGATGTAATTGGCTCTTTAGTTTGCTTGGTACTATACATGTTTGAATCCATAAATAGGATTTAGCTTTGTTAAATATGGGTTGGGATTATGGAGCAGTGCTAAGACTGTTTTAATGTTTTGCTTCAGCATTTTAGTGAACAAGAATGGTTTTGTTTCCCAGAAGTGTTTCTTCTGTCACTGGGGAAAATTATGGACAAGTGAAAACAAAACTAATAGGCTGATGAGGGAACTAAAGAGGATGCTGGAAGAAATAGTAGAATTTTAATAACTGTCAAAATAGTGGATTTTTTCATATCATTCTGAACTGCTGTTGTCATTCAGTTACAATTGCTACACTGGCCTGCTTACAGCTGACACCACTCTTGGGTCAGAGGCACCTGAGTTTATCTGCTTCCATTTCTGGTTCCAAAGCCTACTCCTCTCCCCTAAGGGATGTTTTTGTCACTGGATTATTGTGGATTCATGGGTGTTAAGCTCTATATCCTTACTGCTGAGATACACTGTAAAGTGACAAGGGGAATTTCTCCTGGTTGGTGGCCATGTTGTTGGGAGATATTTAGGAGTGACAATCTGTGGCCAATCACAGGCATTGCTTTGGACTTGGCTCATGGGAGGTGTGTAAACTTTCTGCTGGGAAGAAAAAGAAACAACCAGAAGAATAAGAAGGTTTCCCTCTTCTTTCTTCTAGCCCAAAAGTAAAAAGTAGCCAGAACTTGAATAATTTTTTAAATTAAAAGTAATACATTTATGTGCTTCCTGCTACAGTTTCATCATAACTGGAGTGATCTTTCCTTGTAGAAGTCAGACAGTAGAGGCTTCTGCTTTTCCAAGGAAATCTAGAGTTCTGCAAAAACTGTTCAATTGCCCCAAACTTATGCACGGAAAACGTTGGTCTTTTCCTTGTGCTGACAGTCTGTTAGGTATTGGATGTTGATTTAAAAACTTCTATGTGGTTACTGCTGTATGAAGGGAGCGTGCAGAACCTGTGTGGGTCTGTTATTCTGCATGTTTCTCCATGCACAGAGAAACCTTCCTTTGGAATTTTCTTTGTAGCTGCAGTGGAAAGATCATGAGCAAAGAGCTGCATGGAGATGGCCATGCAGGGGTAAAGGTTTGTGGGACCTGTAAGTAGCCCAGCGGTGCAAGCCATGTGCCATGTAGAAAGTCCTGGCATTCGGGCTTCTTTTACAGGAAGGAAAGCGCTGTTGTTCCAGTTAGATGAAGAAAAAAAAATCATTTGCTGTCATCCTTCTGTGTGTTTTGTGTGCTTGTGGTTTTTTTTCTCCCCACCCCCCAATTAGATTTGTTTGCTCTGTCACTGATATTTTTACTCTGGCAGAGAATATTTGGAGATCAGGGTTACCTGAGCACAGATGCTGACAGTTATGCTGCAATAAAACTCTGCTAGCACCCTCGTCATAAATCACAGGCCCTAATTTGGAGACTTAAATTATAGGTATGTCTTCTGAACTACCCTCTGCAATTAAAGTGCAATAAAAATACCTGCCACAGATTTTAATAAGCAGCCTAGTCATAGTAATGCCAACTGTTTGCTGGCTGCTGTTGGGATGTTAAATTTTTTACAGCTATTAAATATAGTGAGCATCATGGCTGCTGCCAGTTGTTGGGAGAAACACCAGCGTTGCCACCAGCACAGCTGTTCAGCTGGAAGTGTAGTGTTGTCTCCCCTGAGGGAAGGAGGCATTTGTGAGAAGGAAAGGTGTGCTGGAGATAGCAATAGCATTCCTCTGGCTCTCAGGGGCTGGCACATCCTAGAACAGTCACAACAGCACCAGAGCTCAGTGCTAAATAAAAATTCAGTAAACCAAAGAGAAATTCTGCCTGGAAAATAGCCTTGAAGATCATGTCCTGCCTTTAAGTCATGCTGCTGACAACCCCATGGGTGAGGGTCAAGGGTGAAGTAGGAAATACTAGACTTCTGCATTTTATTAAAGGGAAAAGATGCCAAGGTTTCCAGGCACAGACCATAGAAGTTAAGAATCAAGAATGCATTTACAGCTAGAAAAATCTGGCAAATCCAAAATCTGATACTGGTAGGAAGAGGGGCTGCTTGTGCAAATGTAAAGATGCCAGCTTTCAGTCCATCCCTTTAGGACAGGTTTAACCAACTGGTTCTGAAGTTCACTGTTTTCTGTGGAATTACTGACTCCACCCAAGAGATATCTGTGTTTCATTGTCTTTAACTGGATGGCCCAAATTAGTGGCTTTCTTCACAAAGGACTGGCTCCTCAAAAACCAGACAGCAACATCCCCGAAGTACAGAAAGCTGTGCCATGTTTGTAATGATATGGTTTTGATCCTTTTGAAATCTAATTCAATCAAATTGTTGTTTCTTTCAAATTTTATGTCTTGACTAGAAGTAATCTATTTGCTATTCAAATAAATCTTTCAAATTTCAGCATGGTGGGGAGGTCTTCACATTATCTGACTCATGCATCTAACAGACATGCTCTGAATTGTCCCATTGACTTCTCACCATTGCTCACATAAAGAATTCAGTCTCCTAAATTGCAAGGAGGTAAACAAAGAGAGTCCAATGCTGGAGCTGGTGAAACTCCTATTCAGAATTTTAAATGGATACAGCTGAGTACTTAACGGGAAAATTGTCATATTATTAAGGAAGCAAGCAAATATTTTTTGCCATTAGAAACTGTCAATCTTAAAAATTAGTGGCGTATTGTGGTAAAAACACCAAACTACTCTTGTCAATGTCTCATTATTCCTTACAGTTCAGAGAAAAATTGTAAAAAAACCAGTTGGGTCAATGCTATCATGCCTCACTGTCTCTACCTTTGCTTGCCCCAGCTAGCCCTGGGACCGGTAACAAACAAGCGGTACAGCGCAGTAGGCTGACCAACTGAGCCGATCTGGTGGGCTCCTTACAGCCCAGCTGGAGTGTTGGAACGTTGTGATGAAGGTGAGGAGAATAAAGGAGATCTCTACTGAAGAGTTGCCACTGAAGTTTATTAAGGGTCTTGAGGGAGCAGCCTCACTCCAGGGTGTCTGCCTCAGCAGAGCACAGACTGCCCTGTGTCAGCTACTTTTAACCGGGGGAGGAGCAGAGGGAAGGATCAGGGAACAGACCAATCAGGAAGGACTGAGGAGTGGCCCTGGGTATGAGAGACTCCTTCAGAAGCCAATCCCTGGGGGGAAGGAGGGAATTTCCTGTGGAGGATGGGTTCCTCCAGAAATGAGGACATGTGAGCAATCCAGCCTATCTGGATGAAAAAGGCCTGTAACCATTCAAGGGCAGCAAAGCCACGTACAAGAAGGAACAAGAGATGACAAAAGTCATGTCCGAAGAAGAACAAAGGATGCTAACAGCCTCAGAATGTGAGAATCGGATAGAAGCCAAAAGAAGGACTGCATAAACCTGCTGTATGTGCAAAAGCCATCAACCAATCTGGGCTAAAAGGCTAACACATGCTTTTATGGTATATCCAATTGCAAAGCAGCATGTAACGCGTGATAGAAGCTGAAAACTGTATAAAAGGTACTGTTGCTTTGCAATAAATGGCTCACTTTAATCATATTGATCATGGAGTGATGTCCCATTCTTAATTTTTTTGCAATTTCCCAGATCTTGTCCCTGACCCTATCATGCAATCATATCCCTGGAACTTTCTAGACCCGGGGAGAGGCCTTGACAAGATTGACAGGTCCCGGGAGTAGGGGGAAGAGAGGATTGACACGTAACTGAAATTGGGTAAACAACTGTGGTATAAACCAGATGGGGGGTTAAACAGGGGTACCTGGAACAAACCAAATGAACAGCCTGAATACATATTTAACAAAGAAAATCAAACACACCACTACAGGTCAATATGCTGCTGATATATTTGCATGCTATGCCTCAGATCGTGTGTGTAATGTTTTATCAAAAATTGTTTAGTTATTTGTCTTGAGTGAGTTTTATAAAAGATACACATGATAATGTGTCCTAATATTGAAATATTTTTGCTTTTTTGTTAAATCTATGCACCATAGTTCGTCCTATTGAGGCATTAAGTTTCTATCTCCTGGCTGATTTGATTTATTACTAACTTTTATCTGAAGGATATAAATGAGACTGAAATTGCATTAAGCCTTCATGTGAACTGCATATTTTTTTGATACAGGATAATGAAGAAGCAAAGCATTTTCCCATGGTACTTCCTTATTTTTTCCAGTGGAGATGTATGATTTTTTTCCTTTTGTACACACAGATGGTCATGCTGTTCTACAAGATTGCACAAAATATTTACAAGGGTCTTTTAAGTAAAATAAAGGGTTGTCAGGGCACAGCATATGCAAAGAATATTTGATTTTCGGCATGTGTTACCTGTAGTACACTGCTGCTGCAAATATTTTATTGTTATCAATTTTAATGTAATCAATCTGGCTTAACTCTCATCTCTCACGCCCTGGAATTTGTGACAGTTTTCTGCCATGATAAAGTGAAATTTTAATTACAAAGTACAAACCCAGAAGGAATTGGAGCTAACTGGTATACGGTCCAGTTTTCCAATGGACTAGCTTTCCCTGCAGATGGAGTCAAGTGAGCATTTCAATGTTGTGCATAAGTTTGATGATCACTGTTTTCCTTTACAGGATCAGATTGTTGGGATGCACCCTCAGTGACACTTTGGAGTCCATGGCAGTGCAAGCTGGGCAGCAGAGATGCTTGGCTGGCCTGAGGGAGGCAGAAGGCCAATTCTTTCTGGGTCTGATTGAAGAACGTTAAACTGTTGTTGGACAAAATCTTCACTGAAAAGAATATTTTGATATTTTGGCTCCTCAATAGAGGATTTTTTTTCCACCAACATTACTTTGTCCCATTTCGTATATTACATTTTTCCCAGGGTAGAGGGAAACTTCTTTCTCAGTGAGAATAATAATAATTTCCTACAACAGCAGCACAATCAAGAAAAGTGTGAAAACTTCATTGTGTAAATTTTAGGAAATAAATGGTGTAGGGAGAAATCTGTTTAACAAACATCAGTGTTTGCTTCTCCCACAACATGCCATGGCACTGCTACCTTTTAGATTGTTACAAAATGGTCCCTTCTCACAAGTAACAATCAACAGAATGGGAAGAAATGGCCTCAAGTTGCACCAGGGGAGGTTTAGATTGGATGTCAGAAAAAACTTCTTCACCAGAAGGGCTGTCAAGAATTGGAACAGGCTGTCTGGGGAAGTAGTTTGGGTCATTATCTCTCAAGTTAATTAGAAGATGTGTAGTTGAGGCTATAGGTGGACTTGGCAGTGAAGGGTTAACAGTTGGACTTGGATCTTAGAAGTTTTTTTCAACCTAAATGACTCTATGCTCTTATGATTAAAAAAAAAATAAAAAAAATAAAAATAAAAAAAAAGGAAGGAAACAACTTTCATTTTCTAACTAGAAAATTCTGACTGGTTTGCAATAAAATTGTGGAGGAGGGGGAACCTTGGTGTCTTGCCTTTCAAGACCAGGCTTTTTGTAGTCCAGGCAGTTTATTCTTGAGTGAGATTTGCATAAATGATGTAACTTAAAAGTTAAATCCAGCTTCTTAGCAAAGTGCTTAGGGTATAAATAATGAATGAACTTCAGATGCTGTGGTTTGACTACTGACAGGTCAGTAGGACTGGAAGGGGAGGGACCAGCTTTTGAATTCGCAGGATTTGTAGCTTCCTGTGTGTATTTGTGTTGCATAGGCATGGTGGCTGCAAATATGTCTTAAGTTATTTTTGAAGAACTTGTCCAACTTATGTGTTCACTTACACTCCATTTGAAATTGGGTTTGAAGTTCTGCTCAGTGTTGGAGCTGGATTTGTATGCTGAATTCTTGTATTCAGCTGAGTCAGTCAGATAAATCCCTCTGGTATCTGATCACCACATCACCGTGCACCTCCCTGGTGGGCACAGCTGAAGCAGCTACAGATTGGTTATTGTACTGTACAGTACAGCATAATACACAGAGCTCATCTTGGGGTTGGGTGGGATGTCCCCATGGCACTAGGAGCTGTCCCAGCCCCTGGTGATAAGGTCATTTATCCAGTTTGTATTGCTGCTGACTCCAGATCAGTCTGATTGCACCGGCCTCTGCATGGTGCAGTTATGTTCCTGTAAAGGAGTAGCTCTAAACCTTCACTGAGCCACACACTCAGCAATTAACAATTTTGAGCCAAAACCAGTTCATTGAAAAAGTCTTAAGCTTCTCAAGTGTTCTTTAATCTAAGCTAGAGATTGTTGGCTTCCCAACTTGATTTCCCAGTGGGTTTGTCTTCAAGGAAAGCTAATACCAAACAGCAAAAGATTTTTGATCTGAAACACTGTAATTTGGAGGCTCCTTTCACATCTGTTTATATATCAGCAAAAAGAGCTCATAATTTAAAAGAAAAACTGCTTTTATACTTTGCCAGAGGTAGTCTTGGCATCTGAAACTGATGTGGCTTTAGTCTTAGCTTGGATGGAACTCATTCCTGTTTCTGGTAAAAAAGGAAAAAAGAATGTAATGAACATTTACACTGCAACAAAATTATAAAATGCAAACATCGCAATCCATATCCTCCCTCTTTGCCAGTTAAAATAGCTCTTCATCTTCCTTTGCATACAAAGCCATTCACTCTCTTTTACTTCTTGTACAGTGTGGGTGTATATATATATTTATATATAATTTAATAGTATTTGAATTTTTTTTCACTTCATAAATTTGTTCTTTTTTTTTTTTATTTTGTTCACTGCTAAGCAGACAGAGTTTGGTCATGGTACTGTGTTCCTGTCTTTTGTGTGTTTAGACTGGTCAACACAGGCAGGAAATGCCATATGGGTTCTGAAATGTTTACAGAGAAGAGAGAAAAAAAACACATTGGTGAGGAAAGGGTGGGTATCAATTCAACCTACTGGCTTGTGGTTTATTTTGCATTTTTATTGGTCACAGTGATCTTTTGTCACTGCTTCAATAGGGTTCTGTTTGGTGCAAAACATATTTTTCACAATGTCCCTCAAGCTCCCATAAACTGTGGCTAAAGAGAAAGTATTTCTTCCTGGCTGGCTACTGTGGCTCCTCTGCCTTCTGTGCTTCCATCAGTTCCACTATTTGCAGTTATTTTACCTCAGGGGTGCTAAAGCACCTTCAGTTCTCACATGTATTTGTATTGCAATTTTGTGTCAATGATTCTCTGTGCTTGAGCATAGGGACAAAGCTGTAAAATCTGTCTTTGTGTTGGCCGAGCTAATTTTCCACATGAAGAGATAAATCTGGGAATCACAGCAGCAAATCATATTGAATTCTAACATCTAATCTCTAGCACCAGTCTGGGGGAGTGTTTTGGGGAAAGGATTCTGTTTGAGTTGGGTCAGTTTTCTTTTTGCAGGATGGTGGTGATATTTTGAGGCACTACTCTTCTTTGGGAAGGTTAAAAAGGTGTTCCTGAGTTTGCCAAAGCAAAAAAGAAGAAACAAGTGCATAGTTGGTGAGACTTTCATGAGAGTTTCATACCTGGTGCCTATCGTTGCAGCTTTCTGTCCAGCATTTAAAAGCAGCTTTTTCAGTATTTGCTTCTGTCTTCAATCACGTTTTTGCTTTTCCACAATAGAATTAAGGTGGCTGCTATGCAACTCCCATTTCTCCCCATTTCTGCTTTTGTAAAATAGAAGCTGATTTTCATTTGCCAGTAGTTTATGTCTCTTTGTACTGAACTTTTTAACCATTCAGAGGTTTATGCTAGATTATTTTTTTTAGGACTCAGATGAAGTTTATGAAGTCTGGCTGGTACAAAGAAATGTCACTTAATAATTTCTAGTAATTTCCTCTGACTGCCTTCTATTAGGGTATTTTATGCTTTTCCTGATGGTATTAATTCCACCAGCAACTCAGAGTTGTTTCAATGGCAACTGACATAATTGGCATCTTACATTCTGCGGGCTTCCAAATGTAATTTGCTGAAGACTTTGCTCTCCTTTGTGCAGGAGGTTTACTTTATCCTGCACTTGATTTGCTCTTCCTCCTCTGGCTCACCTGCTTGCAGGTGAGATGTGTTTGTTGGGAGCCGCATCTCATTTCCCAGCGCAGCTTTTCTCGCCAACAAGCATTGTTTCTGTTCTCCCTATGTGCTTTCTTCCCGGGAAAGTTTGGGAGAGAAGGTCTGATTGGGGTGACAAAACAGGCCGTGTGGGACCCAGCTATGAGAATGCCTGTGGGTGCAGTGTTTGATGTCCGAGGCTGTATTTTTGCATTGTGTCTGTGTGGGTTGGGAACTTTTAAGAGCAGACTCTAGCAGAAGAAAGGTGGTTTCAAAGCTCTTGGATAATTAGGATGGCAATTCTGGATTATATTCTCATGGCAGTGGATATATCATATAGTGAGCAAATTGATTACAGCTTGGGGCAATATGATTTAATCCTGAACAGATTCTGAAATTTCAGATGCACAAATTCTTACTCTCCTTTGCCACTTATTTTCTATATTGTTAAATAGTTTAAGCAACTATTATCAGTTCTTTTATTTCAAGGCAAAGTAAACCTTTATTTTGGATTAAAAATGCATTGAAATGAGAATTTCTTGCATCTGAAATTTCTTCCTTCACAACCATGGTAAGTTTCTAAACAATAACACAGTAATTAGGTTTGCAATATGCCTTGTTTAGACTTATTTAAGTTCCTAACACAGGGATCTAATTTTGTATCTGATGGCAGACAGAGAGGATATATAAAAAGGTGTTACACTTTTTCACTGCTCTGTTATTGGAAGATGGTGAAATAAAAATCAAACCACCCTGAGTGCAAGGATGATGTGCAATGGATAATATTCCCTTTGGCCTCAAATATTTCATACAGGGATTTTTTAGATGTTATTGAAAATGATGCATAGTAATTAAAATATAATGATTTTTCCCTTCCAAATGAGCATATACATCCTACCAAAAGGCAACTGGATGATCATAGGTAAGTTAATTTTCTGCATTCAGATGTGTTACCTTCTCCCTGATTCATATGTTGCTATAGCAACAATTGACTGCACAAGGCCTGACTTGGCTCCCAGAGAAATATGATACACTCTGGTTCATATTTTTCTGCTGTAAGTCATGGAGATGACTTCAGTAGCAATAGGTGATCTTTATACTATGATTTTTCATTTTTAACTTGAAGATAAAGCAGTTTGTTTCCTAAGTTGAATATATTCCCTTTCTTCTGTGTTTATGATTTTACAGTATTTTTATATGTGACCAAATGAGATTGTTACAGAGCACAAAATACAAATGCGATTTCTAAAAAGGGCAATTAATAGTTTTATGTATTTTTTGTAACTTTAAGATAGATATGTATTCACTTTGTCAGTCTCAAAACCAGGCATTGAATGGCAAAAAATATGGTGAAAATTATTAGCAAAAATAGTTTTAATATGAGATTATAAAAGTGTCAGTTAACAAAGTTTTATGGCAGAGTTCATTGTATTGCTTACTACTGAGATGAAACAAACGAAAATTGAGTTAGAATGGGTTTTAAGTGATTTACACAGAATCCAAATATATAAAAGGGTAAGGGAGGCCCTCCCACTGAGTCATGAGGTTGCCCTTGCTTTCTAAATTCCTGATGGAGCTTAACGCCTAGGTCCAGTCTTCGTCTCAGATTTGGACAACAGTTTATAGCTAGAGGAATTAACTATCTGGATTTATTTAGTATTAATTTAGCATACAACTGATCAGCAACTTAGGGAGGATCTGTTGGGAATAGAAGATTCCCCTGCCTTGGATAAGGAAGGATCTCAGTTTCAGGTGAGGAGTCTCAAACCCCAAGAGGTGCCCCAGCTCAAGGAGGTGTGCATTCAAGTTGCTATTTAGAGAGAACTCAATTTGGACGTGTTCATGTCATTCACAGAGAGGTCTCTGTGCCTCAATGAGCACCTTGAGAGATGTCCCAGCCCGAGGGAATGCCAGCAGGGACAGCTCAGAGGACACTCACTCAGGCTGTCGTATCTGTGCAATAGAGTGGTTGGCTCAGGGTCAAACTGCATCCAGCGGGACAGGTCTGCATGAGACTCTTTGTACCCACAGCTTCCTTTGTTCCTTGATAAGTGAGTCTTGGAAAAGCCACCTGCTATCCATGTGTTAATTGCAAGGTCAGTGTTCCACCAATACAGAATAATAGAATGGTTTGGGTTGGAAGATCTTGAAGATCATCTCATTCCAGCCATGGGCAAAGACACCTTCCCCTAGACCAGGCTGCTCAAAACTCCATCCAGCCTGGTGTTACATGCTCCCAGGGATGGCGCATCCACAACTCTGGAACACCTGTTTCAGTGCCTCACTGCTCTCACATTAATGACTTTTTTTCCTAGTATCCAATCTAAACATACCCTCTTTCAGTTTAAAGTAATTCCCCCTTGTCCTATCACTACATGTTCTTGTAAAAAGTTCCTCTACCCCTGAAAAGCAAGTAGGTCACAGTCCTGGGGCAAAGAACACAGAAATGAAAATAATATAAATACTCTTGATTGAGGTGGTTAAAACTTACTCTAGTGCATTCTTGGATTAAAAAACCTGTTAAAGGTCATCTAAAGTTGTACTGAAAGCATAAATTAAATTTCATATGTGTACATATGTGTTCTTTCAATAATTTAAATATGTACTGGATTTACAAAACAAGGATTGGACTCTCACTATGGTCTGAAGATACACAATGTAACAGTGTAAGTTCTGACCTTTAAATGTGAACAAAACGTGATCTCAAGGAAACACCTTTTGAAAGTCAAGAGTAAAATCCTTATCCCACTAAAAGGCAATATTTTCTTCTGGAATGCATGAAATGAGGTGATTATTTTTGCTCTTTGTAGGCCTACAGGATGCCCTCACTGAACTGTGTAAATAAGATAACCTAAGGTATCACATACTCTGAAAAATCACAAGGTAATACATATTTTCAGAGTTTAATATTTTGTGTTCTTTATGTGTGCATTAAATTTACCAGCTTTACAGAATTATTTTCCCCTTCCCCTCCAGTAAGTGAACAGTGAATGACATGATTGAGCATGATTCTTCCTGGATGGTACTAGAGCAATAGGATTTTCTTGTTAAGACATATTTAACCAGCAAGTGATACAGGACCCAAGTGGAAATGTACCTCGCACTACTTAGTTGATGTTTACATGTCCAAGTTCACAGAAAATGCATGATCTAGGAGGTATTTTATGATCCTTAACATCCCTCATAGAAATAGGTTGAAGCTGTTGTGTATTATGAAGAAATGACCTTGTATGTAGTTTTAAGCATGCATTTAGCAGGATTTTTTTTTCACAGCTTTTCACCAGTTATTAACAGAAATAATTTAATTGAGTTCTAGAGGAGATTTTTTGCATTAACTTGTCATTATGGAATGATAATGGATACTTTAATTAGGCAGTGTTTTGAATGGGAATATTTAACTAAATGAAAATTGGGACAACTACATTTGCCATGCTCAGTGGCACTTACTAGAGGCTTATTGTGTATTTCCAAACTGCTCAGGAAACAAAAGTAAGTGAGGAAATTTGGCTGAAATACTGGGTATGTCTTTCCTCAGTTTCCCCTAAAATAAGACATTAAGATAATATGCTGGCTTTTGCATTCTGAAACCCCTCTGTCTGCTCAAACATGTCTCCCATCCCTGCTCCCAGTTGGAAGAAAATGTTCCACTCCTTCCCAGTTGTAATTCCCAGATGTTTTTTGGCCATGAAAAGCTGTCTGGCTGTGTTTACTTCCAACCTGCAAAGAAAACGAGTATGTGAGTACTGTAATTCCAATTAAATGAAAACTTTGAGTTTGGGTCCGGGGTCTTTTCACCTGATGTTACAGCTTTCCAAAGAAGCAGGTGAAAAAGCTTATTGTTGTTTTAATTTTTCATTTTATCTGTGCCGGGAATAATTTCGAAGTATCTTTTAACATTCCTAATTGGCTTTTTTTTTTTTGCATAATGTACTTTGGAACCTTAAGCAGTAAATTTATAGCTGGACTAAAGTCAATTTTTTTCAAAAGTTTTTTTATTTTTCAATATCTCGTAATATTTTTAGTATCCCATGCCTCTCTGTGAGGTTGTGAATGATAAAACTCTTCACCTAGTCTAGAAGGTTCTGCCCTCTGGGTGCCTTTAACCTTTTCCATTTACTCTGTCATCCACTACAAAAAAATAGGATGGGACCCATACGGGCAAGGACTTATACCAGCAGGAGGCCAAAATAAACAATTAAGAAGGTGGTATCAGATTGCAGAGGTATCCAACTGTGGGACAGAGGTGACCTCTGGGATGAATCTGCTGGTCTGTACAGCAGCTTTTCTCCTCCAGTGGCCCTTCAGCTAATGGTAGAGAGTGAGTTTTGGAAGTAGGAAGGTTTTTCTCTGCTACTTTCTTTCCTGTGGGCATGGTGTATGTTGTCCTGCTTTGGTGGGGGGATTATCCATGACACAGATGCATAAGGATGGTAAATTAAAATCACATAGGTAATTCTAATTCTGGAATTGCATATTTTTTCAGAGCCCAAATCTGCCAAGGCAGTATTTTGCTGAAGTAACATTTTGGTGTTTTATATACAAACCAATACATTTACTTTAATAAGTATTTGTGTTTGATGCAAGATTTAGGTGTTGTCACTGCACTGATGATTTATTTTCTTCAGATGGTGATTCCCAAAGGGCCACTTGCCATGCAATAAGGGGAGAAAAGGCAGGCAGCAGAACTGGGACAAACCAACCCTCCCAGGATGTTAAAATAGTCCCATTTGCTTAGCATTTATGTGTCCAGTAGTGGTTCATTAATTCTCACGGTACCTGGCCTGCTTCTTTCTTCTGTCAGCTTCCAAAGAAAAGAAATTGATTCATTCAGGGTATTGGAGTATGAGATGTGTATTGAAAGTTTATTGCAACAATTCTGTCATCTTCCACTTTCCCTCTTGAACAGCCTTATTTTTAGGGTCTCTATAAAGTATGAAGTTCCCATCACAATTTTGTTTGTCTAAAATGATTTTGTGGTAACTGGTTATAGAAGTGTTTTGTGTTTGTTTGGTTTTTCCTTCTGCTGGCATACTTGCCCAGAAAAAAGATGACGTTTGCATGCTGTTCTCAGTAGGATTTGTGAACAGGAATCGTTAAAAAAGAAACTGAACTAGTGTTCAATTTCAGTTTAATTACCAGCCATAGGCTTTAGACAGGAAAAAGGACTGTTCAAGTCTTCTTTTCTTCTGGCAATGGCAGCATTTCTGCCTATTTTATGTTTTCAATGTCTTTGTCCAGTTTAATTGTAAACCGCTTATTAGCAGTACAAGGTAAGTGCATTTTTCCAACAACATATGTTTTCCTGTGGGATCTTAAAGACATTTTGGAAAGTCAAACTGCATAGAAAAACATTCTCTCCTTGGTGGTTATTCTTTTCAATGCATCATAAATAACAGTCATATACAGACCTGTACTCAAGAGAGGAATATTTATGTGCTAGGCTTGAAACAGAACCCGTGAGATAGAATGCCTGGATTCTGAGTGCCAAGAATTGTATCTGAATGGGGCCTGCCTAGGGTAGTTTCTATCTCCCTCCCAGGATCCAGGCTGTGCCCAGAGTTTCTGGTCTGAGAGGCTCAATTCCAGCACTCCAGCTTGGGCTGTGGCAGCACAGCCAAGGTGACTCACTGTGGTAGTTCATTTCTGAAGTCTCTTTGACATTAGAAATGTCACAACTGGGGAATAAAGAAAGGTCAATGGCCAAACTGTGATATCAGGATGCATGACAACAGGATCTTTTCTCTCTCTTTCAAATGTAAAATACACATGAAATAGTCTTGGGCCCTTTCGGAGAATGACTGTTTGATTTCATTCCGCTGGGACTCATCTGTCATAAACCATGAAAATACGTTATCCATGCTTCTATTTTAAGTATGTCACAGTTCAGTGCTGCTAAAAAAGCAGGGGCTTTATTTTGGTTTCTTTTTTCCCAATTGTTCTACTGACATTTGTCTCCCTTCTTTTCTTCTCTGTCTGCTGTGTGGCCTGTCATCATATTCCCCTTTCCTCCTCCCATTACCTATCTTAAAAAGTTTTCCAAACTGGATGATGAAGGTGGGTTGAGGATTTTTCCAGTTATAGATTCTGATAATAATCAAAGTGGTACTGCCCATGACCCAGGGACTGTGTTACCATCAACTAAGGGGAAACAAAGATGCCTAAGTTAAGTATAGGCTTAATGTTGGTAATTAATTATGCAGCCTTATAATATGTGCATCAGTTTTACATGTGAGTTGCTTGAACATAAAAGGATTGGGGGAAAACTTCTGCATCCCTTGCATTTTTTTTTCGCAATGCCATCATAATTGGTATAGATACAAGGGGAGAATCTCTTACTTGGAGTGGTTCCATGTTTTGCAGTTGTAAAGGAATAAACATTCCAAGACATCAGTGCTACCCTGAATAAACCTATATATTTGCTTGTGAGGATAAATTAAGTGATTAAAATGTAATTAGTAACTAAATAGGTAAGAGCAAAACACAAATCTCCATGGCATGAGAGGTTTCTGACTCCTGGAAGGGTGTTAATCCCATTGGGGTGTTTGGGGGAATAAAAACCCAGCAATAGTAATTATCTAATTAATAGGCATCAGGGTCTGCTTTCTGTAAGCGCTTTTCAACAGATATGTTGCAGTTATTGGAGGGAGAAACATAAGCGTAAACTTGCAAGTAGAGCAAGGCACAATTAAAACTGAAAATTGAGACTTGCAACATTAATTAGAAGATCATTAACTACCACTCATGATAATGTGCCTTCATGCCTTTCCTTCCTCCTGTTCCTCCCCCTCTTGATAAAAGTATGAATTCCAATTTATCATCACTTCATGAAGGAAAGTGCAATTATGTTTTGCTTCCATATGATCTCATGATGATCTGGGGATTGAAAACCCTGTTTCATTTCATTCTTAAGAAGTCCAATGTGTCCTTGTGGCTAAAGGAGGATGAGAAATCAAGAAAATGGAGACTGCTTGAAAGGAAATGTTTGAGGAGAGGTTTTGGATAAGGAAGAAAATACTGAGTCTGTGTCAATATAAAGATTAGACTGGGGCTGTTTCCTCAGTAAGCGTGATTTAAACACGTTTAATTTAATTTGAAAAAGGCTGAAAGAGACAGGCAAGTATGGCCTCAGAATATACAACCAGCTGTCTTGAATTCAGTGAAAATGCATTCCGCAAGATGGGATGTGAAAATGGAGGCATTTGCAAGACTTGGGAAACATAAGAGGGGAGATTTATTACCAGGAACTACGAATCAAAGTAATTTCTGATTCATCCACAGCTGGAAAGCACAGTACCTATTATTTCTGACAATACACACTTTCATGTTGTGGACAATGTGAGTATTTAGCTTTCAGGTTTTCAAGACACTTCATTAACAGTAAAGAAGGTAAAATTGAGTAAAAAAAATCACCTAATTTGTTGTTTTTCATTTGGTTGGCAAAAAGACAAACAAAGCACTACTGTTTAGAATGACAACAGGCTTTCTTTGTTCTCTGAATTGTTGATAATTAAGGGGATAAATGTTCTGAGGGTGATCGTGATTCTGTGTGTGTTACTGTGATTGGGGTTTGAAAATATTTTGACTTCTTAAGAAGTTTTCAAGTTTTTTTGGTTTTGTGTGTTTTTGTTTTTTATTCCTTAAGATGGGAAGAAGTTGCACATCTTATTTTGTATTGGAGCTACTGTTGGAGCGACTTTGTATGTTTTGGATTTTTCATTTGTTTGTTTGCTTAGGTTTTTTAATGTTAGCCTGGTGAAATTGAAAACATTCCCCATCTATTGGTGAATCATTATCAGATACAAAATATTCTTCCTCTGACATGACCAGTTACCACCACCAAAAAATAGATTTAGGGGCTATATCACTTCTGGTTGGATGGCACTTTGTCACTCCAAAAAGGATTTTGACCCCCTTCACCAGGGTATCTTCCTTTAATGTGTGTCTAAGTTGTTGCTTAGATGGTGTCCTAGGTTACAATGTAAGATGTGCCCAAAGTATGTATTCTATCACCATCTTCATGAGCTGTTGAAAGCAGGTGGGGCAGTGTTTTCCTTGCCCTCTCCCTCCGGGCTATCTTCTGTTAATGGGCCATCAATGCCTTGCCACATGACTCACACATAACTCTCTCCAGGAGCTATGTCTGTTTAATGGGCAATCAAGGGCCCATTACATGAATGGTGGAATGATATCAGCCCATTGTGAGATGTTCTCCCCAGGGGGCGGAGCCAAGCATTCCCACCTGGATATAATTTGGGATTTGGGACAGCACAGGAGGCTTTACCCACTGGATTCCCACTGGACAAGAGCTACCAGACCTTTCCATGGGATCACTGCTTCAACAAGACCACTTTATCTGGACTGCTACCATCGCCCTAACCAACAGGGTGTCAGGTTGTATTTTTCCATTTATTTTATTTTATTTTACTTTACTTTATTTTTCTCTCTTCTCCTATTAAATTGTATTTCTGACTTGGAGTCTCACTGGTTTTGCTTTCAAACCAGCACAGATGGCAAAATGTTTTGCTGTGTGGTGAGACCTTGGGTGCTGCTGAAAGTCCAAGTGATTTTTGTGTTTCAGAAGGATCAGGGTTTGGCAATGCCTATTCACATTTTTGAGGATGAGGGACACCAGATGCAAAGTGGATTAGGAAATTCCCCCTTTGTCACAGAGGAATCTCATTGCTGGGTCTTGTAACTGTTGTCTTTGCCATCTACATGAAGTACTACAAGCTGCCAGCTACCAAAAGATGGCCATCAATTGTAATTTCTATTAATATGTGATTTGTGCAGACAGAAGTCATTATAATGATTCAAAGCTCTAATCAGCATGATAATGGATCCTAATTGCTAGGCTCCTTAAAAACTTTAAGACAAAAATCTATGCTAATACCACCTAAAAGCTGGCTGCAATTTATTATTTCTCTTTTGATCAAACTTGTTTTTTGCAGGAGGTAAAAAAAGTGTTTTAATTAGGTACTTGAAAAATAGTCCTGGTATTAAAGATTCAGGTAGCCAATAGGGACAGTAACTTTATTACTTTTCCCCTTTAGTAAATAAAGACCACATACAATCTAATAGGTGAATGTGCTTTTATTAAAAATAGGTAATCAAGCTCTTAGAAGAATTTAATTAAATTAATTTCGTCTTTTTTTTTTTTTTTTTCCCTTAAGGCTATATACTAAATATAAAGTGGAAAAAAATCTGCAAACATTCTAAATTTTAATGATCTGCTTTCAGTGCTGATCTCAATCCTTGAAATGCTCTGAAGATGAGTTTCTGCTCATCTGTTTCTGCACAAAGAACATGCCTCATGGAGCAGTAGTCAACAGTTACATTTCCTCTCAGGTCAAAAGCGTAAAGGTGACATTTCACATTAGGCCATCTCTGGCCCTACAAGTATTTATCTGGATGATGGGAACACTCTGCCACATCAAGGCCCTTTCTTAGGGTTTCATTTTTATAATTTGCTTTCTATGCAGGCATTAGAACAGAAAAACTCCCCAGCAATGCCTTGTCCAGCCCAGGAGGGCAATTTTTCTCATCATGGAACAGTAAGTCTGTTTGAGCTGAAGAACTAGCGCTTTTAGCACCTCTTTTGTGTTAGCTAGACAGCACTCTGAAATTGCTTCTGGTTTCCTTGCAAATATCACTTAACACTTTTCCTGAATAGCACCAGGATCTTGGCTCTGCTTGCTATGTACTATGCCTTGAGCTTCTGGCTGTCATTCAGTAAAGCACTTATGCCTTGACTAGCACATGAATTTCTAGATAATTCACACCCCATGACTATTTCTTTCTTTCTTTCTCTCCCTCCCCTGCTCTTTTTTTTTCCCTCCTTTTTTTTGATTGGTATTGCTACCACGGACCTTGTCTGAGGGTATGTGCAACCTTTGGAAAAAGAGGTCCTTCCCCACATTTGTCAGCCATGCTTTAGGCTTTGCATATCATTTGCTCTCTTTTCATGCAGTTTTTCCAAGTGCATTCAGATTTCCCTCAGTTTTATTTTTAGCTCCCTGCTTGCTGCAGCCCAAAGAGTATAAGCAAGTAAATACTTTCCTACCTCATAAAAATGATCTCGTGATCAAAATTTGCATCTCTAGTAAGCAGCTGACTTCAACTCTGCCAGGTAGGCTGATACACACTTGGTTTCTGCACGGTTTCATAAAGACTATTAAGGATTTCTCATGTTTTTTACAGGCATTTCCAGTAACCCTGATCCAAATTACTTTGCTGGGTATTTGATGGAAATAGCATTTTAAAAAACAGAGGCAATTGTCTGCAGCAGGCTGTAGCCTCTCTGCTGGGCTTAATAAGCAAAGTTATGTTTGTCTGGGGGACTTTTTCAGAAAACATAATAGATGAAGACAGCTTGGTTATGAGAAGCTTGGTGTATACATCAGTTTAAAAACTTGTCACCTATTTGATGCATTAATTCAAGTCTTCTGTGCAAGCCAAAGTTCCTGTTCCAGGCAGAGCATATGGTCTGTCACTTAGCACATGACACGTTTTTAGATCACTGTGAGTGCGAGGGTGCTGGCCCTGAATGCGAATGGACAGGTTTTCCCTGCAAAAGCTGGCAACAATTTATTGCCCATTCAAATAGTTCTACTGTATTGTTGGGCCCCTTTACGGCTTAAATATGAGGAAGGATGTTCAGGGTTTTGCCCACAGTTCTCCTTTACTGTCCTTTAAATGTTCCCTGTGAGAAATGACTTCCATTCATCCACCAGCTGAAATAATATTCATAGGCGCATAAATGTATACAGTTGTATTTCTCTGTAATAGTCCTGTTGACAAGTCTCATAACTTCATAGACAATTCACTTTCCTTACTGGTACTGAACCTGATTTTCTAAAGATTAATTCATCAGAGTTAACTAGACTTTAAACAGATAAACTGAAATAAAACCCCAAACCAATCAAGCTCTAAGGAAAGAGCCGTTCATCTAAACTTTTGATCAGCAGCTGTGACTAACAGCAGAGAAGTAGAATTTGGGATCAAGGTCATACATGTAGGAATGATTTACTCCAGTACGTCAGAATAAGGGCCAAAGACTACCCACCAGTTATTTTAAAAGAAAAAAAAAAAAGTGGATATTTGTACTCTGAAATTTGATGCAGTTGCCAAAGTAGAGGCACTTTAGATTAAATGCCTTGCATAAAATTAGGTAAGCTACAGACCTAAAGGGAAAAATAAAATATCTGGATATCTGTAGTCATACATGTCCTGGAGCAATTGCTATGCATGTTTTACTATTAACTGTTCACTTTATTTTTTTTTTCCCCAGTGGTTGTCACCATTCACTTGGGAAGCAGAAAAGGTACTTTATGACTTGGGTGAAAAATTGCACACCAGCCTGCTGAATGGTTAATCTTGGGATAAGAAGTTGTAAAAAACTCATAGGATATGTTTTATCCAGGTGTGGGAATGTGCCTGTTCCCAAACTGCTTGAAAGGGCAAGTTGTGGGCAGTGTTGATGGAGCTCTTCCACAGCAATGTTCCTTGTTCTAATTTTTCTGGCTACTTTTGTGCCTCAGAGAAAGAAGACAAGTATGAAGTAGAGAAGGATTCAGTGTGATGAGTGGTAATCATTTAAATGGCTGATATAAATCCTACTGACACTCGAATTTAGGTATCTCTACCGTTAACATTTCCAACTTCCCCTCTGGTTTTGTTCCTCACAGCATGTAAAGGAGAGGAAGCATCCTTCCAAATCTGAACACAGAACATACGACAACTGAGAAGTGTGGGACCTTAACATAAGGAAATATGAAGGTGCTTCAATGCTTTTGTATCTCTGAAAGAAGTCACAGCAAGGTTACCCAATGGGGTTTAAAATTTGCAGGAAGGCATAGAATCATCCCTGAAAAAAATGCACCTTGGCTTGAATTGAGGCACAAAATGAAAGTATTAATTGCTCTTGTGTGTGTATTTACAGTGGGAAGGCTTGTGTGTGTCTTGGAAAACAGGAATTTGTGTGCTGAGGGAGGTGAGCAGGGTGTGATGAGCATGTCTCCAGTTTTATTATTTTTTTAGCAGCCTTGTTAGCTGTATCATTTACAGTGAGTAGTTCAACATATGTTCTGATTCAAGTTCACTTTGCTCAAGGTTTTCTCTTGTCTCTATTTCAAACAAAGTACCAAACCAGCCTCAGGTTAGTAGGTGTTAGCTTTGCAGGCTGTTGCACTGAAAATCCTTGTGCTTGAAATTCTCCTGGAACCTCTGGGAGACAAGCACATTTTTTTACTTTAGAAGAATAGGATGCAAGTGCAGAAATGAGGGAGTGGACTGAGCAATCAAAGGAAAACTAAGCATTCCTCTTCTAGCTCCTAAAGTAAGAACCACTGCCTGGCTTGGATTCTACCTGCTTTTTTAAAAGTCATTGAGTTTGCTTTTAGCATTAGAAGAAATAGATTTAGCTTGGCACAATGCACTGCAGAAAATAGCTTTCCTGTCTAATTCTGCACTTGCATGGGACACTGAGAAGGTGACCTGTACTGTCAACAACTCTCCTCAGCTGCAGATTAAAAAAAACCAAAACTTTTCAGTGATGTTAATCACTGTTTTCTGTCAGTGTTCGTTTCATTATCAGCTGATCTAGACATATTTATGAAAGCCATACTTAATAATTTATCCCAGGAAACAAATTCTCCTCAAGGGGCAAGGAAATGTAGGAGATGCTCATTGTGTCCTAATTTACAGTGTCAGATGAAACCTATAAAGGTGCAGAATGTAAGCACTGGGAATGGGATTTGAGGATTTGTGTATCTTTGCTGTTCAGAGGATTTGCTGTGTATGAATTTCACTCTGTATTATCTGGAGACAGTTCTGAAGGGTTTGAATGCTGGATGGAAACTGTCCCAAGCTCTACAGGCACCTCTCTGGGGAATGAACTTACTCACTGAACAAAAGGAATAGGATTTTTAGGATGGAAACATGAGGCATCCTTGTAGAAATAGAAGCGTAAGTCTTGGGTTTAATTTAGGCCTAGTTAATTATATTCATAGAAAACACTATCTTGTATTGCTCGTGATTGTGATTTTTTTTTTTTTTTTTTTTTTTTTTTGAGCAGGGAGAGAAGGAAGGCAGTTTTAAAAATATTTGGCTGCTAATGTATCTAGCCATTATTATAAGCTTAGAATAAATAAAAAGAAATACTCTTAGAGAAACTGGTCTGCCTTCACAGTGGTGCAGTTCCACCGATTACAATAGGCTTTGTGAGAGAGAAATCAATTTAAAATTAAAGCACTATATTTATAAAGTGCTCTTTGATCAAGGGCCTCAAATTGAATGATTCTTACAATATCTAAAATGTAATAAAAAATTCCCTGTTGAAAATATTATACAGGGCTGTTGCAATAATTTGCTCAAGGCTGCAGATCAGAGGAATCAAGCAACAGTATTCAGTCCACTTTTTTTGAAGTAGTCTGACTGCAATTGTCTCTAACATGCTTGATAAATACTGCTGAAGTAGGGGGAAAATAAGGGTGAGAAGAAAACTATTGTGAGATAATCAGTGAGCTGCTTCTCTTATTGTATCCTTATACAAAAATGCAAATATAAAGTAACCATTACTTTCCAGATGCAATATTGGACTAAAACCAGAGGAAAGAAAAATAGAAGTTCAACAGTCTCTTGGCAAGGACTGAGCAAACAGTAAACTACTACTCTTTGCATCTTTTAAAAGGAAGAAAACTCAGCTGTGCCTTTGTGTATAGAGCCATATGTAGGTACTACATGTACTACACCTACCTATACGTAGGTGTAGGTACTACTGATTGTACATTAGTACAGCTGCTGGAGAGCTGCAGTTTCCATTCTGCAGGATGGGTTTGACAATATTTCAAGACTTGCTTTTTACCTAGTTGGGATAAAAATCTTTCTACAGGGCGGAAAGCCTGCTGCTTCAAGCTAGCTTGATATAATTCCCTACTGCCATCAGCTTTAGTCGTGTGACCATTTGACCATTAATGCATCAGATGCTGCATCACCATCCACGTCTTTGGGCTA
Organism: Phylloscopus whistleri; assembly: GCA_017589585.1. Lineage (NCBI taxonomy): Eukaryota > Metazoa > Chordata > Aves > Passeriformes > Phylloscopidae > Phylloscopus > Phylloscopus whistleri. Next base: position 6,730,045 of record JADMLD010001554.1, on the reverse strand, counting down.
AGATCTCCAGACCAGTATTATCTCCCATCCTATGACTTGTTGGTTCAGTCAGGGAGATAAGTTGGATCCCAGACAGGGAATTTCCTTCCCGGTGGGGACAATCTGTGGAATGAAATAAGGGTTACTTTAGCGTTTCTAGCAGAGGTAGATTGATCTTGGGTAACAGGGAGATAAAATGGCAGATGAAATTCAAACTAGATGAGGCCCCCTGAAGGCAAAAATATCTTGAATAAAATGATGGGCTTTGAAAGGGCTGCTACTGCTCAACAACACAATACTAGTCTTGTCCTAAATGTCAGCATTGACTTTATCATCTTGTTTCAGTCAAAAAAGAAGTGAATTGAGGTTTGGAATTACTAGAAAAGGAATGGAGTACAAACCAGAGATCATTATTAGGCTACTTTGTAAATCTGTGGTTTGGCTGCATCTTGAATACTACGTGGATTTCTGAGTCTTCCATCTCAAACTGGACATTGTAGAATCCTGGAAGAGTCAAAAAGAGTGCCAAATGTGGTCAAAAGACTGAAAAAAGGCTTCAATGGGATGAAAAATGAGGTGGGAAGAGGTTGTAGAGGCAGGTATGATGCAATAAAAGGTTCAAGGAGTTGTGAGGGGATCAAAGGGGCTAGATAGCAAATAATTGTTTGGTTGTCCTTGTATAAGAAAGAGTAGGAGTCATTTAATGGATGGTTAGTTCTTCATACAATATGTAATTGGATTGTGGAACTTGCCACACAGGATTTTAAAGTGACAAAGAGGTGAATAAAAACCAAAATCCAAAAAGCAAACAAACATGCATCCTACTGGACAGTGCAAGGGGAAAAAATTGAAAAAAATAAAGCACTTTAGGGATATTAAAGTGTGACTGCTAGACCCAGAAGATTATTTTGGGGTAAGGTACTAGGTGTTTGCACTATCCTCATGCTGAGGATAATTGAATATTTTCATGCTGAGCTAATTGAATATTTACTATTAAAGCAGTACACTCTTATGAAAAAAAACCCCTATATTTTTAAATGGATAAATAAACTCAGAAGGCTTTTTATACAGCTTCACTTATGCTTCTTTGATTTCACCAGTATTAACAGCTGTGCTCTGTAATCTGGAATATACTGATAATAAGAGAAGGAGGGGAAGCAATTTATACACCTTGACCTGTTGGCTCACTGAGGAATTAAAGTAGATACTGTAAAAATACAGGAGTAAAAAGGTGAGCAGGTGCATTACAAAAACATTAAACAGGGTTTAAAAGTAATTTGCTCAAGGCTGCAGATCAGAGAAATCAAGAATCAATATTCAGTACACTTTTTTGAACTGCAATTGGAGTAAAAGAAAAATAAGTGTGAGAAGAAAACCGTTGTGAGAAAATCAGTGAAAATTCATTATTTGGTGGCTATTATGAATTCATTTCACTGGTGCATGACTTTTTATGCTTTGTTTTGCTCTGAATATAAGGCTTTTGGGGCTTGTGCAAGGACATGGTCAACAAGGAAATCCCTTCATTCCAGAGAGATGCAGTAATTTCTTTCTGTTGGAATTCCTGGACTATCCACTACTTGGGAAGATTCACTCTTGTCATAGAGGGCCTGGTTATGGAATTTCTATCAAAGGATGCTTATCCCAACCTTAGCTCCATGGAGAAGAAGGGTGGCCACTGCTGTGGGGCACAGTACCCAAGTAGCAACATCTTTGAATATACTCCTTAAGAAAACAATATTAATATAAAATGGAAGTGGAGACTGAAAAATGGATTTCTCTGGGAGTTAGGATTGATTTATTTAATGCAGGAGGGATAAATATGTGAGTGTTTCTTTGAATAAATGGCTTGATTATTCTCTTTGTTCAGAGTGTGTGTGCTCTCTAGAAAGTATATTCTTAATAAGTTAAACAGCAGTAATATTCATAGTAGAAAAAGTGAAATTAAACTGGCTATTGAACTGCCACAGAAAAAGAAATTATTTCTCTGTAAACTAAACATGTTTAAATAGAGCTACACAAAAAGAAAAGGGGATTTTTTCTTTCTCTAAGAAGTAATTTTCTTTGCCATCATACTGTTTATTATCTTTTTTTTTTTTTTTTGAATAAAACAACTCTGTTTTCAAGTGTTTTGCCACCAAGTGATATGGATGCTTTTTTTCCTGAGTAGTAACTTGACTGAAAATGGATTTCCAGAACAGCAATGGAGTCTCAATTCATTCTGGTGCAATACGGTAACTAAGCTCCTGCTAAACAATACAAACCCCACAAAATGTGATGAGCAGTTGAAGTCACTTGATCTGTTCAGCTGGAAGAAGAGGAGACTGAGGGGAGACCTCATTGCAATCACATCCTTCTCATGAGGGAAAGCAGAGGGGCAGACACTGATCTCATCTCTCTGGAGATCTGTGACAGGACCCAAGGGAATGGCCTGGAGCTGTGTCAGGGGAGATTTAGGCTGGAGATTAGGAAAAGATTTTTCACCCAGAGGGTGGTTGAGCACTGGAACAGGTTCCCCAGGGCAGTGGTCACAGCACTAAGCCTGACAGAGTCCAAAAAGTGTTTGGACAATGCTCTCAGGCACACGGTGTGACTATGACGATTGTCCTGTGCAGGGCCAGGAGCTGCTCTCAATGATTCTTGTGGGTCCCTCCTAACTTAGCATATTCTGTGACTCTACAGCATTTAAAGATTTAATTCATTGTAGGTTTGAAAGGACTTTTCCTTGTAAGGAAAAATCTTCTTTACATAATCCTAAAGTTTAATTTTATCTTGGATACTTTCAAATTTATTTTAGAAGAGAAGGTATCCTCTGAGACAAAATGAATGTATGTGTGTGTATTTTGGAAATATATTTCAGTAGACCAACCTATATTTTTTTGATTCTGTTGCTTGAAAGATGGAACATCCCTTTTTTCCTAGTTCCAAGATTATTATTGCCACAGAATATAAGTTCAGTTATTAGAACAACATATTATACCTAAATGTTTTATATTTTCTCAGAAATCCTATTAGCCAAGAGTTAGATCCTAAAGTATTCGGAATAATTTCAAGTATTGTTTCTTTCTTGGAAAGTCCTAAGAGTGTGCAAAGCGTTTGAGATGAGTAAAATATTAAACAACACATTTTTACACACTGTGGTTTGTTCTTTAGTATAACATTTGTCTGTAGTCACTTGAAGGTAGTGGTGTCAAGAGTATGGGCAAATTTTGGTCAGGAATAAATTTCAGGAAAATTAATATATCTTAACTTGATAGAGGAGGATAATTATCATCTTTATCTGTCATCTAGCAGTGTTTTCTAGTTTTATTGCTCTGAGTGCCTGAAAAAATAAGTGCATGAATGTAACTATATAAAATGTGTGCACTATATCTATGACTATAGTTATTTGGCAAATTTTAGCTGTTGTTTATTTAGAATAAAATTTTCCATTAATCTGTTTGGTGGTGAAGGTGTGTGATGCCACCCTGAAACTCTGATTTTTAATGCCATAATTTTACCATTGTTTTTAATGCAGGGAAAGCTACGATTTTGATAGTCAATGCACATTTGATAACAAAATTCTTTTCAGTGTTACAAGAATCCCTACAAATTGCAGAGGTTTCAGATGGATTTTGATAGTTTTTTGTTAACGATTAAATGATGTGGAGGAACATTTCACCATGGCAGAAAAGGTCAATGAATGACTTTTTTCCCATAATTTGGTCATGGCCTAGAGCAAATCCAGCTCAGCTTGGCTCAGAATTTGTTGGGAGCTGTGGAAATACATTCTTCCTACCATGACTTGACATTGTTTGGGCAATGGTTGGACTTGATCTTAAGGGTCTTTTCCAACCTAAATGATTTTATGTCAAGACCATCTTAATTTACAATTTTCACAATGTTATTTCCCTTCAGTTTAGCAAGATTTCTATGGACTATTTGGGCACACTGGGTTGTGAATGCAGCAATCACGGCAGAGAGCAGTTGCACTTTTGTAGCTTTCAGTTTAGTACAGATTCCATTTTGGATAGCATGTGTTGCATAGGCTGTCAAACATTCTGATCATGGGGATGTCTTGCCGACCACTTGATTATGGTCTCTTTTTTGCTCAAGTTCAATTATGACACTGGCAATATTAAAGAAGTGGAAAATATGTAGAGATGTCCTGATGTGCACATCATCCAGATGTGTTGTTTTATAATAATTCTTAAGAAAGATAATATTTATAAAGCATAATCCAGAAAGGGACCCCCTCCCCCCCCTCCCCTGGTTAAAGGTCTTTGGATTAAAGTACTGTAAACTTCTGATCAGGATAAATGCAAGGATAAATAAGGATATGGCAGGTGGGCAAGTGAAAATAAGTTTATGGGCATAGATCATAATTCAATTAAAGGGTGATTCTTTGGCTGTAGAAGTGTATTTAATTTTATTTTACAGGGAAATGTAGAAACCAGTTTTGTAGCTGTGGTTTTTTTCTCTTCCAGGAACGTGCAAGAAATCTTTAACATGATTGTGAAAGAGATGACAGTTCTGCTTCTTCTATGATATTGGGAGTTGACTTATAGGTACAGCATTGTCATTGTCTGACAATGATAAATTTTCAGCATGAACTATTTACATCGGAGCTTTATCCAAGGTTTAACAGTAGCATTGAAACTGCACTTTTTAATGGTGACAACCTGAACAAGTATAAAAAGGTACAGATGGAAAGTTTTTCTAATCTGCTGCTCCATCAAACACCACTGCATGAAAAAGAAGTGGGGGGAAGGTGAGGAATGTTGAGCAAAGGAGGGAGGGAGTGAAGAGAGATGGAGAGGCCTCAGTCGTTCAAGTTGCATCTCTCATTTCTCTTGGTTCCAGCAGCTACTTCTGTGCACTGAGGGGTAGACCTAAGAAGCATGAGGTAATTTCTTTTGTCATATTAAAACCCTGGAGAAAAGGCTCTGTTTGTGAACACCAGTCGATGCTTTTATACACAGACCATAAAATTCAATATAAATGTTAGTGAGGAGTCAGTATTTCCTTTTATTGTTTTGTTTTTTTCAGAAGATATACATGCATCCTGTTTCAAGGACCATAAAATAATTAATTGTTTTGTTTCTTTTCATGGTCCTTTTTGATAATAACATCAGATGGATTGGGAATGTAATTCTGAACCTGTGGATAAACCAGCTATGGAGAGAGTGAAAAGCACCTGAGAAGTAAGCATAGAATAAGCTTCTTTTCATTGACCTGGTGATTTAATTACCACCAGTAATTTTTACCTGCAGCTTCTGATACCAGTGTGCTGTGTTGACTCAGGATGAGGTGCAGTGATATAAGATGTTAGAGCATAAACTTGTTACGCTGGACTGCTCCTAATGACCTGACTTCTAAAGCTGCAGGTGAATAAATGAAAAATAAAACATGGTACTGATAAGGGGGTTCAAAAACACTGGGACAAATGAAATGAATCAGAGTTGCTTCAGAATTCAGCCTGGAAGAAGCTGATGAAAATCACTATTTTTTACTCAAACTCTATGCCAAGTTATAAGGAAGGAAGGAAGGATGGGTTTTTTTGCTGTGTGAAAGATGTTAGAAAATTAATGGGTGAAGAACAGATTTTAAGCAGTGTGATGGTTTAATCACGTTCTATATTTCATTTGACTGGAAGAATATAAAGCAAACCAGGCCCATCTTTAAATTACAAGGATAGTTTATTAATACACACAAAAACAACAAGAAAAGGGAAAAAGACAACAACAACAACAAATGAAACTTCTAAAACATCTTTCTTTCTCTTTCTAAGTTTTTTACCTTTCTTCACTCAACATAAAAAGACATGACTTGCAACTTCAGCCAGTTTTACTATTTTAAAAATAACCTTTTATCAGTTCTTTTAGGAAAGGAGTCTCTCTGGGTTCTATATAGACATACCATACCCATTAGCAGTTCTCTCAACACTGCACATAGGCCATATTTGCTTACTGGGGTACTGTTTAAGGATGCCTCCTCTAGTATGACACAAAGATTCTCTTTTTCTATTTCTAAAATCATCTCAAGACCCAAAAACAAATCTCCTCTTTCTTTAGGAGCAAAAAAGCTTCATATCACTTTTAACTAGAACCTTACATCCCCCCAAAAGCATTTATATGTTACAGGAAACAAAACCAGTTCAGTCTTTATAGTTTACCAGAAATGTCCAGCCAAAATTAGGCTACTCCTTGTCCTTTTGCCTTAAAGTCCTTTTCACTCTTCCCTTACCGACTGTAGCTTCATGCCGTGTCTTTCCATAGTTCCTTCGCTATAACTGTTCTTCTTCCGGAGAAAGATGATGTTTAGGAAAATCCATCTGCTCACAACAAAAGGTTAAACTTTTCGGGCTGCCGGGCTGCCCACGTGGCTCTGCGGCGGGAAACTGAGTCGTTTAGAAGCCGTGCGCTGGTTTCTTCGGCTTGAAAAGAATAGCAAGAGCGAAGAGGCACTCCGTCCGAGCTCTCTCTCTCTCTCTCCATGCTGTCCGCCTCTCCGCGAGACAACGGCTCCTAAAGCTCCGACCCGGCCTGCCCCGGCTCCGGCAGCATTGGGGCCCGGCCCGGCCCGGCCCGGCCCGCCGCAACCGCCCTGGGGTGGGGGGGGGGGGGGGCGGGCACCGAGGCCGGCCAGCCCGGCCGCTCCTTGTCCCCGGCCTGCCACACCGCGACAAAGAGGTCGCTCCTCCCCCCACCCAGCCTTTTTAAGCATTTTGTCAAAAGTCGCAGCTTGTCCTCCACTGGACAAACTGCTTGTCAATCAAAAAAGCTGACCCCGATTGGAACAAAATCAGGCCCCTCCTAGCCCATGACAAGCAGTAAAAAAATGGAATGGGAAAAATAGAATTGGAAACTATAGTGATGTCTCTCTTGGCATTGTTTCAGGATGATTTTTTTAAAACCTTTCTTTAGCAACAGTATCACACTGTGGGCCTGTATTCAGTTTGTGGTTTGTAAGACATGACTTTTTTTAGTATTGTTTTTAAGCTATTTCTCTGTCAAAATCACTTAGAATTCTGAACCAGTGGTGCAGGTACTTGCAAAGATCTTGGTGACCTGCACAGAGCCTCCTTGTTTTGATAGCCAGGTTAGTAATGGAAGTTTTGAACAGGTACAAGTCTTGAACACACTCCGAGGTTGAAATAACCCCTTGATTTAACATAGAATTGTTGATACTCAGCCTTGCACTGACAACTCTTGTCATGCAGCTTTGTTCTGTAGGATCTTGGGCAGAGACAGCATCCATTGCTTCTAAAGACTTTGGAACAGGCTTTGTAAATCACTTATTTTACTTACAGAACGTTTACAGGGTGCTCATACCTCTTCTGCAAAGCAGTTGTTGATCTCTAAGGCAGAAAAGGTTGAAAAGTAATTTACTATGTTTATTTTATCTGATTTGGTTATGTAGTGTGATTTCTGCTGTCTTTAAAAATGCAGTATAGTTAGGAAATGGTGCAACTATTTCCTGTAGCCATGTCAGATCCTAAAACGGATTGATACAGATTTTCATATAATGTTGTATGATATTTTAGATGGCTAAAACACCACTTCCTCAATAATTTCTTTGAGTAGCTTTTTAACTTCTAAATCATAGATGGTTTTATTTTTAATATTGTATGAATGAAAGACTTGCCCAGTCTTTAATAGGAAGACCAGTCGTTTTCCAGGTACCCAGCCCCCTGAGCTGAAAGACAAAGTTGGGGAGCAGAATGAAGCTCCCCTAATCCAAAGGGAAATGGTCAGGCACCTGCTACACCACTTGGAGAAATGGAAGTCCATGGGGCTGGATGGGATCCACCCAGGCGTACTGAGATCCGTGGAAGAGCTCACCAAGCCACTTTCAATCATTTAACCAACAGGCCTGGCTAACCAAGGAGGCCCAGGTGGCTGGAAGTCAGCCAGTGTGACACCCATAAACAAGAAGGGCTGGAAGGAGGAGCTGAGGAACTCCAGGCCTGTCAGTCTGACCGCAGTGCCAGGGAAGGTCATGGGTCAGATCATCCTGAGTGATACCTCACAGCACATGAAGGACAACCCAGGGAGCAGGCCCAGCCTTCATGAGTTCATAACAGGCAGGTCCTGCCTGACCAACCCAGGATTCCATGACAAGGTGACCCTCTCAGATAATGAGGGAAAGGCTGTGGATCTTGTCTATCTGTAGCAGACTGTAGTAAAGACTTTGACGCTTTCCCACATCCTTCTCCTGGAGAAATTTGCTTTATGTGGCTTGAGACAGGTGTACTGTTGGATGGGTAGCAAACTGCGTGAATGTCTGGGCCCAGGGAATGTTGGAGAATGGAGTTAAACCCAGCTGGTGGCCAGTCAGGAGTAGTGTTTCCCAGGGCTCTGTATTGGTTGGTGTCAGTCCAATATCTGTTTTATATGTTTAATATCTTCAAAAACCTGAACAAGGGGATCAAGGGCACCCTCAGCCTGTTTGCGGGTGACACTAAGTAGGGCGAGGATCTGCTGGAGGACAGGACGGCTCTGTAGAGGGATCTGGACAGGCTGGAGCATGGGCTGAGGCCTGTTGTATGAGGTTCAACAAGGACAAGTGCTGCGTCCTGCACTGGAAAAAAGGAGACCTTATCTTGTGGAGTAGAAGTGCCAAATCTTTAAAAGATAGACAGATGTGTGCTGGGTATAGTGGAACAGGTATAATGGGCGCTTGGCAGTGTCATCTTAATTGTTAATTATATTAAAGATCTATTCCAACCTAAATGATTTCATGATTCAATGGCTATGTTATTACTGTGCCTAGCTGGAGAGGTTTTACAGAGTGTGATGGTTTTCATCACATACTATATTTACATGACTGGGAGAATACAAAAAGAAAAACAGGCTTATCTTTAAATTATAAAGATAGTTTATTAATACACACTAAAAAAAAATAAAATAGGAAAAAAAACAACAACAAATGAAACTTCTAAAACATCCTTCTTTCTCTTTCTTTAAGTTTTTTACCTTTCTTCACTCAACATAAAAAGACATGACCTGCAACTTTAGCTAGTTTTACCATTTTAAAAATAACCTTTCATCAGTTCTTTTAGGAAAGGAGTCTCTCTGGGTTCTATAGAGACATCCCATGCTTTACATTTGCGAGGATTTGAAAGGAACTCTTGCAAACTGTGAAATCCTACCCATTAGCAGCTTTCTCAACACTGCACATAGGCCATATCTGCTTATTAGGGGTACCATTTAAGGATGCCTCCTCTAGTATGACACAAAGATTCTCTTCTATTTCCAAAATCATCTCAAGACCCAAAAATCTCCTCTTTCCTTAGGAGCAAAGAGCTTCATATCACTTTTAACTAGAACCTTACATCCCCCCAAAAGCATTTATATGTTACAGGAAAAAACTAGTTCAGTCTCTATAGTTTACCAGAAATGTCCAGCCAAAATTAGGCCACTCCTTGTCCTCCCCCTTGAAGTCCTTTTCACTCTTTCTTCACTAACTTCAGCTCCATGCTGTGTCTCTCTATGGTCCAGTCACTATATCTGTTCTTCCTTCAGAGAAAAACTGGTGTTTAGAAGCACTCAGTCGCTGGTAAGAAAGAGTTAAACTTTTCAGGCTGCCGAGCTGCCCACGTGGTCTTGCGCGGCGGGAACTGAGACATCTGAATGCCGCGCGCTGATTTCTTCGGCCCGAAGCGGGGGGAAGCACTCTATCTGGGCTCCTCTCTTCTTCTTCTGCCGCCGCTGTTTCTAGGCTTTACAGGCAGCAGCTCTTGGAAGTCCAGCCCCGGTCCGGCTCGGCTCAGTCGCCCGAGGCAGCGTGACCTGGCCAGACTCGGCCCGGCCCGGCGCAGCCGCTCCGGGGCAGCGTGGCCCAGCCAGGCCTGGCCCGGCGGCTGCAGGGTCCCGGCCCGGCCGGGCCGCTCGGCGGCTCCGTGTCCCCTGTCTGCCACCCAGGGGACAAAAAAAGAGAACTCTCCTCCCCACCCTCAGCCTTTTTAAGCATTACGCAGAAGTCGCAACTTATCTTCCAATGGACAATTCACCCATCAGTCAAAAAGCTGATCTCTAATTGGACTGCTCTTCTCAACAAATCAAACCCTGCTAACCTATGACACAGAGAAAGGACTTTTCTTCCCTATTTTATGAAAGGTTGGATACATTTACCTCCCACTCAGCAGCAATTCCAGTCCTCTTGTGGCAGCCAGCAACTGCTTTTTATTCGCAGCACACTTCTGGTGTCATTACTTCTCAATTTCTGTCTGCTGCTAACATTAGAGATCTTCCCAAGACATGTCATCTCTATCACTGCAAGTCGATATTCATTTGTTTCCTTCAAGGTCCACAGCTCTGCCCCATAAAACACCAGGGAGAGCCTCAAGGAAGCAGCTGAGTGGGAACATGGGCTCGCATTCGGAGAATGCGGAGAATGTCCTAAAGACAATGAGTGGTAATCTTCCCAACTGATTATCCACTGCTTTAAAGCCCAATCAGGTGTTTACAATGAGCTCTTTTTGGTCATGCATTATGAATCTAATCAAATCATACCGGAAAAACAGCATGGCAAGTTGAGGGCTCTTCCCTCCATGTGTGTCCTTTCATAGCTCACTCAGGATAAGGAGAGTAGTTAAAATAAGAGCAGGGAAATGATAAATCCTACCTTTTTTATTTTTCTGTTTTTTTTTTTTTTTTTTTTTTTTTTTTAATCCGTGAAGGTGAATAATGCAGAAACAAGTGCTAGAAGTGTTTTCCTCCTAAATTTTTATTCAGTTTACTCAGTGTGATTTGTATTATATTACTTTTGGTCATTTCCAGCTATGTTCTTTCTACAGCTGTTAGTTTTGAGTTTGGTCCTTCCCTGAAACCTGTTCACAGAAGGATTTTTCACTTCAGATAACTTGGAAAGGAAGTGTTTTTATGGAACAGGAAATGCATTTCACCAAGGTTTACATGCTTTTTCCCCCTCCAGAGCAACTTCTTAAGACCCTAGGGGACAGTGATAAGTAAAAATAAATAGGAAAAGTGTTTCAGGACCTAACAAACAGAAGATCATGAGGGCCCAGCTGAACAATTAATTCACTCTGTTGGCAGCTTCAATTACGAATCATTGTTAAGAATTTCTGAGTCCTTGAAAGATACGGTTAATGGGCTACTGGCTGAAATTCATTTTCTTTTTGGCTGTAGAAAACCCTAGCCTCTCAGTAGACTCTCTCACTTTGGTGAGTTTGATAGAACTGCTGGTAAAAACCACCAATTGGCTTTCAGATGTGCCAAGATAGACTTGTCCATCATTCATGGAGATACAGTGCAGCTGCTTCCCAAGGACTATAGCCAAAAGGCCTATGCCCACTAAATAAACAGTGCTGAGCAGTCTAAATTTGAAGATATGAGTTTTATGTGGGTGCTGACAGACGGGGTAGATGTCACTTGAATTTTCCATATCTTTTAATAGCCCATCGTATATTCAAAGTACTTGTGTAGTTGATTTTAAACCATACTACCCAACATGCATGTGTTAAAAAACATACTGTAGGTTTCTGATTTCCATCAATGAGAAATACTTCCATCTTTTTGTTATTGTTCATCTTGATTTATTTTAAGGTAGTAGTTCATGTTTGTGTAGCATTGCATTTAAATTGACATTGGGGTGTTAAAGACAGGACCTTTTCACAATGATCAGGAGGTACAGAAGTTTGTTACCACTGGGGATTCATGGCACATTGGAAAGGTTAAAGTTAACTTTAACAGTTTATAGCAGAATTTCCAACATTCAACATAGAGATGTGATTCATAAAATCCTCTCATTTCCTCAGTGTCTTCATCCTCATTTTTTGAATTCTCATCTGTTGATACTTAAGGGGCACTGAGGTTGACTGAAACTCACTGTGCTTCCTGGCAGTGTGTAAAGCAGTAATGTTATCCTGTTCTGGGATTATTTTACTTTTGAAAGCATATTTGAGCCCTAGGGTGGGATTGAATACCGGTCCCTTACGGAATTAGTAAAGGACTATTTTGACATCAGTGCTGGAGTATAAGTTGGGTTTGGCCAGCTGAAAGGATTTTAAGCTCTCTGTTCTAGGCAGTGAAAATCCTGTTTGGCCTTGTACTATTGATTTATTATTCTGAGGTCTGCCACCACCTGCAAGAAATTCTTACAAATGAAGATGAGATTTAAATACTTCTGTTGGTTTCTGCTTAAGCAGAAAAAAAAAAAAATGCATTTGGTTGTCGACCTGCAGGGCTGCAAGACTCCACCCTTCATGATATAAAGGAATCTGAGGGTAGGTCTGAAGGCTCTTGCAACATGTGAAGCTCTGAATTATAAATGGGTGTTTTCATCATCAGCTTTAGAGAAACCTTTCTTCTTTCAGCTTCTGTTTGCAGAGATTAAGCTTGCACACCTACATCCTGATCCAAGTGGGAAGATGGTTTTGATTCTGTAAACTATCTGGTAAGAATAATTAGGTCAATTACCCATGACTGGCAGTGCTAAAAAATCAGCTGGAATTTGTACTGATTGTGAATTTTGTCGATTGTTGAATGGCTGGTGGTGGGTTATTTCATCCAATGTGTTTATCTTGGAGCTGTGGCATTGCACGTGTAGTGGGTTTATGAGACAGATAATGTCCTTCTGTAATGTGTATGAATTTTAGGATTTTTGATTATTTTCATAGTGTCAGCCAATAATGTTTGTGATACAAACCACTTTTTTCAGTAAAGGGTTGAAAGAATTGCTCTGTACAAATTGATGCCTACTAACAACAATAACCTGAACAGAGGCACTTGCAGAGTTTTGTGACAATTCTCTAACCTGCTTGTTGGGCATTTTATTAAATACAAATATCCAGAAGAAGGATACATAGTCTTGAATTTTGGTTTTACCTGGTTGCAAAGGAGGTTGTTACAGAGTACTTAATGCAGAAATGTTTCTACAGCATTAACTCCAATTGCTGAGGCAGGTTCTACAAAAGTAACACCTGGTCAGTTATGTAAACATCCTTTACCAACAACTCCTAGTCCTTTTCATAGTTAAAAAGATGAAAGTGAGTGTTTAAGATGTCTTAATATGAGAGAGTAAGAAATAGATGTGTAATGGAACTAAGTATTTGTCTAGATACACTTTATTTGGAAGTCTGGTTAAAAGGCAGTGTAATTTCTGATTTAAAAATAGTGATTACAGTTCAGCTTAGTACAAAGAATTGTGATACAAGGAGGAGAATATAAGAAAGACATGGATGAACAAAGAGTGCAAGTCTACTAAGTAAAGAGTGTTATGGATGACATTCTCTTTTCCAAAAAAAGAGGAATTTTCCTGTTTAACGTTGGTCAAAGTAGATTGGACTGATAAAACTCCTCTAGTCACTAATCACAACTAAAATGGCAAAAGGATATCAGTTTCTCAAATGTTCAAATTTTGCTTCATTAGTAAGAGCATGGTTATATTTGGTTTCTAATTTCTTTTCATTTGCTATTAGCACATAAGATGAAAATAGGACCTGAGTTTTGATGGTACCACTAAGGAGACGAGTGGCTCACCCACCCGGGGGCAGCAGTCACCAGCTGGTGATCCTCAGTGGTCTGATAGGTTTCCAGGTTGGAATGGGAGAGTGTTTCCAAGGTTCAGACTTTATTAGTGTCTCATGGCCTCAGCGGCCACAGCTCACAGTGAGGAGCAGCCTCGAGACACCTGCTTTTGTCAATGGAGGAAATAGAAAAAGCAGAAAATTCTTATAGCAGTACGGATGTAGGCATTGAGTTAAAAAGATACAAGAATGAGGACATGGAACAATAAAACTGTGTTTTTGTCCTGTGTAGAGTTAGGCCTTAGCAAGTAGAAAAATATGTTAAGCAAGATAATAGAAAAGTTTAATAATGACGTTTTGTACTTTGTTTATAGAAGAGTATAAAAAGTTCCTGAGTAGCAAGAAATATGAAGCAATCACCTATTTTTTAGATATAAGGTATACAGGGAGTTTTAATGATTGGTGTATGCAGATGCCTGTAAGCTCTTAACAGTTTGCTGTTGGCCAGAAAACTTTTAAAAGGCCTTTTAAAAGCCAGAGAATTCTGGCTGCTGTTAGCAAAATGTGAGCTGTTGCCATCTTTCATGTCTCACCCTGTACTGAGGCTGATGTTGCAATAAAGCTCGAGGAATGTCTCCCGACAGTCCCATCCCGTTATTTGGAAATTAGATCGAACAGTCAGAAGCACTGTCTGCATAATCTCCTTACAGCCTGTGTGATCAAGGAACATATGTCTGATAAGCATGGCTATAAACAAACCTATCATCAGTATTCCTGCCTCCCGAGCCCACCTCAGAAGAGCTTGTGGTGTCAGGTTGGATATAACAAGTTGACATCAGTGCAGAATGGCAGAAAAGCAGATGTGCTTGTGTGCGCATCCAGAACACTTTTGGTTAACACACACATCTGCAAAGCCCAGGTGATGGTTTAAGGACCTGCATCATCCATAAAGCCAGTAAGGATTACAGACATCCATAACTGTGTTTCCAGGTGCGGTTTTTGCGGCTAAAGGCAGTGGTTCACAGAGCTGAGCTCCTTCCCCCTGAAGGGAGGAAGTTTAATTCTCTGTGTCTAGTCTGATACATGCAAGTTACATTTTAAATTTTGCTTTCTGTAAACAAAAAGTTACCTCTTTGTATATGAATATTATTTTCTGAATGTATTTTTAAAAATAAAATGCAGTATTGATTTCACAGTATGCACAAAAACCAGTCAGTACAGTGTAAGGGCATATTTCAAACCCTACTGAAATTAAAGCTCCCATTGGTTTCACTAGGCCTTGGACCAGGTTTTAATGGAAGATGACACTAGGCAGAGCACCTGCTTGGACATGAACCATTGTGCATAGACAGGTGCTCTTCCTTGCTTCTAGTTGGTATTTAAGTCCTGGAGAAAGCATATTTTTGTTGCCGAAAGCTTTATTCTTTAAGAGACTGGTTCATTTTCGAGTTTGGACCTTGCACATGTCAAGTGCAAATAACAATGATTATTGCTGTTGAGACATATTATTAAACTGTTCCTACAAAGAACTACATAATAGTCCCCTTTCTAAATTGGTATTTTATTGGCAGTGATAATGATGGGTTGATAGAGTGTAGAAATGTCAAGCAGAGAATTGCTACACTCGCTTAAAGATCTGGATCTAAGGAATATCGGTGGGGGAGGAGAAGAGTACCCTGCTTTTGGAATATTAGCTTTCAGACCAAAGGAAGAAAAAGGTTGTTGCAGCTCAGCTTTTGCCATTTATGATAGCAGAGCTCTTGTGATTTATGTTTCCTATAGTGCTTAAATGAATATATGCATTGGACCAGAGTTATCTTCAGTTCTCCCATTCCTAATTTAAACTGATTGCTTCTGGCCCTTCCTTGACAAGGGTGAGCTGGAGTTTGCATTGTATGGCCTTGGGCTTTCTTGAGCAAGGGGGACAGTACAACATACTCCATCATACTGTACCAGGGCCTTTTGGACTGATTTTGTGCAGGTGACCACCTGGAAGAGCTGTGCAGCTCAGCACATAGTGATGATGTGCTTCTTTGTCCACTGGCATGAAAAAGGCTAGTAAAATTCTCAGGGGTTTTGTTAGTTCCTCCCCCCTCTTCTTTTATGCCTTTCATCCTCTGGAGCCCTGCTCTACTGAGAGCACCATGCTTCACCTTGCAGCCTCCAGGGCTAAACCCGTAGTTTAGCACAATTTTCAATTTTACTAAACTGTTGCCAAGTGTAAGTAGACATCAGGTGGCACTTTCTCTATACTCTATCCAATTGTACAAAATACAGTACTTAGGAGCCCTGTAATGGACAGCTGCCAGAAAGCAGACATTGAGACCTGTCTGATGAGCTCTCTCCTGAAAATGGTGCTGTTTTCACATTGCCTTTTGTCACCCTCTGGTCCCTTACAAAGCCAGCAGAATGCTGTGCTCACAGAGACATAAGCCCTTCAGGGTTAAAGCGGATTATTTTAAGATTAAATGCAATGACTCTTCTGCTAATTTTAAAACAGATCTGGGGGAGAAAAAAAAAATTCCTGTTGTTTAAAATGCTCCCTGCTCCTCCCATGCTCATTGCTGAGGACCTGTGACCTACTGGTTTGCCTTGGCAGGATTTCCCCTTCCCTGCTGCTTCTACCCCTGCAGCTGCTCATTTTGGAGCCTGCATGGCTGTATTCATTGTTGAAAAACACAGCTGCTCTGCATCCATTGTAAGTTCCAGCTATTGATTTAGATCCTCCAATTTTTATGTGTTGAAAGACAAAATGGTTGTTTAGAGAGGCATTTGTTTGGAACCTGCAGTCAGCCAGGGCCTTGAGGCAGAACAGCCTCAACTTCTCTGCATGGCTGATGTACCAGAATGCTCAAAGTAGCTCCCAGTCTCTTGTCCTTGTTTTATTACAACAAACAAACGAATAAGCCAGAACAAGATAACTACTTTTAGAAAGAATACACAGTTCTGTTGGGTCAGGCAGATTCAAATCAAAAGGTCTGAAAAAAAATCTTCCCCCATCTCCAGTGGGTCCTTGAAAAACTGAACCTTTCTTCTGACTTTGGCGGGAGAGATCAATCGCCAGTTACCGACGGGGACAAACCAGACCTGACTGGAGGGAACGAATTTGTTACCAATCAAATCAGAGTAGGGCAATGAGAAATAAACTCAAATCTTAAAAACATCTTCCCCCCATCCTTCCCTGTCTTGGTTTGACAAGACAGGTGTCTGCCAGGGAAACTGGGGTTTCCCTTAGAATAGAGAATGCAAACCCCCCACCCCTGCCAAATTATAAATTTTCAATTAAGGGCTCTCAGGCAAAGATTTGGGAATAGGAATAACAGTTCTTTACTAGGAATATCAATAATACAAATGTGGTAGGAAACAAAACTACCCCACCAAACCAGCAAACAAACAACAACAATTTGGGAAAGCCCTGACAGAATCAGAGCTGCCACCTGGCACCCTGTTAGTCAGGGTGTTGGAAGCAGTCCAGAAGTGAGTCCTGGGATGACAGACGTGGCTCTGTTGGAGCAGGGATGATCCTGTAGCCAAAAAGGGTCTAGGAGTGATGAGGAAGGGTCTAGGAGTGATGAGGAGGGGTCCAGGGGTGAGGTGATGGTGAGATGGGGTCCGGCGATGATGAGATGGGGTCTGGCGAAGATGAGATGGGGTGCCGTCTTTCTCCCAGGAATCGGGGTGAAGCAAGTCTGTCCCCGGCCGGCTCAGTTTTCCCGGCAGCAATTGTAGACTCCCCCCACTGGGTGGGGCATCCCACAATAGGACCATGCATGCAAATGGGGCTTCTGGGGCTCTGGGGGGAGCGGGTATAGTCCGGGGGTATAGTCTGTTGATGGCCCATTACCCAAAAGGCACCCGCCCCTCCCCCCTGTCCCCCTCCTTCCAAAGTTACAAGAAATAAAGAACAATTCCCCAACTGCTTTCAGCAGATGAAAATAGAATACACATTTTTGATTCCATAACCCAGGACATTATCCACCCCTTATTCTATTATCATCTGCATCATACCTAAAGCAATGAACTACTAGCAGAATGAACCCCTACACTCAGTTCTTACTTAGGATTAGGTTTTCCTGGGGTACACCACTGGTTTTTCCATCTTTCTGCATTACCCACCAAGTGTAACCAGGTCCTTGAGCAAAAACAATCCCACGGATGGGTTCGCCTTTGCCTGAGGTGGGGTTAATCCAGACACTCTTTCCTAAAATACCTCTCATGTGTACCACAGGGACTTTATCTCCATCTACTGTGTGCAAAGGGGTAGACTGGGCAGGACCAGCTCGATTGATGGAGCCTCGGGTGTTGACCATCCAGGTGGCTTTTGCTAAGTTCACTTCCCAGTTCTTAAAGGTCCCTCTGCCAAGTGCCTTCAGAGTGGTCTTAAGTAGTCCATTGCACCGTTCCACTTTCCCGGCAGCTGGTGCATGATAAGGGATGTGATAGATCCATTCAATGCCGTGTTCTTTAGCCCAGGTGTTTATAAGGTGTTCTTGAAATGGGTCCCGTTGTCTGACTCGATTCTCTCAGGGGTGCCGTGTCTCCACAGGACTTGTCTTTCAAGGCCCAGGATGGTGTTCCGGGCGGTGGCATGAGGCACAGAATAGGTCTCCAGCCACCCAGTGGTGGCTTCCACCATGGTCAGCACATAGCGCTTGCCTTGGCGGGTTTGGGGCAGGGTGATGTAATCAATCTGCCAGGCCTCCCCATACTTATATTTGGACCACCGTCCACCGTACCAGAGGGGCTTCACCCGCTTGGCCTGCTTGATGGCAGCACACGTCTCACAGTCATGGATAACCTGAGAGATACTGTCCATGGTTAGATCCACCCCTCGGTCTCGTGCCCACTTATAGGTGGCATCTCTGCCCTGATGACCTGAGGCATCATGGGCCCACCGAGCTAGAAACAACTCTCCCTTATGTTGCCAATCCAAGTCTATCTTAGACACTTCTATCTTCGCGGCCTGATCTACCTGTTCGTTGTTCCGGTGCTCCTCATTAGCCCGACTCTTGGGAACATGGGCATCCACATGACGGACTTTCACAGGTAGTTTCCCTACTCTGGTGGCGATGTCCTTCCACTCATCAGCAGCCCAGATTGGTTTTCCCCTACGCTGCCAGCTGACCTTTTTCCACCTTTCCAGCCAGCCCCACAGAGCATTAGCTACCATCCACGAATCGGTGTAGAGGTAGAGCTTTGGCCACTTCTCTCTTTCAGCGATGTCCAGGGCCAATTGAACAGCTTTGAGTTCGGCAAGCTGGCTTGACCCACCTTCTCCTTCAGTGGCTTGTGCAACCTGTCTTGTGGGGCTCCACACAGCTGCTTTCCACTTTCGGTTCATCCCTACGATGCGACAGGAACCGTCAGTGAAAAGAGCGTAGCGTGCTTCCTCTGCTGGCAGTTGGTTATATGGTGGAGCTTCTTCAGCCCGGGTTACCTGCTCTTGTTCTTCTTCCTCGGTGAGACTGAAGTTCTCAGCTTCCGGCCAGTTGGTGATCACTTCCAGAATCCCAGGGCGATTCGGGTTTCCAATACGGGCACGCTGAGTGATGAGGGCAATCCATTTGCTCCAGGTGGCATCGGTGGCGTGATGGGTGGAGGGAACCTTTCCTTTAAACATCCACCCCAGCACTGGTAGTCGGGGTGCCAGGAGGAGCTGTGCTTCAGTGCCAATCACCTCTGAGGCGGCTTGAACTCCTTCATAGGCAGCCAAGATCTCCTTCTCCGTGGGAGTGTAATTGGCTTCAGACCCTCTGTAGCTTCGGCTCCAGAATCCCAGTGGCCGGCCTCGAGTCTCACCAGGCACCTTCTGCCAAAGGCTCCAGGACAGACCATGGCTCCCAGCTGCGGAGTAAAGCACATTCTTTACCTCTGGTCCCGTCCTGACTGGGCCAAGGGCCACCGCATGAGCGATTTCCTGCTTGATCTGGGCAAAGGCGTGTTGCTGCTCTGGGCCCCAGTGGAAATCATTCTTTTTGCGGGTAACCAGGTACAGAGGGCTCACAATCTGACTGTACTCAGGGATGTGCATCCTCCAGAAACCTATGGCACCTAGGAAAGCTTGCGTTTCCTTCTTGCTGGTCGGTGGAGACATCGCGGTGATCTTATTAATGACCTCTGTGGGGATCTGACGCCGTCCATCTTGCCACTTCACTCCCAGGAACTGGATCTCTCGGGCAGGTCCCTTGACTTTACTCTTCTTGATGGCAAAGCCAGCTTCCAGGAGAATCTGGATGATCTTTTCTCCTTTCTCAAAAACTTCCACTGCCGTGTTTCCCCACACAATGATGTCATCGATGTACTGTAGATGTTCTGGAGCCTCACCCTTCTCCAGTGCAGCCTGGATCAGTCCATGGCAGATGGTGGGACTGTGCTTCCACCCCTGGGGCAGTCGGTTCCAGGTGTACTGCACGCCCCTCCAGGTGAAAGCAAACTGGGGCCTGCACTCTGCTGCCAAAGGAATGGAGAAGAAGGCATTGGCAATATCGATGGTCGCATACCACTTTGCTGCCTTGGACTCCAGCTCATACTGGAGCTCCAGCATGTCCGGCACGGCAGCGCTCAGTGGTGGAGTCACTTCATTCAATGCACGATAGTCCACAGTCAATCTCCATTCCCCTTCAGACTTACGCACAGGCCAAATGGGACTGTTGAAGGGTGAGTGGGTTTTGCTGACCACCCCTTGGCTCTCCAGTTTCCGAATCATCTCATGGATCGGAGTCACAGAGTCTCTGTCAGTACGGTATTGCCGACGGTGCACTGTTGCTGTGGCGATTGGCACCTGTTGTTCTTCAACTCTCAGCAGTCCCACAGCAGAGGGGTCGTCGGAGAGACCAGGCAGGGTATTTAGTTGTCTGATGTCTTCCGTCTCTACAGCAGCTACTCCAAAAGCCCAACGATATCCTTTTGGGTCTTTGAAATGTCCATTTTTGAGATAGTCTATGCCAAGGATGCACGGGGCCTCTGGACCAGTCACAATGGGGTGTTTCTGCCACCCATTCCCAGTCAAACTCACTTCAGCCGCCAATACAGTCAGCTGCTGGGACCCCCCTGTCACTCCAGAAATAGAAATGGGCTCTGCTCCCACATACCCGATGGCATCAGGGTACATTGGGAGCCAGTGTCAACCAAAGCCGTGTATTTCTGTGGGTCAGATGTGCCAGGCCATCGGATCCACACAGTCCAATAGATCCGATTGTCCCTCTCCTCTACCTGGCTAGAGGCAGGGCCCCTCTAGCACTGGTTATTCCCTCCCTGAGCATACATACTAGAGGTTCCAGCATCCTGACTACTGACAGCCTGGGCATAGGAGGTTGAGGATACTTTCATTTTAGTGGCACCCCTTTGGTGAGTGTTCCTCTCCTTGAGCTCACGCACCCGGGCTGCCAGGACATAGGTGGGTTTCCCATCCCACACTCCCATGTCTTCCCCATGGTCACGCAGGTAAAACCACAGGTCAGCTCTCGGGGTGTACCCTCTCTCTCTGGCTGGGGGTCGTTGGGCTCTGACTCTGGGGCCTGTGACTCGCACCGGTGCCACATTGGAACTGCTCTTCCTCATCTCCTCCCTCACCTCCCTCATTTCCTCTTTGAGCTCTTTCACCACGGCAGAGATATGAGCCTGCAGCGGGCCATTGATCATGCTCTCATAATTCCTAAGTTTATTGGCAACAGCCCCCACTGTCACTCGGTTGTCCTCAGCATTAATGGTTGCAATGAATGTAGTATACTGAGATGGCCCCAGATTTGCCAGGTTCCATAACATCTGCGCTGTGCATCTAACCTTGTCAGGGTCATTATCATGCTGTCCACTCCTCCCAAAAAGTACCTCTAGTACTGCCACTTCCCTCAGCTGTTGGATTCCCTCCTCCAGAGTTTTCCAGCGCATTCTATGGTGGTGCTCCTGCATTCTTTCTCTGTGGACAAATCTTTCTCTCACACTCGTTAAAAGCCGCTGCCAGAGGGAAAGAGGTCCAGGCTCCCTTACAAATACCTGATTTATACCTGAGTCCTGGGTCAAGGGTCCCAAATTCCTGGCCTCCCCACCATCTAGTTGGACACCTGTGCCCATAAGATCCCAAACCCGAAGTAGCCAGGCAGTGTAAGCCTCACGTCCCCGCCGTACAATATCTTTTTGCAGATTACGGAGACTTTCATATGACAGGGTCTCAGTGATGATCTGAACATGTGATTCCCTTGTGTCTTGTGAGGGCCCTCCCTTCTTATCTTTACTCTCTGGGTTTGCTGTTTTCACTTTAGATTTCCTTGTTTCCACAGGGGCAACTGCTGCTGGCTGTGACTGCCCCTGTGTGTCAGCTGGAACCTGGACAGTTGTAATGTCTGCGGGTTCTGTATCAGATTCTCTTTTGTCAGGGCAGGGCGAAGGTTTCTCACCAGCTGGGGAAATGTACTCTTTCAGCATCTGGTTCATCTCATGCATTTCTTTTATCAGAGCCTTCACCCAAACCGGGTGGTTTATGCCTGAGGCTGGCTGTGGGACAGGGGTGGGCTCTTGGGCAGCATCATTATTCTTTGGGGTAGTTATCAGTGTGCTTACCCAGGCCAGTCTCCCTTTATCTCTGAATACCAAATAGAATAGGCCTATAAGCAGCACCAACCACTGTATGACGTCATTAGCATTCAGAGGGAAATTTAACCCTTGAAAAGCTGGTGGAGTAGACCCAAAAAACTGAGTGAAGGATTGGGAGAAAATTTCCCCAGGTGCCATTTCCTCACAATATGTACCATTATTAAAGTAACCCCAGAAACACAGAGTTAGTCTATGATAGCCCTGAATCCATGTGCCTGCTTTCCAAAGGAAGTTAAAAATCCACGAATTCCTCACCTTATTAACCCACAAAATAAACTGGATGCCAGCCACAGTAGCCTTGGTTATAGGGCCCATGTTTAGATAAGGGCCAGCAAATGGCAGAAATACAGCCACAGCCACGTGCCAGCCAAACCAGGGAAAGCTGGACCACATGATTTTGAGCAGTAGACTTCTATCTAGTACACAAGAACTGTTATTCCTCTGTCTCAATGCCCTTGTGCCCCACACTTGGGCGCCAAAATCTGTCTTGGTTTGACAAGACAGGTGTCTGCCAGGGAAACTGGGGTTTCCCTTAGAATAGAGAATGCAAACCCCCCACCCCTGCCAAATTATAAATTTTCAATTAAGGGCTCTCAGGCAAAGATTTGGGAATAGGAATAACAGTTCTTTACTAGGAATATCAATAATACAAATGTGGTAGGAAACAAAACTACCCCACCAAACCAGCAAACAAACAACAACAATTTGGGAAAGCCCTGACAGAATCAGAGCTGCCACCTGGCACCCTGTTAGTCAGGGTGTTGGAAGCAGTCCAGAAGTGAGTCCTGGGATGACAGACGTGGCTCTGTTGGAGCAGGGATGATCCTGTAGCCAAAAAGGGTCTAGGAGTGATGAGGAAGGGTCTAGGAGTGATGAGGAGGGGTCCAGGGGTGAGGTGATGGTGAGATGGGGTCCGGCGATGATGAGATGGGGTCTGGCGAAGATGAGATGGGGTGCCGTCTTCCTCCCAGGAATCGGGGTGAAGCAAGTGAAGTCTGTCCCCGGCCGGCTCAGTTTTCCCGGCAGCAATTGTAGACTCCCCCCACTGGGTGGGGCATCCCACAATAGGACCATGCATGCAAATGGGGCTTCTGGGGCTCTGGGGGGAGCGGGTATAGTCCGGGGGTATAGTCTGTTGATGGCCCATTACCCAAAAGGCACCCGCCCCTCCCCCCCGTCCCCCTCCTTCCAAAGTTACAAGAAATAAAGAACAATTCCCCAACTGCTTTCAGCAGATGAAAATAGAATACACATTTTTGATTCCATAACCCAGGACATTCCCTTATTCTCAGGCTTAATTTCACTCTTGAATTTTCTCCCTCTTCCTCTCCAGGGCTGCAGAGGAATGGGGAAAAAGAGTTGCGGTCAGTTCATTGATGTTTTTGCTGCTCCTTCCTTCACAGGGACAGGACTGCTCCAGAGTGGGCTTCCTTTCATGAAAGTCCTCTGCGAACTTCTCCAAAGTGAGTCCTTCCTACAGACTACAGTTCCTCACGAGCTACTCCAGCAAGAGTCCATTTCCATGGGATGCAGTCCTTCTGGAACAAGCTGCTCCAGTGTGGGTTCTCTGTGCGGTTACAAGTCCTGCTGCCATGCTCTTCCCCATGGGCTACAGGAGAATGTCAGCTCTAGCACCTGGAGCACTTCCTACCTGTCCTTCTTTAACCTTTGTGCCTTCAGAGCCGCTCCTCTCACATATTCTCCCTCCTCTCATCTCTGGCTACAATTGCCTTTGCACAGTAATGCTTTCCCCTTCTTAAATATATTATCAAAGAGGCACTGTCACCATCCCCGATGGGCTCAGCCTTGGCCAGTGGCACGCCTGTCTTGGAGCTGGCTGACATTGGCTCTGGGAAACCTTCTTGCAGCTTCTTGCAGAAACCACCCTTGCAGTGCCTCCACTCTCCCCTAACTCGCAAAACTTTTCTATGCAAATCTGGCCAAGAGGGCTTGGGATCACTTTTAAGGATTCTTCATTCTTGATGAACTGTGTTGGATGTGCAGTGTTTGCTCAGGACAATTTGAATGATGTTTTACAGGAACACTCCCAGAGTTTATTGCATTTCCTTTACTTATTTGGGTTGTACCACTATGGCTCTGAGTTCCTGAAGGTCCCATGATGATTTACCCACTGTTTTCAGTGGAGTGGAGCAGGACATGAATGCCTGACATGAGGAATGCTCTATCTCAATGGCTGCAGTGCTATGTTTTCTAACCTATCTGATTGTAGGGGTGCAGCATTTTCAATTTATTTGAAAATTTTAGCAGCAGACAAGAAATATCGATGCTGCAAGAGATGGAATGATACGCTGTTATCATACTAGAAATGGTATTTCAAAATTAATCTTGCTAAATCAGTTTTACTGATTTTATTACAGTAGCTTAAATAATGAGCCTGGTAATAAACTGCAAGATACATTTGATTTGTTTTAAATCTACAAGCAAAAAGAAAGAAGTGCCAATTTATATAAAATTAAGTTTTCAAGGGGTAACAGTTTTTAATGAAGGGAGCTATTTTTCACAAATTATTTGTTCTGTTTAGAGGTAGAATTAGAGTTACCTCTCTAAAGGTGGAGTAGGTTTCAGTGTGCATATTGCCTGCCATAGAAATGCAAACAGAACTGTCCTTACTCAGAGGTTTAATCCTTAAACTCGGATTAAGTTAGAAAGTGAAGAAAGGAACTGGTATCTCGATTGATATCTCCATTTCTGTATGCTGAATGTAACTATTTTGTACTTCGGGAGAGTTGCTGACTTGTCATGGGATGTGTGCTATGCATCAGCAACCTTATGCATTCCCAGGATGCAATTTATGTTGCATCCACACTGGAATCCCGTTGTGCTCAGTAGCTGGCAGTTTATGGTGTGCATGTTTAGCAGCTGAGATTATGTGTGCAATATGAGACTGAGAGGGTGTGTTTGTACAAAGTGTGGTTTGTATGCACTACTAAATTCACAGCTGACTTTTATGCGGTGGAAATTATGTTGAAAGCACATTTTGGGGAATTTATGGCACAAAAAAGGAAGCTTGCCTCCTGTTTGGAGCTTTGGCACTTCAGTGTCAATACTAAAGGGCCAGCTTTTTGGATTTGGGATGGAACACATGTTCTGTAACTCACTGTGCTCCCAAGTTCTACATTTGATCTGTCATAAACTCCGTGCCAGTACATTCACTTGACAGTCTCTGTTTTGAGCTGTAGCCCAGTATTAGTGAAATGCAGTCAAAGTCCCCTTGGGGAGGCTGTTTGTAAATCACTGCTTGTGCAAACCACACTACTGGTAGCTGCAAAAAGGAATTCCAGAAAGTTGAAAGGGCCATCATTTAGAAGATGATATCTCCTGTGTAGCTAAAGTACTAGAATCAATTCCTTCCTTTTCTACACCATGTATTACTCTTTATCTGGGACAAAGAAGACTCATGAATAGCTCCCTTCACCTCCTGCTTTCCTAATGTATGATATTAATTAGAAAAATCTGGTTCTTTGCAGAAGAGAAATTCTGCTGTTTATAAAAATTTATCTTAGCAATGTGAAATAACATCATCCATGAATAAAAGATGTACCAGCTCTTAATGGGAGAACAATTACTGCTCAGAGATTTCCTCTTTAGATGTGCATTTTTACTGAATGCTGCTTGCATAGGATTTGTTTTTGTGTAGACCATTGTTTCACTGTAATCCTGTAGCTGAGGTGTCAGAATGACTGACATTTGCTGTTTGACCTGCAAGTGACTTCTGGAAAAGCTTCTAAATGTGTGAATGCCTGAGTTAGTCTAACTTGCAGACAAAGCGGCTTCTAATCATGTCACAGAGTAGCTCTTCTGCAATAGGGAGGAAACCTATTGAAGCCAGAGTTTGGCTATCAGTCACTTGCAGATTTTCAGAACACCGGAGAAACAAGTGCGTGTGCTTCAAAAGTAATTAGTATGTATTCAGTTAATGCCTTGTCACTCTCGCTTTATTTTGGAAAAAGAAATAAAAATCCTGTTTCACATACTTTCACTTCTCAGCTCTAGTCAATCAAGAATTATAAGCAAGCACATTTGAACTCGAACAAGATATGTAGTTGCTTAGTTTTTAATTAGGAAAGGCACGTTGAGTGCACAAGTATAATTACAGCTTTTTTTTTTTAATAGGTCAGCAATTACCAGAATAAAAAGGTTATTGACACACAGGAGCCTTATTTATAGCTGTAAATTTCCAGTGATGCCAATACAAATATAAAACTATGCATCATCAGGATCCAGCTTTATCTGTAGGCAGATATGGACTTCTGAAGATGTTCTGATGGCTGGATCTGTGCTGGAAATTCCTGTGAAAGAGAGTGAGGTGTTGGGTGGATGTGAGAAACACAAACTCAATATGGCATGCTGAAATTACTGAAAGATAAGCCACCCAAGATGCACATACTACTGGTGCAACTGTGGTTTGGTTTATTTCCTGAATGACAGTAAAGATATCAGAAAATTGCAAACTCTGTAAAAAATATACATGTGTGCCTGTGATTCCAGCTACTAACCAATAGCTTGGAATAGTGTGTTAGATACAGGAATTTCCATGGCTCTTTCTCTGTGACCTCTTGCCCACTTCCACCCCCCTTTCACTAAATAGCTGAAGAGACTCTCTTTTAACTGTGGTGTCTGTGAGAGACAGGCTCTTTCCACTGTGGAAAAAAAAAAAATAGTTCCCTGCCTCTGGAAAGCTGATAGTCTGCAGCTTAAGTCTAAGATGTCTTAATGGGTTTTAGACTGCCAGATAGCAGGCATTCTGCTCTATGACAACTCTGCTTTGGAAAGTCGCTGCACAGACCTAATGGAAATCGATGTAAAGTTTAGTGATTGTTAAACTGTGACGCTGAGAGACAGCACCCTTGAGGTAAAATCCTCAAAATGAACTGCAACTGCACAACAGTTGCAGGATAAGGAAATTTGTCATCCGGCCACTAGGATCTGACATTGCTTCTGACTGGCAGAAGAGAAGATAAAAACACTTTATGGATTCCTGCTGTCAGAAGCAGAATTTCCCAGTTTATAGTGAATGTGCGTTCATGTCTTATCTTTTATCTTTATAAATACCTGATTCTATTGATGTGCAAAGAACCCTGTTAAAAAGGTCATGTTAAATATCCATAACCCTTGTAGTAAAGAGTGACAAACCCTTTGTTACAATTCATAATATTTTTTTGTTCCTTGAGAGAAGATGACAGCGCCTTTCCTTCATTCCCCTGCTGTTTGAGAACTTCAGCAAGGATATCACAGGTGCTCTCTGCTCCATTGCAGTGTTGTCCTTCACTTTGTGAAGCATGTAAAGTTGTGATAGACTGCAAATTTCAGGAGTCTAAAGCCAAAAGCAGGGATATTTTTTACTGTCCAAGTTTATACTAAGCTTAGCTGAGTACCAAGCCAGGCTTATGACCTTGAGCTGCACTGCCACTGAGATTAGCTCAGATGATTAAAGCAAGGTGTTAATTATGCCAAGGTTGTGGGGCCACTCACTTGAGTTGGACCTGATGATCCTTGTGGGTCCCTTTCAACTCAGAATCTGATTACTAAAAACATTTGGCTTGACAGGCAAATGAGATCTGTTTGCTTTGTTCAGCAGTTCCTTTTAGAGCTGAGCAGGAACTTCACCAGCCTCAAAATTAACAACTCATCAACTATCATATTCCAGGTGTCATAGCATGCCCTAAAATGGGAAATCTGTGTGAGATGTTATTAATTTCGGTAGTTTACTGGTGAACTCTGATACAAAGACCCTTTCATAAAACCCCTTTCCTTTGGACACCAGCTGGTCTGAAATCTGTAAAACTGAAGTTAGATTTCAGTGTCTCTGTTCTGTATGGAAGTATAATCCATGATGTTACTGGGAAGATGAAAAAGGAGGATGTCTGGGGTTTTTTGAGTTTCACAGTCCTAATAATGTTCAAAGATGACTTGCACAACACTGAGAGTTCTGTTTCTGAGACACTGCCATGATAAATAACTAAATAAGATGTTTTTGGGAGCAGAGTCCTCTGTAATACAGACCCTTTAGAAAGTAATAGATCAGACTCCTGGCTGATGTTCTCCAATATCATTCCACGGCTTGAATATAAATAAATGCATATATATATATTTAATACCTTCTGCAATTTTGCTCTGTATTTCTAGAAGGTTCTTCACTGAACTGCATCAAGATGATCTGGGAGCATTTCTGTAGAGCAGGTTGTTGGCTTAAAGGATCTTTCTGCCCTTCATGCTGCCCTTCAGGTTATAGAACAGTCTTTTTTTTTTACATTTTGATGCATTTCAGATATTTTTTTCTGTTTGCGAAGAGGTCTAAAAAGTTGGGTGCTTTATCTCAAATTGAAACTATCCTAGATGAAATTTTAAGACTTACTTTTATATGCTCTACATACTTTAATATATTTCTGACTATGAAATAAAATACATCATCTCAACAAAATAGCTTATTTTTTACTGCTGTTTCACTCTGTAAAACATCTCCTGTAATATGTTTAACTTCCCAGTAGCAATTCAGCTCAGTTAATATACTGTAAGTGTAGAACTTGTATTAAATCTGTGAAATGACTGCTCCCCAAAAATCACAGAACCACAGAATAAGCTGAGTTGGAAGGGATCCAAAAGGATAATCGAGTCCAACTCCTGGCTCTGCACAGCACCATCCCCAGGAATCACACTAAGAACCTGAGAGCATTGTCCAAATACTTCTTGAACTCTGTCAGGCTTGGTGCTGTGACCACTGCCTTGAGTACCACTGCACTGTTCCAGTGCCCAACCACCCTCTGGGTGAAAAACCTTTTCCTAATATCCAACCTAAGCCTCCTCTGACACAACTCCAGACCATTCCCTCGGGTTCTGTCACTGGTCACCAGAGAGAAGGGATCAGTGTCTGCCCCTCTGCTTTCCAACACAGGAAGTTGTAACTGCAGTGATGTCTCCCTTCAGTCTCCTCCAGGCTGAACAGACAAAGTGACCTCAGCTGCTCCTCACACGACTTCCCCTCAAGGCCCTTCACCATCCTCACTGCCTTTCTCTGAACACTCTCCAATAACTCAATGTCTTTTTTATATTGTGGCACCCCAAACTGCCCCCAACACTCAAGGTGAGGGTGCCCCAGAGCAGAGCAGAGTGGGACAATCCCCTCCCTTGTCCAGCTGGCGATACTGTGCCTGACACCCCCAGGACATGGGGTGGCCCTCCTGGCTGCCAGGGCACTGCTGACACAAATTCAACTTTCCATTGACCAGCCTTTCCACAGCACTGCTTTCCAGTCCCTCATTCCCCAGTCTGTACATCCAGGGCTGCACCATCCCAGGTGCAGAATCTGGCACTTGACTTTGCTGAACTTCCTACGGTTGGTGATTGTCCAATCCTCTCATTTGTCCAGGTCTCTCTGCAGGGCCTCCCTACCCTTGAAGGAACCAACAGCTCCTCACAGTTTTGTATCATGTGTGAACTTGCTCAATACCCCTTCCAGTCCTGTATCAAAATTGTTTATGGAGATGTTGAAGAGCACAGGGACAAGGATGGAGCCCTCTGGAACATCATCAGTGACAGGTCAAATGTCTGATGTCCCCACATTCAATGTAACCCTTTGCACCTGGCCTATGAGCCAGCTGCTCATCCATCATATGATGTGTTTATCCATCTCACGGAAGAAATTCTGCTAAAATCTTTTAAACATAATCTAATAAAAGAATTTAATGGCTTTAAAAAGTTTGAAGGAAATGCTAAAGAACTGCAAAGTATTTACTAGAAGTTACTTCACTGCACTTCTTAGGTGAAGCTGCTGTCAAGCTGTAGCTGGAAGAGGCACAGCTTGAGGACAGCACAGCCTGGTGGTACAGCAGCTGAACTGAACTTTTTCCAGACCTCTCCCACAGCAATTGTGCCATCCAGGGCTGCCATCACTATCGCTCACATGTCTGCTGGAACGTGCCTCTGGCTCCCCACACCACCAGGTAGGCAGGAGAAGTGCAGGCTTGCTCTCATTGTGCTGCTCCCCAGGCAGTGTTTTAGGGTTCTTCATACAAAGACTGCAGTGTCATACTTTTGGGGACTGCTGCTTCCATGGAAACGACATCATTTTTGTGCTCTTGCTCTGAGGAAGCTGCTTCATGAAACATGATTAAAAGAATACATTTACTTTAAAGCATAGATTTACAGTACTAAGACTGTAAAAAAAGAAAAGATAGAATTCATCAAGATTATATTTAATAAGGATTTTTCTCAGCTTGTAAGGCTTTTGTGTCCTGAGGAAATGAGAAACTACACCCTTTTTGCTTGTTTTCTGCCTAAAAAGCCATATGTAGAAAAGTCTCACTGGATCATCTGACACTCTTTAGTCCTAGATAAAAAGTCTTCACTCCTCTCTCCTTTCTCTGCCTCCCCTTCCTGGGTCTGGCACTGGAACACGGTTTGGTATTCCTGGAGTTTAAGTTGTTTTCTTTTCCTTCTCAAGGTCCTTTGAAATATATATGCCTTAATTTGTACCTTTCCAGCTTCAGCTTGGTAACTGCTTGGGAATTTTTTCCTATTTTTTAAGGTCTTTTCAGATATGGCAGTAAGATTTTTAAAGACTGTGTTGCAGTCTTTATTTCTTATGCACTGTGGAAACTTGTTTATTTTCTGCAATATGTCTGTTTTGATTACATCTGGGATTTTCAGTTAATGAGGAGGAAAAAAACCCAACCCTCTCCATTTCAGGGAACTCTCAGGAGACTTGTCAGATGGGGTGGTGTCTTATACTGGATGCATAATCCAGTAATAATCAAATCATGGATTTGTTTCATGAAGGAGAAATGCCCCACTGACAAGGTTGGCTCCCAACATCAAGCTGAAGATGTAGAACAAAAAAGAGGAGATGGTTAATAATTACACGACCAAAAACTGTGCATGTCTAATATTTTCATGGCCATGAATGAAAGTAAAGTGGCAAAACACAGTCCTAAGACTGCTGAGGCATGGAGGAATAGCAGGAACACAGCATTCTAGGTTTCCTGATTCTCCCAGTGCACTGAGCCCTTTCAGTGCAAAGCCAGACTACTCAACCAAGACTCCCCAAACCCCAATGTTGCTGGCAAAGAATGCCAAGGATGGAGCTTATCCATACCATGGTGAAAGGACCAAGAGCAATGGCCAAAATTATGAGTAGGATCATCTTTTCAAGCCTGGAAAATCTGCTTGGCAGTAGCATCAGTGACAATCAGCAGCTGGCTGACACTTGTGCAAACTTGCACTGCTTCCTATTTGAATATGGAAGGATTTCTCTACATTTTTAGTAGCACTACTTAGCAGATCATCATGAATGAAGAAAGAGTATTTTTATCATCATCTTGGCTTCACTGAAATTTTGGGTGATAGAAAATGTATGATATTTTCTTCAGTTCACTTTCCTGTGATTCATTTATTTAGCTGCTATATATTTTTTTTTCTAGATGCCTGTTGTGAAATTCTGGATGTGTGACATCTGCAAGACTTGCTGTTGCAATAATTAGCATGAAATTATGCAAAAAATTTTTCGGATAACTGAATTATCAATATCTCTTTCTTTACAGAGATACTTCAGTTTTAGTATCAATTAATCCAAATAAGGCTGTAAAGGCAGAGGAAATAAAGTTAGCATGGCAATGATTTATTTTAAAATCACGAACATTGTGTATGCTTTCTGAATATAAAACTGGATGATGGAGAAGAGAAAGAAACTTTCTCTTTTCAGCACTGGCCAGACTGAACCACACCGAAGTTTTTCAGAAGACTGGGATCTCTTAGTTGCTTTTAGCATCTGTGGTGTTCTATAAACCTTCCAGGCACACAGAGGACACTCACTGCTCCCTCACTGGAAATTTTATAATCCTAGATTACTATGACAGGCAAGGATTTGGAGTACTATGACAGTCAAGGATTTAGAAATTAGTTTGGCAGAATGATCTTTTTTGCCTCTTTCCCAACCTCACTTGAGAGAACACAGAAGCATATGAACTCAGAGGTCTACTTTCATTTTAGTGCCAAAGGATTTAAACATTTTCTGGAGAGTGTTGTAGAGTTCTGTCTCAGGAAAGAAGCCTCAGAGGCTTGTAAGAAAAGAGAAAGAAGCTTGTTGAGCATTTTTTTTTAAATTTTTTTTTAATCTTCTGCTTACAAGGATACTGTTGGTTCATTCAACCCTCCATCTGTAAACTGCTAGGCAGGGGGGATTTGCATAAACGTAGACCTGAGAGGAGGGAAAAGACAGATTTGATTCTCCCACACAGAGTGATAAGCTCTGCCCTAAGGGAATGCTCACCCCCGCCCCAGACGTTCTGCGAAAGGATGGAAGGCAAGATGTTGGTGTGTTTGTGGAGTGGAGGTGGTGGTACTTGAGTTGGCGGTCTGGTTATTAACACCTGCCTTCTAAGTAGCTGCTGATCTTCCAATGTGTTGTTCGTTGGCAAAGCTGTCGGTGGTGGGCAAGTCTGGAAGTGCCTCTGCAGCTTGCTGTTGAGTAGGAGGGATATGGGAGCACAAATGGAGAGATTTAAGGAAGTGGGCGGGACAATCACGTGGCCATCTGCTTAGTGGCGCAAGCAAATTTTCAACTGTTACAGCAAAATAAGAGATTACCACGGTTTAAAAAAAAACACACAGTATTATTTTGCTCTCAGTTTTCTTCCAAACAAATTTGTGACTATTTCAGTTACACATTTAAGATATTTTTCGGCAGCCTGTAAAAAACACAAGTTGTGTTTGGAAAAAAATGAGCTGCAAAAAAGTAGACGTCCCTGACTAAATGCAGACATCCTGGAATGAACCAGAGAGGAAAAAAAAAACCCACCCAAACAAATCTATCAGGAGGGAAATGTAGAACACTGTAAATAATCTCAGACAAATACAACTGTAATAGAATAAACTTATCCTGACTCCATCCACTAATCCATATTTATTCACGTAACAAATAGAGTTCAGAAAAGTAAATTTAATTTGTATCTTGTTGCCTGAATGCATCTGAAAAGGCTGCTAAATTTGCTTATATAAAAATTCCAATATTTTATACATTTTCATTAGAAGTAATAAATAGTATTTCTTCTCTGTTTCCTTTTAGTGTACAGAAACAAAATTATCTTTAGATACATTCATATTTAAAGTTTTGAAGAAGTACAGATCTTCAAAATGAATTATAATTTCTGTTCAAATCATAGGATAAAAAATATAAATACAAGCTGAATGGACTTCATAGACAAATGCTACTGTTTAGTCTAAATATCATTGTATCATTCCCATGTGTGTAGCTGAAAAAATGCCATTTTCCCAGGACAGGCTATTTCCTGCAACCCTGCAGAGGTGGAACACACTGAACACATTTACTGGCTCATGTCAGGCTGCCCTTCACAATGAGCATAGTTTCTCGTCTGATTAATTGTCTACAGATCACCCCAAGAAGACTAAATAGCCAGTTTCTGAGAAAATTACCACCATTCAGCTCCTGGTATTCAGTCAGATAATTACTGATGTTTGTCATTAAAATTGGAAAAATGTATGTTCCTTTTGACTCCAGTTTTCATATTTTTGTGTCTTACTTAGATTGAAATGTCAGATAGCGGCAAATGGTTTTGTATTAATAATTAATTAAACCATAAAGAAACCAGCCAAAGCTATGTAGCCTTTTCAGTAAAACCAATTGTTTATTCCAGCTGTGTTCTCCAGAGCAATCTTTCAAAATTAGTATTGGAATTCTTTATTCCAGATTGCCATATATTTAATTGTCTTTCATTAGTCCTCATTTCTGCTCTTTTATTTTGCCTTTCTCTTTGTTCCAATTATTTTTCATGTCAGTACTTTCTGCTTTCCAAATTGTTTAATGCAAGCTAAATTATCCAAATCACATAAAGATTTTGAACTTCAAATTAAGCTACATAATTTATCCATTGTGATTTTTTGTCATATTACTTAAAATGTGTGAGCAGAAAGAGTCAAAGATGAAATCACAAATTTCAGTCCTGGTTTCATTAATATGTAGATACTAGAAATAAAATATCAGTTTATGTAGTATATAGACTGGAGTTGGCATACTTTGTGACTGATCAGGCCCTGGATCAAAAAGGCTGACCCAACTGGTTTGTGATTTGAGCTAAACAGTCTCACAGAAATGTACCAGAAAATGTAAGAGATCAGCAGATACCATGGGAATGAGGCTTGTGGGAAATCTCTTTCCAGTAATCTGAACAGAATCACTGCATATGAAGCTTATCAGGGTGAGGTAAAAAGACAGTATTATACCGCAACATTCTTTGGATTTTGACATGGAAATACTGGGCCACATAAACATTAGATTTGGGATTTATCAGCCCTACCCAAGGTAGCTGAAAATGGGATGCCTACATCCGTGTTCATTATTTTCTATCTCTTGTTTTATTGTTGAAAAGGGATTGCCACTTCTTCATGGCTGATTCTATCCTAGGATAGAGGTGTCTGAGACCTGCTGGATGAGATGTGGTGATAATCTTTCGTGCCTCAGTTTTTGGATGTTTAAGATAAAAGTGAAGCCTTTGTGAGCTGTCAGAGGGGAAGAAAGGCAGTCCTGCTTAAAATGTTAGATCTCACAGGGATCCCAGATGTGAGAGGAATTGCTTCAGGTTTGGATATGATGTAGTAAGGAGCACAGATAACACTGATATCTGGAAAGTCATGACAATTTTATAGCTGGAACCTGAAAACTGAGACTATGCATCGTTACCTGGGAAGGACCAAATTTTTCACATTGAGTTTGGTTTTGGCTACTGTGCTTCATGTGGGGGTAGGTAGAAATAGTCTTGCATTGCTGCTGCTGCTGCTTTTGTCATCTTTGTCCTTCTGCAAGGAAAATATGCAACTATTTTTTGTCACATTTATTATGCTTCTAGTGTTTCTTTTTCTTCAATCTGGGTACTGTACAGAAAAAGCTGGGAGGCATCAGATAAAGTAGTCTGCAGAGATTATCTCAACTCACTGCAAACATGCAGGCTCTGATTCCAACATCCTTTTTTTGCAGTCCCTCCACTAACTGTCCTCTAAAATAAATAAATCACACAAAATTATGATGAATGAAAATGCCTATCTCATCATGCCTCAGCTTGATTAGTCAGTTAAAATAATGAACAGGAGAAAAATTTTTATGATATGTTTTGTTAGAATGATTAAGAGGGAAACACCTGATGTGCAGGTAAAGACACTTTGACTTCCCTACCACAAATATGTGCATGTATCCATGCTTTGCTAATCTGTGTGGATTAACTGAGGACTTGTAAAATGTAGGCACAAAACTGAGGCTTTAGAAGTTTGCACACGGATACTTTTGAGAACAGTAGAAGATGGGTTAGGAATTTGGCATGAGCAATTGATTTCCAGAGTGCTTTTTGTCTTAATATAGAGCTCTTACCTGAGATCAGTGAGCATATGACAATACAAATAACTGAATTGTTCAAATCCCATTCAATTATTTTGCTCCATTTTGTCATAATAGCATTGGTTATTAAAAATCTATTATGCACCTAATGGGAATCATGATGTGGCCAAGTGGTCATCATTACTAAGACCGTGGGTTCAGACTCCCAGCTTTGAATGTCATGTTTGACAGTTTTTTGAGTTGCAAGTTGTCACTGTGCAGAATTGTTTCTGCCAGTGCAATACAGATGAAATGACAGGCATATCCTAAATCTCATTCCATCTACAAATGGAGCTGAGCTATGGATGTCATTGGTTCCTTATCTGTAAGGCATGGAGGAGGTGACAAAGAGTGCAGAGACTGAAAAAACCCCGGTTTATTACAGGAAGTTTTCAGCTGTGTAAATTAGAGATTACAGCTGAGACCAGTTAACTTTTTAAGGCTGAAAAGGCTGGGGGAGATCTGTTCATCTTTGCTCCAAGGGCTCCTCTTTGCCTTTACAGCCCTGTGAATACTATAGAAAGCATTGATGAAGGCCAGGTTTCAAGGTGCATAAATTGGTTTTATTATTTGGACCTTGGCTGAACTACAGTCAGATCAACTGCTGAAGTGATCTGGATCCTTAGCTGACACAATTTGTCATTTATAGGTGAGTATGATGAAAAGGAACTCAGCCTGATTCCAGGCTTTTGGATGTACTTGGAAACACGAGCATGGGATGAATTTGGTCTGCACACATGTACGGGATGAATTTGAGTTGCTGTGTGTTTCTGTTGATTCACAAAGCCAGCAAATTGAGCCTTATTGAGACAACTTATTACTTTCTCATATTGCTGCAGTCATGTTCTCAGTAGCAGCATGTAAGGTCTGATGTGCAGTCTGACTTTTCAGAGCTAATTCATCTGTTGGTGGCAAATAGAATTTTTTTCTGCTTTGACGTGTTTCAAAATACATTTTTCATACAGTCTCCCTTAGCTGAAGACATGCAGAAAAAGAGAATTGAGATGGAAAGCATTTAGCTTCCTTCTCTTTGTTACTGGCTACAAGCTGCAGCAGCTGCCTCATCATTGGAACATTTGTTTCCCATTGAGATTTCTATTGACCTCCACCGAAGCTTTGTTTATGGGGAGAGCAACGAGCTCTTAGTGCTTTGCTTGGTTCCACCATATGGGACAGGTTCTGCAAGCAAAGTAGACTGCTTAGGTCTCAGACCTGAGCAGGAAAGGCATTAATATCAGCACACTGCCAAAAGCTAAAAGCAATGGGATTGTTTATGCTTTGGAAGGCTCTCATTTGGTGAATTTGCTGCATGGGCTCCCTGTTTATTTTGTTTTCCTTTCTTGTGGTGTTGTAGCATTTTATTTCCCTGTCCGTTTTTCCTTCTCACAGTCTAATTCCTCTGTGAGGATCAGACAACTGCTGTCAGATTTCTCACTTCCTGCAGCTGATTTTTTATTCATTTGGGAACAAGTTTTGAGCAAGGCTGCGTGGTCCAAGGGTAGAAAACAGGCAGTGACAAAGATTGCTCCATGTTGTTATAAGCCTTTGTGATAGGGTTGAGGAGGGTTAGATTGTGATTGACTTGCTTTCACACAGCCCCATTGCTTTGGTTTGCTTTGCAGCAGTTAAAACTTTTATTGTCTTGCTGTGATGTCAGTGTGCTTTATAAGTAAAATCTTTTAAATCTGGGCTCCAGGTTCTGGATCTAGAGCCTCTGGCTAAAATGAGCTTCAGAGGCAGTGAAAAAAGCTTTTATTTACACTCCTAGCTGATAAATCAGGCCTGTGGTTCCTACCCGTGAAGCAAATCTCCTTGTCCCACCCCACATTCTCTCCAGGGTCCCACAAAGAGAGCACTGCTGGTGTAAGGGAAAGGTGAAGCTGGCAATGGTGGGATCGAAAACCTTTAGGTTGGAAAAATACAGACTTTGGTAACAGCCGGAAAAAATCGAGTCAGGAGATTGACTGTGTGGTCCCCAGTTTGACATTTTCCCCAGAGATCAGTGAGTGATACTGGAGTTCTCGCTCCATGAGCGCATCTCCCCTCACTCAGTTAACATCACCCCATGGGGACTAATGCTGTGCTGTGTGACACAGGTAGCTTCCAGAGGGAAAGCAAG
The DNA here is from genome assembly GCA_017589585.1 of Phylloscopus whistleri. Lineage (NCBI taxonomy): Eukaryota > Metazoa > Chordata > Aves > Passeriformes > Phylloscopidae > Phylloscopus > Phylloscopus whistleri. The sequence continues at coordinate 6,692,491 of JADMLD010001554.1, read as the reverse complement.
AGTGTTTTACACCTCCTACGTTCTGGAGAGGACTGCGCAGGGTAATTTGTGGCTTTAATTGCCGAGGAGCTCCTGGGACTGTGAGGGGGCGTCAAAACTGTGCTGCCCGCAGTGCTCCCGAGGGGCCCGGGAGCTTGGGAGTGGCCAGAGTGGGCGGATGCTGCGCTAAATGTGTCAACAAACTTTCACAAAGGATAAAATTAGTAGGCGACAAGTGAATGTGATGTGTTGGAAAAGTGCCACTGTGGCTTTTTTTCATGGGGACATAATGCCTCAGAAATGTCCTGGCTTTCTCTGGAGCAAAAAAAGCAAAGTAGCTGGTGAATCAGGGGACAAGCTAGATGAAATTATTGAGCACACTGGAAGCTGAAGTAAAGTAAATTTATTTAATTAAAGTAAGTACAGTTTATTTAAAGTAAATAATTTGTCACATGGGAAACATTCTTGTGGATTAATAATTTGTTAGGAAAGAAGGTTTGTTGTACTACTTCTGACTTTTGTGTTTTTCTGTTGCTCATCTTTCTCCAGCAATGGTTAGAGGTAGATAAAGGGGTGAATGATCAGATTTGGGGTCTAATGTAACTTATCCATTCTTATGATTTTGGTAGCTGCACTATTTAAAAACTTCCCATTTGAAATTTTACTTTCACCAAAGTGTGATAATTCTATTTTCTGGAAATATTATTGCCTTAATTGAAGTATTTGGTGTAGAGAAAAAAATTATTTATTGTCTTAAATTGAGCGTGATAGGAATCAAAAGCTTAACTTTTATTTAGGGGCACTCTTTTGTTCAGAGCCTAATTAAGAAATGAAACTTTTTACTGTAGAAACTGAGAATAATAATTACTAACATGTCAGTAGGAACACCACACTGAAGTAGAAATAATGTAAGATTAAGACATTTCAGGCACAGTTAATGATTTTCATTCACTGAATTTTTTTTTCCAAGCATCATTGTAACTTTTTGAGGGTAATTTAAAATAATCTAATGATCTAAATGGTTTACAATCCCGAGGTTTAGCATATATTACCACTGCTGCTTGAAGAGCTTTTCAGAGACATTGTCAGCTCTGGTTTGAACGTTATTTCAGTACAAGACAAATTTCTAATCCCTATTGTTAAAGAAATTACTGTTGCATTTTTTAAACGCCTTGTTAAAGATTTTAGAAGACGTTAGGAAGTCATCTAAGCTTCCTTGTTTGCCCCCAGAGAGGTTGTAGGAATGTGGTGCTCGTGCTGGTGGTAATCCCTGCAGGAACTAATTTATCCTGAAAGTGGCAGGTAGCCTTTCACTAGAATTTGTTTCAAGAACTTACTTTTACTTCCTTTTAAGGCATCCTGCCAAATGCTAAAATGGAGTTTGAGAAGTATCAATAGGACCCCGCTAACATGAAAGCTCTGTCCGTGTGAGCAGTGGGGTTGTTGATGAAGTGCCACAGTATTTGCAATGTGAAATATACGGCAACCTTAAATCTGACTGTACTGAACTTACTGCTGAGTGTTTACTGAGCAAATTGAGTGCTGCTGCTGCTGCAAAATGAACTGGTGTAACTGATCTTGACTGAGGTTCAATTTATCTGAGTGGTGCTGCCCTGTTAGGAGCGCGGTTTTGAGGACAGGTTGTGGAGGTGGATTGCTGCGCTCTCACGATGAGCTTGATGTGCTGTCAGAATTCATCCAGCCTTGGCTGTTAGTCAGCATTTTAAACCTGACATCCACTTGTCCTCACTGCATATATGAGTGAGACACAGGCCAGAGTTTCCTCTGTTCCTCTCATGGAGTCCCTGCAAAGCACCAGTCCTGTGAACAGAAGCAGTTTTAGGCCACAAACCAACAAAACTTCACCGGTAAAGAACAGTTGTGCAGCCTGTTTTTTTGGGGTTTTTTGTTGTTGTTTTTTTTTTTTGTTTTATTTTGTTTTGTTTTGATTGCAAATTTTCATGGCAAATGTTCGCTCTTGCTTAAATTTGAGAAAATGTAGGTATCATCAGTACCCCTGCACTGGAGCTATGCTGGATGTAGATAGGGCATCAAGAGGGTCTCCTCAGTACTGACTGGTGCAGGACATTTGTCAGGTCACAGCAGAGATTTCTAAAATCAAAGTCATCTGTCTGTATGAAGAGCAGACACTAACCCTGATTTAAAAAAAAATAGTTTTAAATAAACAAAGTAGGGTTTATTTTGATATAGGCTTCAAATTGTCAATGATATTTCTATTCCAATTCAGGTTTTCAACCCCTACTGCCTTGGACACACATTTTTAGCTTTTCCAAACCAGCCGAGCAAACCCTTAGGGATGACGTAGGTTGCACAGAGAGGTGACATATTTCTTTGATAATATGGCAGTGCAGCATTTCTTAATATATAATGAAATGATTAATGTCTTCTATCAAACACAGCAGTAGTAGCTGGAATTGTTCATCCTTCTCCATTTCTTCATATTATGTGGAGAAGAACCTGATCTAGAGGGATTATATCTGCAGATTAATTTTCTTTTTTCAGTTCATAAACTAACAATGACAGTAGTTGATGGCTGATCGAAGTAAACATTTAGGGTCACTGTTGGATTACTGAGGAAAGTGTTTTGAGGAGCTGATGTCACATATGTCCGATTTCCCCTGGTTCTTTTGGCTCTTTGGGACAGACTAGAAGAGCAGCTAAGGTGGGACAGTGTCGTAGGGAGGAGCTTTTTGAGGAGAGCAAGTGCAAGGCTTGAAGCAGATGTCTCTGTGTATTCAAGCTGTACTGTGGCACAGGAGCACACAGACTCTGTGTGTACCTCTGACATGGGGGTAGAATTGGAACAAAAGCCTTTAAGGCAACAGTAATTGACCCAGAGATGGAAACAGGTTCTCTGGTTTTCTTTCTCAGAGCAAGACTGGAAAGACCTTGCTGGCTGGATCTTCTTTCTCAGGTTATTTCTGGATGCAGTTAGAAGTGAAATGGGAATAGTGTAGCATCCTGCTGTGGAGAACCAGTGGAGAACACCAGCCTCTCTAAGTCAGGGGGCTGATCACTTAGTGTGCAGGATATTTTTTCTGTGCTTTGTCACTTCGCAGACACTGAAATATCAAATTATTTGATATTGACATTCATTCTTGTTTTCACAATCGGTTTTTTAGCAACACAGCTGGTTTTATGAATTACATGTACCTCTTTTCTGTGTGTATCTCGTGCTGCCAGTTTTCAAACAATGAATACAGATCTGCTGGCTTTCCCTCACAGCCCTGCAATGCTGTGACTATTTGGTGAAATATCAACGCTTCAAACATAATATCCTTTTGTCCTAATGTGAGCCACTTCTCTCTCATTTTATTTAATCCCTAGGGCAGCTGTTCTGGTGAGAACCCTTCTTACACTGTTAAACAGTACAAATATCTGCTTACAAGAGCTGTTGCCCCAAATTTTCATGTAATATCAGCTGGCAGGCGCTAACTACAGTAGCTGTCTTGTGAGGGCTGTGGTGACAAAGATAAACCTCAGGCTAATTTTCTGAACAGAATCAGTCAGCTTGAGCAAGTCTTCTTGTTTGGAAATTAGATAATGATGGTCTTAGATGTAACATTGTAAATTATGAAGTAAATAAAGAGCTAGATGCTTTCTCATATAGTTAGCTCTTAATTATCCTCTCTGGTGGCAGTGACTGAATATGTTGATGTTTATGATGGATATAGAGGTTGTTCCAAAATTTCTTTAGGCAACAGTCTGGAAAATCTACACTTGCTTACACCATGTAGAATAACATCTGGGTTTCTGTCATTCTTGACAATAGGCACCAACTATATTTTATAACGACATGAATTTCCCAGGGAGACAGTAGTTATTGATCCATCAATTGCAAGTTTGGTGGGTTTTTTTTTTTTGGTGCGTGTGTATCTTCAGAATTAGAGGTTTTCTATGTTAAAAATAAGGAGGTGTGCGTGGAAGAAGGCAACAGCTGGCTAGACAGGATCCACACAGCCAGGTGGAAGGCTTCAAGCTGGTCTCATTGCATATATTGAGCAGTGCCCAAATGGTTTAAATTAGCAGTTCTGGGCTTCTTGGTGTTTGTGCTTGTGACTGATACCATCAAGGTATCTGCACCTGAATCCTCTCTGGGTCTTGGGCAAAGCTTTTCCAAATGTACAAACTTTTCTAAACTACTGGCTAAGTGAAATCCACTTAGTTTTATGGGAGTAGGTTTGTAACCACAATCCAGAATGTGACTCCCAGCATGGGAATGCTGAGAAATTGGGAGAGGCAGATTGAAGTCCCATTCACTGTCATCCTTACTCTTCTCATCTCTAAGGGTTGAATAGCAAAAATTTCTTTCTCTGTGGCTGAGGGACCATGTTGCTCCAGGCCTTGGTGTTTAGAACTTTGCTATGAACCAGCTGGAGTTTCAAACCCCAGCCTCCCAATGAGATCAGAGACCACCACTGGAAAGCAAAAATTCTGCATAGGGCTGTGACAAAAGATTTCCTGGTCATAATTGTGTGGCAAGCCTGGGCTGCAGATCGTCATAACTAGGGCATTTTGCGACATAATTTTTTCGGAAACTTAGTTTGCAGCAAATAAATTACCAACTTTTGGGGTTTAAAAGAGGTAATTTAATCCTATTAAATTTCTTTTCCTCATTTACAGCAGCTCTAGCAGCAAGCAAAACAGTGATTCTGTGCCATTAAAGCCTTCTCAGTGCAGCCTTTGCCAAAGACTACATGGACACTGTCGTATCCATTAAGGCTTCCTGAGAGACTGCCTTGAGCAGCAGAAAATGTGCTATATTTTCTGGATGTCCTCACAAGGCTAAATGTGAAATCAGGCTTAGTGTCTCAAAGCAAAGCATGCATTTAATGAGCCATAAATAACCAGACATCAGATGTGATTTTGGTTAAACTATGACAATGGAGAAATATAGATCATGTGCTTTTCATAGAATCACTGAGGTTGGAAAAGACCTTTGAGATCACTGAATGATCTCACCCGCTTCCTGGGCTACCCACTTTCCTACATACTACTATGGAATATTTGTTCTGCTGCTTTTGTCCTCTGGATTGGTCGCAGATAAGCTATTAAATGAAAATGAGCAAATGGTGCTTTTTAGTTTTGATGCCCTAAAAGATTCCTTCCTGAGAAGTCTTGACTTTCACCTCAGTAACTTCTTCTGTATATGGTCTATAGGGTACTCCACAGTAAAATATAAATTAGATTCTCTTCCAGTTATAATATATATTTCCCTTTCAACTATTTTTTAATTACCCAGGTAATTTTGTTTCCAAAGGCGAAGTCCCTGCTGTCAAACACATTAAAAAGTCCCAGCCTGTCTGAAAGTGCTATTTTTTAATGTATTTTTTTTTCCCATGCAGGCTGTTGGAGGGCTCTGAAATGTGTTTTAAAAGACTTTGAGCTTAAAATCCAGCCTGCAATGTGAAAAAAAAAAGTTTTAATTGGCCCCACTGTAATGGTCAATGAATGAGGCACCATCTCTGTGTAAGGAGGGAAAATTCTAAGCTTCATTTTGTAGGCAGTTTCATTTCAGCAGAGTTTCAGCTTCCAGAAGAGTTGCCTTTTTCAACTGTGTCTGAATTGAAGCTTATGTGATGGGCCATTGTTAATAACTAGAGGGGAGGCAATCTCATGTGAATAGATCAGGGAAGCATTTTTTTAGGTCTGGATGGCTTTTTAAATTTTTTGCTGCATTTCAGAGGTGGATTGACTTGCTGTGGATTGACTTCTCTGTCTATGGTTGTGGTGGCACCAAATATCTGAAGAGTTTGGTTTGACTCTCTGAAAAGCTGTAATGCCTTTCTGGCTGGCCTAACTTTCTTGGTGTGTAACGTTTCACATTGGAGGATTTTGTTGAGGCAGACTCTGTCCCTTTGAAGTGATGGTAGAAATGATCTACAAGTAAGGGAGAACTGCAAAAGAAGGGGATTTTATCTTAAGATGAAGTCTGGGCTAGCAATGCACTTTGTAATAAACACTCCTAATATCCCCAGTCCAATGGCCTGAAACTTTATCTGGAATACCTGGCTTTGAGAAGGAGATTGCTTTATATCAGCTACAAGTCAAAGCAAATTCTAAGCATTTCACTTGATTAAAATTACATAAGCAATGGCACTCAAGAGGTACCATTCTGCTACCATATTTATTTTCCCTGTTGCATCTGCAGGCACAGGGTAAGGCCTATTTCTGTGGTACTGTTTAGTTCAACTGCTTTCTCAATAGAGCTTATGGTTAAAGGGATTCAAGACTGCCTTGGATTTTAAAAGCAGCTGATACCATGCTGGACCCAAAAGCAGTGACAATCCTTTTCTCTCCTTCTTCTTTCTCTCTCTCTTCCTTCTGGCTACTTCTTCTCAAAATGTATAGTGAGCCAGAGTAAGTAATTCCAGTCAATGCCTTCGTAAGGGCCCTGTTTTGTCTGCATAACTACAGGCTGGCTAAGTTTAAGTCTGATTTAGCAAACTTTGTGAAGTGCCTTGCTTTATCTGGATGGGTTAAAGTTTGCTAAGTAAGTGCTTTGGGAAGTGCTTTACTTTGCCTGGGTGTTGTTTTAAAATTTGCCAAGTACCCCATTCTACCTTAATGTTCTAAAACTTGTAAGTAAAAGTTTGTTATTCAGCCTCCTGAGAATTTGGTTGTTTCTCCTGTGTGTGGCCCAGAGTAACTCTAATTACCTTCCCCTTAAAGTCCTGAATGAGCTGGGGCTTAACACCCTGGGGGCTGCTTTTTAGATCAGTTCAGAAAGGTTTCAGTGGTGGCACTGGAAGTGAACAAACTGGGGAGGAATAGCATAGCTGCCAAGTCCAGTTCCAGGGCTGATGGGGAAGAGTGGGGATGAGTTTGCCTTCTGACAGCAAACATTGATCCACTGTCTAACCATATGTGTAAGACAGACCCTGAGCAGTGCCTAGCTGCATGTCAAGCATCACCTGAGTATTGTTTTGTTCAGTTTCTTTTGGTGAATGCACAAAAACATCTCCAAATGTCTTGGAGATGGAAAGAACTTTCAAAAACAATTTGTTGGGTATTCACAAATAGTTAAAAGTGCAAAAAGCACTAAAAACCCCTCAAGCAGCAGCCATTAAGCAAGTTTCTGCAGCCTGGTATAAGCAGTAGTAAAGCTGACATTCAGAGTTCCCTGTCCTGGGACTTTTAATTTGTTTGGATACAGTTCACTTGTTTGCAGTTGTGTTCTTGGAGTAAAGACTAGAGGGGTTTATATTGATATCAGCCTTCTGATTCCTTTAGCCCAGACCATTATATTGGACCCTATTTTTTTAGAACAAATATGAAAGGACCTGGCTATTTACAGATATTAGCACTGCATAATCTATCTTGCAACTACATCCTTACCAGTTTATGGCCAGGAAACTGAAGCCTCAGGTGGTATGTGCATACCTCTACAGATTTCAGCTTGAAGTGTACTGGCACTTTTAGTAGATCTGGTTTGAAGAGAGAAAAAAATCAGTGGGTTTTCTTCCGCATATCACATATGATCTCTATTGCTTCCAGACCACTGTTCAGTTCACAGAATTATTTCTAGATGCAGGAAAACTTCAAAATTTACATAATGGAATAGCTCCATGGCAGTGATATGGATGATTCTATGACTGTTTCTCAAAGAGTAGTTATTTGAAAAAAATCAGAGCAAGTGGATTTAGTGCTTGTAAATATCTGGAGGGAGGTGAAAGTGAAAATAGTGAATGAAGTTGTAATTTACTGAAGAAGTGCAAAGAAAGACGAGTGGAAGACAATTACTAGTTTCAGTATGGACATGTAGTAAGTATTTTGAATGCTTTGTAAAATGGGGGTAGCTTTAACCAGAAGGGCAGGGAAAAATACCACAGAATGGTAAAAATTGTGGGAATATCTTATTGCTGCCTGTCAAGCTTTCTGACTTGAATATGTGCTGTCCCAAGCAACCTTGAAACCCTGCAGTTCCGAAAAACACGAAGGGAGCAGGCATATAGCTGGAAATGAGGTGTCTGGTTTTAGCCTAATGAGGATAATTAGTGTTTGACAACTATGTATGTTCATGAATAGAAACTAGAGAAGCACTGAAGTAAATATTTGGAGGAAACAAATTGTAACTCTGTGGAAGTTTGGGTGTGAAATTGGAGCCCAGGTTGGTCTCTGTGCTTCTGGTGATCCAGGTAAAAGCAACAGCAGTAGCCTTTTTTAGCAGAATTAAAAGTGAGAACTGTGATCAAAGCTAAATGTGTGGGTTTCATTGAGCAGGTGTGTACTGCTTCTCTTCTGGCATGTAATTATGTTCTGATTTTCATGATTCCTTTCATTTAAAACCAGTCCATGATTTAGGACTTTGAGCATTACGAGTTTTGTTCTTCAGGGGAGAAAGTCTAACAAGCAGTACAGAAGAAAGAGATTAAAAATCAGTGTTTTATGCACTTGCATATAAGATAACATAGGAATTATGATAAAGTACTTCTCTGAGATATCTGATTTTGAATTAATTCCAAGGCCTTTGGGGGAAAGAAAAAAATCCACAGGAAACAAACTGCAAACAGCAGCAAGGTATGGAATTTATTAAATGACTATTCTGTCTCCTCCAGTGGGAGGGGAATATGTTTAGAGAAAGGAGATATTAGGTGAACAAGAAGCATTTAGAATACTTTGGCTGATGCAGCAAAGTCGTGGTGGAGACAATAACTGCAGGTACTCAGTGGTGCTTTCCATGATGCTCTGGAACTGGTACAGGGAGAAATCAGGAAATTGGTTTATGGATAAGGCTTGCAAGAAAGGCTTCAAGCTGCTTGGAGATTTTAATTTAATGAGGATGGTGTAAACTTTTGGAAGGGCTGCTTTTTTTAAGCATGGAGGTGTCTTTTATATGCAATATGTTGGAGTGACATGATCTATTTTTGCCCTACCCTCAGTAAATTGGCCAAATGAGACAGACAGCACTGAAGCTGTGGCTGTCTGGAGTTTTCAGCTACAGATGTCATTATATTCAGCAGTGTCATGCAAGCACATTTTTGAGGAGACGCACAAGAGTGCATTTTGCCTTTCAAGAGAGCTGACTTTGAGTAAAAGTGAAATGCCCTAGGGATTTTCATTGGAATTCAGTAATGTGCTGGAAATAAACAAGGAAATAAAGCTAGTTTCAAAAATAGAATGATAGGTAGGTCTGAAAGAACATTAATAGACTTTTATTTCAACATGGGAAACCAAGCAATATCTGGCAAAAATCTGAAATGGACTATACATAGCTAAAGATTTGATGATTTGGAGCCTTTACTATGTTTTTAACATCCTATCCCAACAAATAAACAAACTCCAAATAACAACAGACAAAATAAGACACTAAAACCCCCTCAGTCTGGTAAGTAAGCTGGTGTACTAAAATGCAAAGGAAGTGAGTGGTGTACAGATCAATGAAGATGTCTGTGCTGTCAGCTGGATGTTGCTGTCAGCTTTAGCTAATACAGTGCTTTGCCACACCTGAAGAATCTGCAACATTGTTTGTGGGACTTTACCTTAGTGTGAGAAGAAGGTTGAAGTAATGCATGATTTACCATAATGTGAATTTGAAAATAAGCATTTTAGAAAAGATAGACTTCTTCAAGCAGTCTTTGCTGTCTGCCTTTCTATGAAGCAAGCACAGCAGGAACCTGTTTTGAATACCCAGGGAGAAGTGAAAGTGGTTGGTTATGGGAAGGCTGCATGTCCCAAAGCAACTTTCAGAGGTAAAAAAATGTGGATCCTTACTTTCTTTAAACACTTAGTGAAAATTGAGTACTGCTCTGAATTGGCCGACTCCAGGAATGCTAATGTAGCAAATCAGAGCGATGCGTTGTCAAAATGTGCACAAACTTGCTTTTTTTCCTTAAGAGTTTGTGAGATTGAGCAATTTAGACTGGCTGGCTTCAACCTTAATTGCTCTCCCTCTTTCTCTCTCTTTTTCTTTTTTTTTTTTTTTTTTTTTTTTTTTTTTTTTTTGGTAATTGAAAACTGATTAGATTTTCAGAAAGCTGATAGTGTAGAGTGTTATCTAGGACCTATAGAGAGCTGAAAATTGCTCTGTCAAACTGTTGTAGAATAGGTGGTAATATATTTTTCTTCCTTTGGTCCCCTTTTGATCATTGCAGGGAAATAGGCTCAGAAGGAAGTGAGGAATCAGCTGGCAGGGGATATTCAGAGGCACTTCCAGACCCAGTATATTGGTGAGCTGATTTTGAGGAGTTGCTGTTCAGGGGCAGTTGGGATGACCAGTAGGGAACGGTTTTTGAACAAGGATTGATCCAGTAGGCTGAGAGTGTTGCTCGGACAAAAGAACGGAGGCAGAAGACCCTGAAGTTTATAAAAATCAGTGTTCCCAAGGACAAGATGGAATGTTGTTGCTTGTGCCTCTTCCAGTCTAAGAACTAGAGGAGGTTACGTGGCCAGAGATTTAAAGCTACAAAAGATTCTCCTTCATGTAAAAGGTACTGGAGAAGGGGAGCTCCTGCCACAGGATGCTGTGGTGTTACTGCTATGTGCCTTCTTTAGAATTTGGTCTTCTTTAGCAAATTCTGCTTTCATGGGAGACAAAATTTGAGAAGATACTCTTTAGATACTGAAAATAATGTCAATATTACCATGTACAGCTCTCATATCTTTTCCATTATATTAAGGAATTTTCCAAATATATTAAGGAATTTGCTTAAGTGATCAACTGCAAAGAATAATTCTGGTTAGTGGGTGGATGGATTGGCTTACCAAAATGTTGGGAATGTCCAAAATACCTGGAGTATATAAGGAAGAAAAAAAAATCACTTGCAAATTAATGGGACTATCCAAGCAAAGGTTTTCCAGGCTGGTTGTTGCATTTCTGTAGTGGATTTTGGGTTTAGGTAGTTTTCACTAAGGTGGGAATATCTCCTCCAAGTGTCCCTGAGTAGCTGTGAGAAGATACCCTAGAGTAAACATGATGATTGAGAAACTTTGGTCAAACAAGGTCTAGTTTTGGACATTTCAAATTGTTTAGATTTAGAAGAGCTTTGTCTGTTCCTTATCCATGATAACGCATTTATTGTGCAAAAAAGTATGTAAAAATTACTACAGCACTGTGACCCTACTCTTTACATTGTAATGTGAGTTCCAGGATGGGAATACAATGCATAATCCACAACTGAAAGTTTTGCCAACTAGATTTCTGCTTGTTGTTGGAGGGGGTTGTTCCTTCCATGCAGATTTTTCCTTGCTTTATCTAAATCAACAGCAGTGATGTTTGACTAAGCCAAAATACCTGTTAGCAATAAATATCAAGAAATATGCATTTCTTTGGATGTTTGGGATGACCTAATTCTTTAAGCAAATGGAAAGCGAAATTGCAGAGCAGCAAACATAGGAAATACTAAACAGCGCCACGTTTGGGTCCTAAGACCATTTTTTGTGTGTGTGTGCATGCACAAGTTGGATAAATCTTTGCTGATAAAAACTAGAAGGGATCTATTGACACTGCTGGGGCTGAACCTGGTCTCAGCTCTGTGAACACTGGATCATAATTGAGGCTTCAATATTATTTTTCTTGTCTTGTTACAGGAGAATGTAAATTTGGCTTCAAAAAGTAGGGCAATAGTGTTGCTATTGATTTTAACCATTAAAGATCAGCTTTTATATGTCAGTAAGGTATAGAAAGCTCCTTTCTTAACTACTCATAGAAATAAGAGCTATGTAATGCAACTAGACTAAATGATGGAATCCTTGCAACAGATTAATAAATTTACTGGTTATATTAAATCTATGAGAACTTTTTGTTGCCCTGCATTTATGCATTGTGTATTTATTGATGGCATTGAAGATTGTTTAGTAGATCACCAACACAAGAACTCTGCCACAGCAATTCCAATGGTTTGTGTCCTGTGGGTAGATAAGTGGGTGTTTTGAAGTTGAGCTTCTGGGGAGTAAAGCAGAGTGCAGGAGAAGAGACAGAAGAGCTGGCTCTGCTTCCACAGACTGGAGAATGACTTTCAGGATGAGCTTTCAAGCTGCACTTTGGATTCTCTCGTGATTGTCCATTTCAAACACTTCAAAGCATCGTCTGCTGGGGTCAGTGGTTGCAGAGGATGCAATAAGTATCTAATTATGTTGTATGACTCATGCCATTGCCTGATTGCTGCAACTTTTAGACATTGCTTGTGATTCCAGGGATGCTCTTAGTGACACAAATGGAGGCAGTGCTCACAGGTTTGCCAGTCCTGACTTATTTATATCAGCATAGATTTAAAAACCTCTTTCTCAGTCTCTTCATTGTTTCTGGCAAAGGCAGTGTTTCATAATCAAGGTCTTGATTTCATGATAGGCTTGGTAGAAAATTGGTAAAGGAACTGGTTCTATATATATAGGTCTTCATCTGTACAGTTTCCTGCCTGGAAGTCCACCTGTCATGTTTTGAAATCTTCTTTATGTTTCCATAGTTGCAGAGCAGTTTCATCTTGTATCTTTATTAAAGTACCAAGCAATGAAAGAGGCTTTGTTCATAAATCTTTTAAAAGTGAAATTATTTTAACTACTGTCACTTTAGATTAAGGATAATGTTCAACTAAAATCAGAAATTAAGATCTGATTGAAAATCTCAGACTCCACAAAACCAGCAAAGTGGAAGCAAAATGGAAGAGGTTCTGATCTTACATTGTTTTATATTGGCTTAGATTAGTTTTCTCAACTCAACAGTTTTAATTACATAGGAGGAAATACCCAGCTATACCCAAGAAGGTAATTGCTAATATATCAAGCAAACTACCTGCAAGCTTTTGGAATAATGAACTGTTAAATCAAGCATGTGATAAAAGTGGGCTGTTACAGGGTTGGGCTTCCATTCCCAGATTAATCCAGAGGCACTTAAAAGATTTCTCTGAAAGAAGAATGAAAAGTTTTTGAGATGTTCAGCTAAAATGCTACAGTATTATAGAAGAGCTTCAATGTGCATTTTAGACCCCAGGTTTGACATGACTTCTGTACTGACAGTGTTTCTGTCCATCTGTGTACATTTGTGATTTGTAGAGGAGAAAGGGAATAAAGAAGTCAGAGAACAGAATGAAAGAACAAATGAGAAATATTTAGTATAAGTATGTGCACAGTTAATGGACATATACGTGGTAAATATACATTTCATTACATAGCTCCCTCAGTCATAGGGAGCTATGTAACTCCTTGCCTGTCTTTCAGCCACTTGTTGCCTGCCAGGAGGAATTTGAATGTGGCCCTGAGTTGTCAACTATTGTCATTTGTTACAGTCAATGGTTACTGCCTTGAGAAGTGCAGAGTTCCTACATTGTTTGTTTGGGTGTTTCCTTATTCCTTTTCCTCTTGAAGCTCTGTGGTCCCTTGCCCACAAGGCTGAGCAAGACTTTTTTGCATTGTGTAAAGATGATTTACTAAAGCAATCCCTTGAACATCTGGATTTCAGGCCCACTGCTCATCTCTGCTTTCAGTTTTCCATCATGTATAAACAAAGCAAGAAGGCTGTCTAAGGAACACAATAGTTAATGCAAGTGGGAATGAAGGAGACCTTTCGCAAGGTTTCTGATCGCATTGCCTGTGCATGGTAATGCAGTGTGATAGCACAAACTGTTGAAACCAGTCTTTCTGCAACAGGGCTCTTAAGAAAGAAATCAATTAATTGCAATTGTACAGATCTCTAACATATATATTTTTCCTTGCTATAAAAAGAGCTTTGTAATAAAGATCAGCACTGATTCTGGCAAGTTGTAGAAAGTTTGTTAATGCTTGGGAAGACTGTGAATGCTAAATAAATACTATTTCCTTTTTCTAAGCATTTCACAGGCTTCTGGCTTTCAAGATTATTTCTACACTTCATTTAATTTCAGCCTGAATGATGTTTAAAAAAGCCAAAAAATCTCTGCCACAATAGGGATACTAGTGTGCTCAGGATTTTTATAGGAAAAATGTCCGATGTACACTTTGATATAATATGCCAATTCCTGGAAATTTAGCATTATTGTAATAATAAATGAGAAGTAAATAGCATAGTAGTGGTTTGTTCACTTTTTTAGTTTTTAAGTTATTAGAGCAATTGCCATCTAAACTATGCATCTGTTTTGATTCTGATTAAGAGTTTAGGGAAAGCAGAAACCAAGAAAAATTGTTACTTCAGAATATGAGGTCCAAGAAGATATTTCTTCTCATCTCCCCATAACATCATATGTTTTTATAATCTCTGCTTCAGACAACCAGCTGGTTTGTTTGAAATGAAAAATACTGGTTTTCTCTGGTTCCAAAGTATTGTTTGACTTCTTTGCTTATTTTGTTGCGAGATCTTAGGAGAACAGTTCATGGAAAGACAGGAGGCTCTGCAACGAGCTACACTAGCCTTCAGTGGTTAATGTGCGTCCTTGACTCCCTGTGCTCTAGGAACATGAACCTGAGTGTGTGCTTGGCTTCTCTTAAGACAGATTTCATTCGGTTAAGATGGGGGATGGTTTGAAGTGATTTCATCCACTTTTTCCTAAGCTCACTTAGACTTTGACTGACATTCCTAAAAAGTAGAAGTTCCTTGCATAATGCAACAGCTGTCCCTTGTAGCCCTGATCTTGTGCTGTGTGTTGAGACAGCTGGTCTCATACCCTATAAACCTGATGCCAGGCTCCGAACAGTTGTGCTGACTAAAGCAGCCCTAACAACAATCTCCTTGAGGAGCCTCTTGTCTGTTTAGACTGATGGCGGTTGTTGGAGCAGTTCATCGGTGGAGAATGTGAATGAGAGGAAGTAAAAAAAAAAAAATAAATTATTTCTGCAGAGGACAGAGGTTGCAAAGAATGTGGCAGGAATAAAGAAAGAAGGAGAAGATGAACAGTGGGTAAAGTGACTGAAAGGTCAGGAACCAATTCAGTCACCTGCTCCTGTCTCCTCGTGGTGGGGTGACATATCTGTAAGTAGATATGTTTATACATCCTGATAGATGTATGGAACTCAAGTGGCTCTGGCTGAAGGGAACACCAGGGTAAGATCCAGCTGTACAGAGGGGTTCCTGAGTTCAGGAATCTGAGTTCAGGTCCAACAGCTCCATCATGGCACTGAAGCCCTTGTGTCCTAGGGTGACTTTATGATGCTTGTATCCCCAGTTGTCTGCTCTGTTTATGTTGGATATTGTATTTTGTACCTTTAAGACTGGTTCCGAGAGTGAAGGGAGGGAAAGAAGAAGCTCGCAGTTTGTTTGCAGAAACTGTACTCACTCCTCCACATTCCACTCCTGTGTCATCTTTAGCACAGACAGACAGCGGGACAGAGATCTCCTTTGCTCTTAGTTAGTTTAGCTAGCTGAGGCAGCAAAGCTCCCTGGACTGTTTTTTTTCTTTCCTTTTTCTTGGGATTGTTTAACCCTGCTCTGGACCGAAAACCCAGAAGAGCACCAGGAGCTTGCACCTGTGGCCCACCAGGGCCCAGGACGGCATTTTCCAGCGCTGGAGGGACTGATAGGAGGCTGAGTGACCCAAGGTACACGCACAGCAAGGACTTTTCTCAAATTTGCCATCTCTCTTTAGAGCCATGAGAGGTTTTGTTGTTTCATATTGTTCATTCTTTATGTTTGTGGGCACTTTATTTGTTAAATAAATAGTTTTGTCCACTTTTCTCTAAGGAGATTTTTTTCCTGGACCAATTGAGGGAGGGGCCGTTTGGGTTTGCTTTCCAGAGGGACCCCATTTGGAGGTTTCCTCCCAAATTTGCCGTAAACCAGGACACCAATTAGGTGAGGAGGGGGTGGTGGTGTCAGCAACCATGGGAGATTAAAGCTGCTGCAAGGAGCAGAATGAGCAGTATTCCCTCAAACAAGCAAGAGAGAAACTGATTTTTTTCAGAGGTGCTGCAGTCTCAAGATTCTTGGGAGTCTGGACCCTTCATTGCAGAGAAGAAGCAGATGGACTCAGAGACCTGCAGGGTCATTAGTAAAAGGGCTGTTAGTCAAGGGTCTGTTAAAGGTGAAGACTGGAAGCAGGACCCTGTACATATCAGGAAGAAGGTTCTTCCTCATTCTCTAAATTTGACAAGTAGACCTGGTACCATCTACAATGGGTGTGAGGCTCTGGACCTAGAAGGCCAGATACTGATGAGGTGGGCAAAGGTCCTTCTGGGATAGTGGGACCTCCTACAACACCACCACCTGTACCCCATATCAAGACCTCCTCTGTTAAGAGGAAAAGAAGGACAGTTGTAGTAGGAGACTCCCTGCTAAGAGGAATGGAGGGTTGGATACACAGACTTCCTAACTCACAGGGATATCTTCTGTCTCCCAGAGGCACAGCTGAGAGCCTCTGGATAAGAATCAAGGGACAAACAGATATTGTCTAAAAATTTGTGATGCAGATGTGGGAATCTACTATAGACGTCCTGGCTAGGGCAATGATGCTGAAATTCTTCTTTGAGGAACTAAGGGATCCTTCCAAGTCAACTGCCCTTGTCCTTGTGGGAGACTTAGGCTTGCCAGCAATTAATGGGGAGCACCACACAGCTGGTACAATCTGGACCAGAAGCTTCCTAAAACACCTGGATAACCATTTTATGGAATAGGTCCTAAGGAAGCTGACTGGGGAAAGATGCCCTCCTTGATTTGCTGATTCTCAGTGGAGTGAATCTTGTCAAGCAGAGTGGAGACTAGGGCTATCTTGGCCACAGTGACTGCAAAGTGGTTAAGTTTAAAATCTCTGTTGACAGTAGGAAAACTTCAACTTTGGACATGGGGAGAGCAGACTTCAGGCTGCTCAGGGAATTAGTGATTAAGACTGGGAAAATGTTTTTTGCAGATGCTAGGGTTCATCACAGCTGGTCACTTTTTAAACATCACCTCCTAGGGGCATAGGAACAGCAATTCCCAAATGTCAGAAGTCAAGCAGGTGAGGCAAAAGGTCATCTTGGCTGAACAGAAATGTTCTCTTGGAAAAACGGCAACAAAGGAAGGTGTATGCCCAGTGGAAGAAATTTTGGAACCTGTTAGAACTCTTGGGGATGGTCCTGTGAGAGCCAGGAGTTGGAGTCAGTCATCTTTGTGGGTCCCCTCCAACGTAGCATATTCTGTGGTTTAAGAGGCTCTATTGAAAAGGCAAATAGAAAAGGCAGAATGAGAGTGGAGAATGTACCGGACAATGAAAGAAAAGGTACTATTAGGATTGAAATAATGCATGTTAAAATTATTAAATATAAAACTTAGACTGTAGTAGTCTACTTACTAAGAATGACTTAGGGAAGCAGACAATATGAAATGGTGAAAAGAAGGAGTGAATGAATATAGAAGAAAAGAAAATGTAGGCTACATAATCCATTTTAAAAGATACTATAAAAAGTTTTCACAGGTATTTGGATTTGAAATGGAATGAAACTGTAAGAAATTGCTTCGATTCTAATAAGACAAAATTAAAACAGTTTTTAAAAAATATTAACGTAGATTCACATGGTGTCTGTGATAATTTTAATCATCTTTCTAATGTAGCTTTTCCTCCTTTGTCTGGTTATGAAATGAAAGCTTTTCCCATCTCCTTCTCTGAGGTACTTCCAGTGCACCAAAGTTGGAATTAATTTCATGCAGGAAATTCAACCAGATGGCAGCTATCAGTATGCTGAGAAAGCAGATATAAAGCAAGTAGAGCTTTTTCTTTTTAGAAAATATCTTATTTTCTTGTTCAAGGCATGTTTTTAAAAATTCCACATTTTCAGCAGTGCTTGAGATGATCTTGAATTCACTGCAGTGCTACTCCTTTGACAACCTGTCCTAGAGTGACTTTATGATGTTTGTATCCCCAATCGTCTGTTCTGTTTGTGCTGTACATTAAGTTCTGTACCTTTAAAATGGTTCTAGGAGCGAAGGGGGACAAAGAAGCAGCAGCAGTTTGTTTTGAGAAAACTGCCTGACTCCCACATGGCCTTGCTCCGGTGTTCGTCTGAGGCACGGACAGCGGTGGGGCAGAGATCTCCTGTGCTCTTAGTTAGTTTTAGCTAGCTGAGGCAGAGAAGCTCCCTGGACTGGTTTTTTCCTTTTCCTTGGGACTGTTTAAATCTACTCTGGACTGAAAAACCCAGAGGAGCAGCGAGGGCTGGCACCTGCGGCCCCGCCGGGCCTGGACCTCCGGAGGGAGTGGGGCTGGTGAGAGACTGAGTGAGCTGAGCTGCACCCACAGCAAGGACTGTCTCAGTTTGCCATCTCTCCTCAGAGTGGCAAGAGGTTTTATTGTTTCATATTATTCATCTTTGTGCTTGTGGGCATTTTGTTTGTTAAATAAATAGGTTTTTTCCACTTTTTTCCAAAGCAGTTCTTTTCCCAGACCAGCTGGGGAGCGGGGCCAGCTGTTTTGGTTTGCTTTCCAGAGGAATCCCTTTGGAGGTTTCCTCCCAGATTTGCCCTAAACCAGGACACAACCATCAGCAGGGCTGTATTTAGAGGGCCAGTAGTTCCAGAGTTTTTTGTTTAGCTGCCCATGAAGGCACCTCCTCAAAGGGTCTTTACTCAGTAAGTAAATGTGGGAAGCCCTAATCTGCCACCAGTTCTGCATGTAGTGAAAATGCTATTCCTTCTCCTAGATGCATATATTCTCCTCTTCTCTAGAAATGGAAGATTTTAGAGAAAATAAAAGGCATAGTAAGCATCTTGTAGGGGCAGATATCCTCTATGGGTAAAATATGAAACTACATGAACCTGTGTATGCATAATATGTATTTAAGAAAGGATGACAGTGGAAGCTAATTCTGCTCATGTGCAATAACTCTGGGCAAGTTACACTTTGAATTCTGCCCTGACTCCCCATGTCAAGAAGGGAAAAAATACTATACCTTGAGATTGTTTTTCTTTTCTTGGTTTGTTGTTTAATTGTGGCAGAGTCTTATATAACTTAATCAACTGTCTAAAATTTGACCATATTCATTTGGACTCCCCCCTCAAATGCTGTGTTTTCCTTGAAAATAAGTACTTGATTGTACTCTGTTGTCATTAAGACTGCTGACTCCTGGTTAAGTCAGGATGAAACCTAGTTCTCTAAAGTCTTCCAGTTACTATTTGCTCTCATAATCCCTTTTGAGGATGTTTTTGCAGTTCTGCTGGTGGCACTTTTTGAATCTGTCACCCAGCCACCACTTCTCAGGGTTTTGTTGCTGAATCATGCTTTTGAGAGAGGATAAGCTTTGTGGAATTTTTGTTTGAAGATCTGAGAAGGAACTGGTAGGGATCTGTTGTTATTAAGTGTTTTTTGAATCCAAGTGCTTTATATTCTTGCCTCTGAAATAGGTATGCTTCAAACTATGAAGAGTTTTCTCCCAAAGGTAAGGTTCTGTGTAAGCTATACTCCAAATCTCTTGGGAAACAGCTCCTTTGTATCCTGAGCTGCTGAAGTTTTGCACTCCTTAGATCTGATCTGAAACTGCATGTTCAGAGGGTTCATACACAAGTATATATCTGCCACCATAGCATTCACTTTATGTAGTATTTCTTTTTTATGACTTTTTCAAGATAAATTACTTACCATAACTGACATGAATAAAATGTGCAAAAGCTGCAGTTCAGTTTTCACTCCAGCACTTCAGTTTGAAAGTTTATATTCACCTGAGAAGAAAGTAGTTAGGCATTTGAAAATCCATCTCACAGCTGAAGTCATGATCTGAAAGTATTAGGTTCCTGAAAAAATGATCTCTGCAACCTCTTCATATTTAATTCTTTTGGTTGGACCAGTCCACAACGAGAAAAAAGGATGACTATGACCATATTTCTACTCTGAATGTGTGTAAGAGCATTAAAAATTATACTGCAGAGGACGACGCAAGTCAATTGTAATTTTAGGAATAAATCTTTTTCTTAGTAAGGCTTTTGAGGCATCATGGACAATCTTTTTGTTTTCATGGTGGGACGTGCTTGGTTGGCTGCCAGCTGCTCTCTCCCTGTGTCTCCTCAAAGGGACAGAATGTAGGATGCAAAAACTTGTGGGTCAAACTAAGGACTGTGATATCTCTTACCCATTACTGCCACAGGAAAAACCTTGACTTGGGCAAGATTAATTTAATTTATTGCCAATTGAAAATAGAATAGGATTATGAAAAATAAAGGGAAACCACTTCCCGCTGACACAGCTGCCCTTTTTCCTAGGCTCAGCTTCAGTTCTCCTTTTCCAGTGTCTCCACCCTCCCTGTCTCAGAGTTGTGCAGAGGGATGGGGAAGGAGTTTCAGTCAGTTCTCAACAGCTCTCCCTATTCCTTCCTCCTCAAGCTCTTCCCCCTGTGGTGTCTTTTAAGATGATCTGTGCAAAGGCCAGAGTGGTATTAAACAGCTCCTCATGCAGCTGTGGAGGTGAGTTGGGACAGAGCTCCCTCCTCACGTGTACAAGCATGCCAGACATCACTGTGCTCCAGCTAGAGAAAGTATTTCTGAAAAGGCCATGGTGTCTTCTTCCATATCATTCCTATTTTCCTGATCTTCATTTGTACCTGGTAATATTTTAATTTCTTCCTTTAAAAAGAGAGTGCAGAAACCTTACGCCTTCGAAGTACTGTTCTTCAGGAATGTTTTCCTGGCTAATATCTGGTCACCTATATGTGGCATAAATTTGGGCTGATTGCAGTGTGAAGGTGGTAAATTCATGTCATCTACTTCAGAAGTTTTTTTGCAAACTCCTGTCAGAGTTGATAAGGTTTTTACCAAAAAATACAGGGCTTACTGCAAATTGTGGATGTAGTTTAGCTGAGATTAACCAAGCATGAAGATGTTGCTGTTAGTGTTTGAAACAGTATACTGATGTTGTACTGTGGGTGTGGAAATGTGTACTGATTTTGTGGATTTCTTTGGAAGAAAGTTTGTTTGGGGTGAAAGACTGCTTGCTTTGATGCCCCCTTCCTTTTCATAAGATTTGTGCAATACTGTTAAATATGCTTTTGGCTGTGCCATGTACCCCTTAGAGAGCTTTGATGCCTTTATCTTTCACCACCAACTCATGAAATGCAGGACTTACTTTCTTTGCCTTTCTTTTCTTTACCTTTTCCATCTTTACCTTTGATAGGGTAAAGTACTGGGTGAAGAGAAAAGAGACGATTGCTGAGATGTGTGGGAGCCTACTAGAAGCAAGTAAGTTGCTTTAAACATATTATTGTGGAATGTGGTGTACTGGGGAATTATTTTTGCTGACTTCAAAGACTTTGAAACTGACTTCACTCTAATAATGTAGACAAATGTATTTAAGGTAGAGAAGAGAAACAGTCTTGGATGATCAGTATTGAGAAACACACATCAGTCATATTTTGTAAGCTCTATTCTGAACATTTGATACCCATATAGTCTGTCTCTTGGATGAAGCAGCAGGTATTAAAAAAATTAAAAAATAAAAATTTCCTCTGTCTCCCCCTACGCTGACTTACTATAACACCTCTGGGAACCCCTGTTCACTGCAGCAGGTGGAAGTGGCTTTACAGCCTGAAAAATTAAGATCAAGAGACAATCCTGCAGCTTCAAATCCCAAAACATACTGTAGCAGCTTGTCCAAGTGTGAAAAGATTTTTGTTTACAGTGTTTTGTTATAAATAGCAACAACAACAACAAGAACCATAAGCAAAGAGTAGTGCCAAAAAAAAAAGGAAGGAAAAGTGTTGGGGTGAGAAGGTCTAGAAATGGAAACACTTTAGTAATTTTTGGAACATGGATTTGATTAGAGACTCTTCAGCTACCTTAGTTATTTATGTGGTAAGTGTCTTGGTACTAGGTTATGATTCCAGTTCAGGGAAGTTCATGCCCTGATAATCCTGTTTTTTAGAAGATGGATTGTGCTTTAACATGTTGCCTATATGTTCGGAAGAACACTTTATGAGCTCCCTAAAGAATTCATGGCTGAATTATCCAGTCACATCCCTGACCCTTGCTCAAAACTACTGGATAGCCATTGACTCTATAGCCGGGAGTGTCAAATTGTGCAGCCAGAATCAGACCCCAAACCCAGATCACTCATTTCCCCCTCCTGAGATTGCAGTGTAATGTGGCATCTTCCCAGAGCAGCAATGCAGGGTCTGCTGTCATTCAGAGGGACAACTCTACATGAGCTGATGACCACAGTAACCCCCAAAGATGTACACAAACAGTGAGTGGAATTCAGTATTCAAAGCCTGTGAGCCTCTGTGTTTGTATTTTCTGTGTGTGGCATTTTCAGATTTTTTGGTTTCCCACCACAGTTAATTGCCCAGTCCCCAGACAGGGTTTTCTCTGTGTGAGAGGCAGCATATATTTTGCACATACTTATTCACGTGAGGACAGTTTTATACAATACCTGACTGTGGGCAGGAACATCAGCTGTTGGGCTCCACTGAAGTGTGCAGCACTCATCTGGACTTAGTTTGATTACTTTTATGGTATTTTAGACTTGTTAACTCTTCAGAAGCCCTGCCTGATTATCTCAAGTTACCTTGTTCATTTTCTAGTTTTCAGTCTTTGCTCTTGACTTCTTGGCCAAAGATTTTTCTTGTGCAGTCTGCCAGTGGGTTTGACTGCCTGTCTTCAAGGCCACCATAAAATTAATGCACTGAGCCTGATTGTTGATAAGAAAATGCTTTTTAATTTCGATTACAATTTCAGTAGCTGTTTGCATCTTTTTCGTAATTGTGAGAGGCTTACTGTAAATGAGTGAATACTACTCTGAAGCCACTATATTCCTGCCCCTTGCTATATGTTTCATGTTGTAGGTCACATTGGTATGATAATTTTGTCTGAGAAAGTATGATCTACTTAGGTAGTGGTGGGATCTTGCTATGTTTTGCCACCATACTGGATCTCAGTACTTTGGATATCTCAAGACTTAGCTAGGTTGCAAAATGAAGGACTATATTTGATGATCCCTGGGTTGGAATTAGGTGATGTTTAAACTTCCTTCCAGCCCAAACCACTTTAAGATATCTGAATTTTCTTTTGCTTCAATGATTACTGTGTCATAGCTTACTTGTCCAGTATATGCATGACATTTACTTATGAAATATATTTGGGAAAGAAGACTTACTGTACAGCACAGAAACACCCTGTCAATACTAAACTATGCTTTGACTGTCCTCTTAGAGATGTGAAAGTGAAGGGAGTGAAGGAGGGCACCTGTGGGCTTCTGGGAGGGGGCTGAATCTACGTACCAAATACAGGTAGTAACTTGATAGGTTTTGGCAAACAGACCTGAATTTTGAGATGGAGGAGGCCATCGGGAAAGATGGAGAGCTCTGTCTGGGATATTGGATTCTTCTTTTAATAGGTTTGGGTAAATGAAACTAAGTTTAGGAATACAGAAAATCTCCTGGGAGCTTATTTGCTTTGATTGCTAAACCTTTTGAAGTGTGCTTGTTGCTGTAAGGAAGGAAATGTGGAAAAGGTCAAGTATGAATTAGGTGAGAAATACAAAAAGGAACTGCTTGAGATGGTCATTAAATAAGACAAAAATGAAATTCAGGAGTAAATAGAACAGTATCACTGTAAAGGTGAAATGTCTCAGCATACATCAGTAAAGACAGTGAAACTTCAACAAGTCTATCCAACACGCATTGGTTTTGTAGAAGTCTCATTCCCATCTGGTGAAATCGATATTCTGCAGGACCCTTTTATTGCAGTCCACAGGTGTTTGTGGAGACCTTGTAAAGACTAAAGGTCAGTCTGTCTGTCTCTGCCTACTGTACCCATATATTTGTAACACAACTACTACCACCACAGCTAGGCAGTAGGAGAAAGATCAATATTATTATTCCTGGTGCTGGGGATAAAGTCCTGCTATGCTAGGCTCTGTTGAGTGACTGATACAAAGACCGACCCTGGGAGATCGTGGTCTGGTATTTTGGTCTAGGAGATAGCAATGGGGGAACTATCAGAGAAGCAGGAAACAAAAGTATGGAAGTGGCACCTCCTTGCAGCTGGAATAGTTTTCAATGTAGCCATGGGTGGCTGGAGACTATGTCTCCAAAGTATGCAGATGTTCCTCTGAGAAGGGACCTCTTCCTCCTTCATGTCATGGAACAGGGAAGTCTGGAAGAAACATTTTGGGACATTTCTGGTCTTCTCTTCCTTTGCTGCCTGCGTTGAATATGGGAAGGCTGGTTGTGTGAAGTTATTCACACTCTAAATTAATCCAAACATTAACTGCAGGTGTAATTCTTGGGATTTCTTATTTGTCCTAATTTTTAAATAAAGTAAAAGGCCGCTAATGTGAAGCAGATAATTGCTGTGAAGGGGGCTCTGGGAGTGATCACAGAGATTAAACCGGGGGGGATTAATTAAAAAAAAAACCTACTCAGCACAATTACTTAGGTCCTTGCAATATTTGCTTTTCAAAATGTAGTTTTTGTGGGAGTAATGTTACTATCAATATTAATATCTGCTGAGATGAACAAAAATAACAATGTAATAGAAAAAATAAATGTTGGCCTGCACAATAAAATTTTCAGAGGAGGGTGTCAGAAAGCCAACAAAAATCTGCAAGGACTGATTGTATCTCTGAATTTTAGGCTGGTGTCATTATTCTACTCAGTCTGTCAGTGTTGCTTGCTTGCACTCCTTTTTTAAACCTGTTTTTACCCAGTGGCAGCTGAACATCCTGCAGAGAAAAACATCTCTAGTTTGTGTCTGCATGAATGTGCATAGCTGGTTTCAGTACTTAAGGGCTGTTATCTTTAATAGAAGATACAACTGTGTGTAAAATGTGCCTTTTTCCTGCAGGTTTTCTCTAATTGCCAATAAAATCTGTATTTATTTATTTATGGAATTTTACACATTCTTGATTGATATTTGAGAACACTTTAAAGTGAAAGCAGACTTTAGAGTTATTTACAGAAGAAGACAGGGACCATCCTTTTTTCTTCTTTTTTTTTTTTTTCCAAATCTATTTTATTTGTTTTATTTTTACAGAGGACATTTATGTTTATACACACCATGCATCTGAGAGAGGGAAGAAAATTCTGTAGAGCTCATGATGCCATTCTGGGAGATTTAAACCAGAGCCTGGATACCTTTGCAACATTTTCAGAGAAGGTTGTGAAAGAAATGGCTAAGGGGATGTTTTCTCCAGTGACAAATACTCACGATCTCAGTTAAGAGCATTTTATTCTGTGAAACACAGGGCCAGAAGCAGCAGCTGGTGTAAATCAGCATCACCCCTCTGAAGACATTAAGGAGATACCTTTTTGCATCATCAGCTGCGTCTTGACCTGGGTTTTCGAATTAGGATACCATGAATAAACACTGTGAGCTGTTCTCCTCAGTGGTGTGGGAAGCAGACATTTTGATCCTACTGACCTGCAATCTGTTAGCGGTTTTCAGCAATTACACACTTCATATAAATGATAAATTACTAACATTACAGAATGCATTCATTTTACACACTTTCACCTCTTCGTAGTTAATTTATTGCCATAAAGCTATCTTGTGATTTTGGGTAAATGAATAAAAACTTAAAAGAAAAGTGAACAAAGACCACAGGAATGGCATGATGCAGCTGTCACCCTCTGTGCACTGCACTCATCTCCTGCAATATCCTCATAAACGCACCAGGGTGACTCTTATCTTCCATTAATTATCTCAGCCTGGAAGGAGAGGATCTCCTATCTTATCCAGACATCTTGTGAGGGTAATTAATTTTCTTCTGCAAATTTTCCTAACCTGGTTTGTATGGAAGTAAATCCACCTGCTCTTTCTGTTCTTGACGCTCTCTATTGTCCTTTGCATTCAGTCAGCTGGGTTTTTTTCTTGTCTTAAATGTTGGTCTCAGCAGCATGGCCAAATCCTGCCTGGCTCTCGGGCTTTTCACACAGCTTGGCTCCTGAAGAGCACTGCCTGTATGGCCTTCCCACCTTCCTGAATTTGGGGGGGTATTTCTGCTCATGAGCCATTGACTCTGGTAATTGCTCCTAGCTGGGAAAATAGCTCAGGCTTCCCTTTCCTGAAACAACACAGTGACAAAGACTCTTGTCTGGGGGCCAGATCTGGCTGTGGGGCTTCCTGAGATGGCTGCCAGCACAGGTCTTTCATGATTCCTTCTCTGTGGCAGCATCACGAGAGGAGGCAGCAGGTTCATTGCAGCATGCTCCAAATGCTGTTATGTTGTTTGCAGTGCTGTAGTTTGCTTCTTTACTGCCATTTTCATTGCCTCCTATAAAGCTTAATTTAATTGTTCCTTAATTACCTCTTTGGCTTGGTGTATAAATCTCAGATGCAAGCTGTATGCAGCACACATAAGGTTATGGATACCACAAAACATTGCTGCCCTCTGTTTTCTTGGCCCTGTCTGGGAATGCATTGGGCCAACCTTTGCTGCTGCTGTGAAAATGTTCAGGAATGGGGAGAAGGCCTTGTGCTCATAAAATTTCAATTTTAGACAACTTTCTGGGAGGAACTGCAAATGTTTACTCCAAGCTCTCTAACCAGTTTCTAACAGAGCATATATTATTTCACATTACTTTGGTGTTTTCTCAAATTACATGAAGAGCAGAAATCTCTGATCTACTTAACATATGTGGTATTACCTGAATGCTGTTGGGACCACAAAGGTTTTTATTCACAGACAACTCTCTAAATAAACCACATAGCCTGCTTTGGGAGTGAACCAGAGAAGAAACACTTTTTACTTGAGTTCTTAAGCTAGCTTTTGTTAAAAACAGTTGCACCAAGCTCCACCTCTTTGCCCACCTTCCCAGCTCCTGAGGAGCCCTTGGCCTTAGGGAGATTCTAACATGTTTTCATAGCTTGCAAGGTGCTTTTCTCACTTCCCCCTGAGCCAACTGGATGTGGGAAGCTCTCACATTCATTTTAGACTTTCAACATGAATCTTTAATATCTTAGTGTACGTTAATTTAAGTGTTTTTCCTTTCAAAGATGATGCAGCTCTACTTTTTGGATAGATTTCTATTTGGAAAGTGTACATTATATATAGAATTAAACACCAAGGAATATTGATCATAGGTGAAGCTGGCTTCAGCAGATACTATATAGATCATTGTTTACAAATAGATTATTTTCTTCTGTGTCATTCTTTTAATGCTTTTATGTGGTTTTCCCTTTCTTTCCCACTTGCCTTCCTGTCCACATTGTACTCTCTATTTGCCTTACTTTTCTCCATTTGCCTGCTGCTTCCTTCCTCCTACCTCTCGTAGTGAGAGTAGAAAGCCATTAGTATTAACCTCTTGACTGAACTTTTAAAGCCACAATGTTCATAGGAATTTAGAAATGAGCAATATGAACTTCCCAGCTGTTGCTGAATCTGCATTTATAAAAAACAAATACACTTGACCTTTCATGAGAGATTTCTATATTACTTTTGTTGAATGCCTCTATAAAATTCTGTTTATTAGAAGACTATATAAGAAGCTTATACAGAGATCATGATCATGAAGTTGTTTTTTGGTCTTCTGCAGGTGTGGTGGGGGTTTTTTTGGGTGTGGGGGTTTTTTTGTTTGTTTGTTTGGGTTTATGTGTTTGTTGTTGTTGTTGGTGTTGGTGGTGTTTTTTGTTTTTTTTTTTTTTTTGCGTATCACTCTTGCTTGGTTAGTGACATAGAGAGAGCAAGAGCTCTCCACTGGTGCTCCCTCTCTGGCTCATGCAACTGGACATTTAATTTTGCTGTGGTCTGAAGGCCAGACTTCCTGGGAGAAGTGAGCAGATTTCAGTAATGAAACATATCTTGAAGTTTTGTGTGAGGTTTGAAATGTATATTAGAATATCCTGACTAACATTCTCTCAAATTACTTACAGGAGAAATTTTGAAATATGATTTACTCTTTCTAGATGTAATCTGGCTTGTACTTGACATCCACCTACTTTTAGCAACCAGACCATTTTGTTTCCATTTTCAGACAGGTTTTGGGCAAGTTTCAATGTCGTTTTTTGACATACCAGCAAGGTGCTGGAGTAGCAAACTCAGGGCAGTCTTTTACTTAGTTTAAAATGTGCTTTCCATTGAAATAACTTCTTAAAACTGTAAGCAGCTTGTATTGGTGCCGACATTGCTCTTTTACCTAGCCATAAAACGTTTAACTGGGGCTAAGTTTCACTTGGTAGTGTCTCTTTAGACACCACACTTTGCCTAAGAAAAGATGGTAAGACAGATGTTGTACTAACCTCTGCTGATTGCTTTCTGATTGCCAGTTTAGTTGTCTGTCTTCAGCCATTTCAGATGGCCATATGGGAAATCAACAGTGATGATCCTTAATAAAGTACCAGAAGCGAGGTGCTTCACTTACACTTATTTTCAGGGGAGGGATCTGAACCCAATTAGAAAATTTATGAAACTGCCAGAGCATGCTACTCATTTAAAATTGCTGAGGGCTGCAAAGTGAACTGAAAGCTTGACAGAATATTCACACTTGTTGCAGGTCTTGTATATCAATTAACCTCAGAAATGGAGAGGGCCACAAACTTCCTACAGTTTGTTTTCTTTTCATGTAAAAATCTGGGAAGTTGCATGTTATTGTGAACTGACAGATGAATTAGTGAGAAAGGCCTTGGAAAGTTCAGTTATAAAAAAGTTATTGGAATTTACTCCCACTGAGTGGCAGAATAACTCAGGATCTGATCTGGTATTTCTGATGCTGCCTGTTTCATTAGGAATTAGATATTTCTGCTTTACATTTACTTTTCTAACAGTGGAAGCCATGATGATTTAAAATTCTTCAAATGCTACCAAAGTGCTCTGCAGCAGCTGTGGGAAACAAGACAAATTCACTCATAGAGGAGATGATGGTCCTTGGGCTTTTGGCTGGCTCACTGTGGTGTGTTCTTAAGTTAAATGCATAGGCTCCACTTGCAAAAACAGCAGCTTCAGTGGGCTAGAAAGTGAAGTTCTTTATTTATCTGCCCAGTCAGTTCAGCAGACGCTGCCTCTATGTCTCAGTGCTCTTGAAATCATCTTTGGTATCTCTGTGCCCTCCTGCTGCAAGTGTGGTTTGGTTTGCTACATATATTTTGGCATTCCTTATTTTGTTCCCCCAAAGAAATTTAATAGAGTTTGTTACTGGCTCAGATTCTACTATTTGCGAAAAGAAGTGACATCTTTGCCTCCCAAGCCATATTTTATGATTTGTCAGTGGTTTGGTGGAGTCATACGTCCTGTTGTACATCATCCCACGATTAAAACAAGTCTTCCACACCACCAATTCCATTTTAGTACCATTTAGATAGGTAGGGTAATAATTAACCTCTGGAGCTTAGTGTGAAATCCAGGAACAGTGTGAAATAATTTTATTCTGCTTTCTGATAATGTTTTTAACAATGCCTGTGCTGTGTGGAGCTTCCTGTATGAATGTAATTACCATCTCAGAGGGGCAAAAAGTCATTTAGTTTATGTCAATCTAAGTATCTTATGTTGACCATCTTATGTGGTTCCCTGTGCTCAACAACTGAATAACAGTACATCAAATGTACACTAGGCAGCTTTCTAGTTAAATATCTTCATTGCATCTAAAACACATGGTAACACTTCCTTGCTAATAAAAGGAGAGCCCACTGCAGTCAGTTTGATGCATTGCCTCCCTGTGCCAGGCCTCTTGCAAGAGGATACAACACAATGCATTGTAAAAAGTAATGCTTAGCTGTGATTTTACAAAGCGTTATCCTATTTATTTTAAGTGTCATGTAATTATCAATTCATTTGCTACCTATTGTAATACCATGAATCATAATGAATGTATTCGCATAATAGCTAGTATCACATGAGCTCAATTATAATTCAGTATTAGCTAAATGTACCATGCAAACAAAATGTTTCCTGTAAAGGTAGGCTGGGGTTGATATATAGCCTGTCTTATACCTGATGTATCACAAATGCTGTCATGGGAAATTTGTGGGCTGGTTCTCAGAGGGAAGTGTTTTGTAGCCCGGTCCTGTCATTCATTCCTTTTTTTGTCCTTTCTTCAGCCCCCTCGTTTAAATGCTCTTCAGCTCTGTCAGCTTTGCAGGTGAGAAAAACTTCAGAAACCTGTTTTTTGCTGTTTAGCTGATGTGTTGGTGCTCTGCTTGCTGAAGCCATGAGACAGTATCTGCCTAAAGACTGAGCTTATTTCTCCTGTGATACTCTTCAGAACTGCACACACTGTGCTGGGTGATTAAACTGAGGAGCAGCCACACTGGGGACTTGCCTAGACAGGATTCCCTTGGCCCTGGGTAGGTTTCTTTAAAAATCTTTGCTTCTTTAAAAATCTTTCCAGATGTAATTTCTTTTTAAACAAAAAGACCTCAGAAATTTCATATGGTACTTCCTGGACCAGGAGTAATATCTGTGTTGCAGTGTTGGGGAGTATGACCCAAGAATGCTGCCAGCTCCTCAGGAGCATGATTTAGTGTAGGTATCCTCCATGTCTGGGTTGGTGTGTGTCTCTACTCCTCACTCCTCATCAGTACAGTCAGCAGCAGCTCAGAGGCCAGGGTACTCTGCAAACTCACCCCTTTGCAAGGTCAGAGCTGCTTCTCCTACCCCAAACCTTCTGCAGTGTCTTGTTCCTGCTTTTATTACATGAAGATTTATGCAGACAGAAATGAACCACATAGCACACATTGCATACAGAAAAAGTGTTCCATGCCAGCTATGGTTTAATATGTGTTGAAGACACTTGCAATGGCAGAGTTCTTAGAATAACCCAAATGTGAGCAATGTCTAGTTTCTGAGAAAAATCTTAATGGCTTGTACCTCTCTTTTGGTTCACTTACAAGTTCAACACATTTTCTGTGGCAGAAGATAGACTTGCTCATGCAGTAGCTTGAAAATGATCCTTGTGTGAACTGTTGTGTCTGTAACAGATGTGTATAATCCCACTTTCCACTCTTTAAATGTATCCCATTTCCATACAGAATATAAAATGCTTACTTTCTGGCTAGCACAGTTGATTTTTACTTATTGCCTGCAAGTTAGATTAAGGACACTGAAACTGCAGAGGATAAAAAGAGAGTTATTTCAAAAAATACAGTGTAGTTACTGGTACCTCAAGGATTTTGTGGCCTGATCTACATTCAGGAGACAGCACTGCAATGGCAGAAGGCTAACACAGTTGACAACACTTAATTTGTTTGCACTTATGTCACTGTTGGCTTTCTGATGTGACAGGAGAAATACATTGCAGGAATTGATGAAGTAGTGCCACATTTACACAATTCTACAACTCTCTGCAGTCATTTAGGGTAAGCTTTCCTTCTTGAAATACAAGGTAAAGCTCCTGAATTTCATATGTGCACCCTCACTGGTGTGCAATTAAAGCTGTTATAGTGCAGTTTGGCCAGCTAGGAAGCAAGAGGGCAGTGGAAAGGGAACAATGTCCTCGCTGGATTTGGTAAAGTTAGAGTGTAGTATAAATACATATTTCAAAGTTTCCATGCAGTATTTGTACAACAGCCATTCTTGCCAAGTGTGGAATTGGTAACCCCCTGGACGGAGACAATCACTGGACATGATAGGATGGAGTTGTCCAGATGAACACACAGAGGATGGTCCACCCTGCAGTAGAGTTACTCTCTAGTGGGAAGAATTATTCCTGAGTCTGTGTCTTCACCAGGCCAGCTTGTCAGGGAACAGCATCCACAAAGGAAGTGGCTGCTGGGAATTTGAAAGAAAATGCTTGTCCTTTCACGGAAATATCAACTTATGTTTCCATAGTTCTCTTTGACTTGCTGCTTATAGGTGGGAACTTCTGGTCCTTTTCTCTTAATAGGAACTTTGCCAGTAAGGATTAGGAGAAAATGAAAAGCTTAAGTACCCATGAATTTCACAGGGGAATGTTCCATGGTGTTTAAATTCAGTATATTTCTTCAATTTTCAACATGTATCTTTGAAATGTGCCTTAAATGTGTTTTTGTTTTGCTCTGGTTTTGCATCTAATGGCTTTTTATAGGACAGATGCTTATTCAGGTGGATCATAATTCAGAGCAGCCTACTGTGTGGGAACCAAACTGGTGATTGCACTTGCACAGGAGATGTAGTACTAAACATGGTCAGAGGCAGGACACAAAACACTATAAAAGCTGTTAGTGTGACATTTTCTGTGATGTGACCAAACTTCTTGTAGTGTTTGTACCAGTTACTGATGATTTTGTGCAGTGAGTCATCGGTCACTGGACAATGTGCAGGGATCATCAGCTCATCCTGTGACAAGTTATTAACTGTCTGTGAGGAATGAGGTTCTTGCTGTCCAGGGTGAGAGAAGCTCTCTCTAACCAGCTGTCACCCTCCACTGGATTTCCAACAGAAGTACAAAGTTCAGATCAGTTTACATATCTTCCTATTATTATTGTTGTTGTTGTTATTGTTATTATTACTAATACTACCACTAAAACAACACTTCATACTCTGGAAAGGGTAGAGCCTGTGGCATGTTTGAATCCTAACTACTGTGTACCATGTGAGATGCCCTTTTTGATCTAAATTCTGATACAAATCATCTAGTCCCTAAAAAAGAGAAAAAAAAGAGCAGAACTGTCCTAGGAATGAGACCCAGGGAATTAAAATCTACTTCATATGCCATGTGATGCTTGGTGTGATTTTTACTGATCCATAAAAAGTGAAACTGCAAAAAGTGCTCTTTGACCACTGCCATTATTTGTTCCCCACCACCCAGTCCAAATCATCTTTTGAGAATTCATTGTTGCTGTTAATTGGTTTGACTTAAAGCAAAGAGAAACTGGTGTTTCTTTGCTCTCTACAGATTTTCCACTTGATTCTAGACAGAGTATTTCTATTAAGACCACCCTTCCTTAATTTTCCCTACTGTGATGCAACATTCATAAGCATTCTGAAATAAGGACTGAAACGGGATATCTCTACAAAATAATTTGTATCCTTAGCCCAGTAACACTTTTACATGAATTTTTAAAGCTTAGAGAACCTATCAGTGTCTACTCTCATCAAAGCTAGGGAATATCTTATCTCTTTTTCTAGCTTTTGTCTTTACAACATAAACTTTCTCAAGCTCACTGCAGAAGTGTCTGGAAATTTTGGATTAAATAACCTCTTTGTTCCCCATAGCTGATTGCATGCTCTGACAGCGAGAGAGCTAAAGGCTGTAGTGTGGTGAGACATTAGTGCCAGCTGAGGAGAGGGCAGGCTGCATGAGATTAATTTTTAGTTTCCTGTCTCCTGTCTTCAGTTTCCACATGGTGCCATTTGTAAGTGGCAGCAAGAATGAAAGTCTGGAGAAGAAGCTTTTCTTGCCTTTCTGATCTGAGTTCTTATTCTTGGTCCTGTGGCTGCTTACAGACATCTGTTGTGCTATGTTGGTTTTAGTCTATGGGTGGCAGTCACTTTCTAAATTTCCTGTGCAATGTTTTCAGGCTTTCCTGCACCAGGCTTCTCAAATGTGCTGTTAGTAACACACATCAACAGGCAATCGATAAAATCAGAGCTAATTACATAATGTGGGTTTTTTAAAAATCTGTCTGCTGCACAAGCAGCTGTTAAATGAAAGCTAATAAAGTGTGGCATTGTTTAAACAGGGCTATGCCCCAGGATTTGATGCTGGACAAACCCTGCAAAACAAAAGGCAATTTCCAGAGAGTTTATATGCAAGAAAAGAATGAAATAATCATGCAAGCAGTGCATATTTGAGCTAAACCTGAGCAGTCACCGACAGATCTCTGCAAAAATCTCATGAGCTTCTTAGAAAATGAGCTACCTTTGTAGGCAAAGGCAACAAGCAGTACTGCAAGCAGGCTACTTAACAGAGAAGGTTCACTAGCAAAAGATCCAGCTGTTCCCGTAGGCTTATGTATGTGTTCCATGGAAATCCATTGTTTGGCTAAGCAGTGGTTCTTTAGGCATAGAAATAATGGTTGTTTACTTGGCTTTCCTTCAAAAAGGGAGAATTTATACTGTGAGCTGTTCTGAAAGAACAGCACAGAAGGCATATAAAGTAAAATCTTGTTTTATTTTTTTAATTTATTTTTTTATTTGCTCCATTAATAAAACTCTGTACTGCTACAAGCTATTTTAGACTTTTGTTTTCTTTCTCTATATTTTCTAGCAATGCTAGTGGCAGGCAGATCGCAGTGATTTGGACCTGCATCTCTTTTTGAGATAATAAGTAAGTGAGCACTAAATCTCAAAGCTGGCTGTCAGTGAGAAGAGCCAGGGAGAAATAAAAAGGGAAGAAAATCCTAAATTCCTCTGAAATCTACAGAAAAGGCAGATTTGGTGCTGCCCCACAAATACCAGTAAACATCATGATGTGAGTTTGGTATGGTGCAGTGCCAAGCATTTGCTGTTTCAGAAAACTTGTGATTCCTCTGGACTTGGGGTCGTTTCTGTTTGTCACTTGATACAACTGCCACCACTAAATATTTATGTCAGACCCTGAGTATCACACAGGGAAGTCACTTGGCTGAAACACTTTTAGTTACAATTTGTTTCTGGATTCTTAATAGTTGATATTTTTTAGCCACTTTCCCCTGAGTGCATACAGATTTTTTTTTTTTTTAAATTTTTTTCCTACGAAAAGGCTGTGAAGCTCAGGTAAGTTAGTTTCTGGGGATTTTTAATGATGTCTCACTTATCCAAAGACTCAAAGCAAACTCGCAGGTTATGTCACCATAGGAAACTGGGGATTCCAATCTGAAGCAGAATCCAGATCACATTACGTTGACTGACAGTCATTTCTGTTGCTTTTAAAATTGTTGAGGAATTTAAAACAGAAGAACCATGTGTGCTACACAGAAACTTAACAGACCAGAACCATAAACAGCTGGAATGAAATATTTATCATGGACTTTCTTTGGTGTGGTGTCTCTAGTTTTGGGATTATTTGCTAAGTGATTTCTTAAAGATGAGATTTTATTGAAATGAAGATTTTTATTAAATGAAGGAATGGCCTCTGAGTTTGGTGCCAGGAGCATCACAGGAGCATCACAGGAATGAGTCACCTGAAAAATCTCACCCCAAGCTTCTCTACTGCACTTTTGTATTGCTATGGGCTATTAAATGGCCTCAACTCTGTTTGCTGATCTACTGATAAAAATGTTCAAAAAAAGAAAAAGATGAATAGCTGAGACTAAATAACTGAAAAAAGAGTTAAAGTTTTGAATAATCACCACAGTGCTTGTGGACAATGACCAGTGAATATTATTATTGCATTAATATGAGAAAAGTCTTATCTGACTCTTGAACTTCAACTTGCTTTGTGAATATTTTTTTCCATTACTCAGCTGGCTTTATTTTTCCCTCCAGGAGTAGAAAATGGTCCTTCATCCTTATCATCCTATTCTTTGTGCCTTTTGATAACCATTTAAAAGGTTATTGAAATGGTTTATCATTCCTGTGTGCTGGGAAAATTGTCTACCCCAACACTGAAGCCCCAGTAAAATCCGGAGTTGTAGCTCATGCAGTGCAAAAGCCTCCAGACATTGGTGCACACTTTGAAAATGCAAAATAATATGTCTTTCAGTTATGGTACCTCAGAACTTTTGTGGGCTAGAAAAAAAAACTAGAAAAAACCTTCCAGTAAGTCATTAATTACCTTTCGTCTGCTATGAATAGAGCACCCCTAAAAAAGCTCTCCCAAATAGGAGTACCCTGGGATGGAAATGCAACTCAAAGGACTTTCAGTAAGCTTAGTAAAATCTTGCCTGGTATTTACAGCTTTCTTGAGGTCATCATCCATCTTGTCTGGAGGGATTGTACCCCTTTTCTTACATTCATCAGTTATCAGCTGAGTTTTTTAATCTTGTCAGCAGGCCACAGCTCGCCACAGAGTGGCCTTTTTGCCTTCTGTAACTGGATTGCAGAAGGTAAATACAAGATATCTGCAGTGACCACAAGTGACTTTTTAGGAGGGGACAGAAAACATCAGTGATATCACAGCATCTTCCTTTACCTCCCTGCAACACAGCCAACAGACTGAGTCCTCAGTGTGAGGTGCACTGAAGAAGCCAATACAAAATAATTTTTTTTATCATAGCTTTTTTAACTATGGAGTGCTACTACCAGAGATCCTAAGGGCACTGTTGTGTTAACCTTTCTTTGCTGTTTCCCAGTTGGTTGCCTTTCATCACAATCAAGGCATCACACATAATAACTAATCAGATTCAGTGAGCAGACAGGCTGTGAGGATGCATTTTAATCAGAAATAGTGAAGAATTTCTACATATCTCTTGGTGCTACAGGGTGACATTTTTAAATGCTCAAAGGGCACACGGGTCTCCAGCTCCTGGTGAAACTTCGTGAGAATGTGATGTGCAGTTCTCATTTGTGTTCTTTATAGTAGCACAAAAAAAGCTCTTACTGTTATTTCTTTATTTCAGATCCAGATTTTCAATTTTCTAATAAGCAAAAATGCCAGTCATTGCCTCTAAAAAAATCCCCTCAAGGAGCTGCCTCAGCATAGCTAAGGGCACACACTTTCCAGTACTTATATTTTATTTAAGCAGAGTATACAGACATCTTTTAAGATCCCATTATTATGTGTGGCTAAATAATTGCAGCCGCTTCAATTATATTCCATTTAATTTGGTAATTATGTGGGTTTCGAAAATTGCCTCTACCTCCTCTGCATATTCTTTTCATGCATGTTGGAATTATTTAATGCTGCAACTGCAAATGTCTGTTGAGAGAACCTGAGAGTATTGAGAAAGCTCAAAAACTCTAAAAAGCCAGCTTGATATTTTCAGGATTATTTTGTGTAAAAGATATTTTCTGCTTAGTCATTTGAGCATGAGTGTTGGAGAAGGCTGACAGCCAGTCTCTCATGCTCCTGAAGAAATGTGTGAGTCTGAAAAAGATGTGATATGCTAGCTCAGGTTAAATAAAACTAGTTATTTTTATAAAGATTGCACTTGATAAATAAGGTTCTGCACCCTGAACTTGACTCAGTGTTTAGAAAACCAGGGTATGGAGCGGGGGATGTTTCTGATGTGCTCAGATAAGTCGACTTGCTGAGGAGATGAGTAGCAGTGGTTGGTACTTTGTTGTCCTAAGATTACATTGTTATAGACTCTGAGCAAAGGCAAACACCTTTCCTCACAGATGGGCCAAGATAACTCAAGGGTAAAATCCCTTTTTTGGGTAAAATCCTTTGTAACTTAATAGGTTTGGAAGTGAGAAGCTACCAAGGCATGTAAGCACACCTGAAAATGTCACTGTGGATGTTTACTGTGTAAGGTAACAGGATCTTGGCTCTCTCACTTCTTCCCCCTTCACTTCCAGACTCTTCCAGTTAGACTTCACCATTCCTAGAGCTTTCTAATCTACAATAGAAGTGTATATTTAAAGTCTGAGCAATCTAGTTTGCATTGCATGTGGATACAATGGCAGAATTCTCTGTCTAGAACCATATCATTTTTCTCTCCTTCTGCATCCTGTGATCAAAATTGATCAGAAAAGCTAATATTCTGTTCAAACCAGCTGAGTACTGGGGAGACATTTCAGTATCTTTGATCATTAGATCTCTGAAATAAACCAAAATAAATGAAAATTATTAAATCCTGAGGGGCTTTTCCCCTTTTTGAGCTTCTACTACACTTACTGCAAGTTAACTTAGAAATAAATCTTTCAGTCTCCCACATTTCGTACTGTTGTACTGTGCAAGTAAAATGGTCTACTTGCTTTAAGCCTGTGAACTCAAAAGCACAAATAATGCTTAAAACAGGAGCTTAAAGATTTAAATATTTCAGGATTGTAACATCACATAATGTTCATGACAACATGAAGAACGTATTTCCCAGTTAGAAACAAGTGAACAGAAGTGGAGTGAGATGATGGCTCGTTGAGTAGTGACAGGAGCAGAGGATGGATGGCAGTAGGTGAAATTTCACCCTCCTACATGGAACCTATGGCAGGCCAGAGATTGGCTACAAGGAATGCCTCAGAGGGATTTCTTTCAAAACGCAGCTGTTACCTGACACTGCTTGACAGTCCAAGGCAAAACACTTGGTTATGGAGTGCTTTCCCTTCTTGTACTGCAGAAGGATTTGTCTGTTGTCCTGGGTCCAGCCAGGGAAGAGTTAATTTTTGCAGTGGCCGAGGGAGCGTGGCTGTGGGTGTGTATTAGAGATTATTCCATACCATCCTTATATCATTGTCAGAGGCGTTGGGAAGGGGTTCTGTCTCTGAGTAAAATGGCAAGATGGGTGTCATCAGATTCCAATGGACTTGGTTAGCGAAATAGCAACCAGAAAGAAGGAAACACAGCTTTCCGAGGAGCTTTGGGATTTTGGGCGATGTATATCCCAGAGGACAGCCCGACTCTAAGCCCTCTCTATCTTGTGACACAAGAAGGATGATTTCAAGTGGGACTCTGAACAATAGCAAGCTTTTGAACAGATCAAACAGGATCTGTAGCCCCTGGGCCAGTCAGGACAAGGACAGGATGTAAAAAAATGTGATCTGCTGCTGGGGAGAATGGTCCTTCCTGGAGTCTCTGGCAAAAGGTACCTGGAGAGACTTGAGGGCAGCCCCATGGCCTCTGGAGTTGGGGATGCAAAGGATCCGAGGCCTGTTACACCCCAACTGAAAAAGAGACACTGGGAGCTTAGGAAGGGGTCCAAGCTCCTTCAGGAGTGATTGATGTGATATTGAGTGGGTGCATTCTATTCCCTACCATGCACCAGCCTCTGGGAAAGCTGAATGGTGCAATGGACTGTTAAAAACCACATTGAAAGCAATGAGGGGCACTGCAGGGGCAGGACCTTCAAACTTTGGGATCTACATTTAGCAAAGGCCCCCTAGTTAGTCAACACCAGAGGCTTCACCAACTGAATTTGCTCAACATATTTTCCTATGAAAAGGAAAAAGCTGAATCTACTGGATTGCTTTCAGAGGGATATGAGAAGAAAACAAACTTATCAGGCTAAGAGAAATGATAGCTTAAAGAAGTGAAATAATTCAAACATTTACTCATGAGTCAATTTTGTGAATTAATGATATGGGAAGCTTTAATACATAGTACTTCTCTACCTACATTTTTCTGTTCACTGTTGTAATCATATATAATTTTCACTACAAAATGGAAACTGCTAAAGATATTTAATCCATCTAACAATTGTCATGCAGTTGTTGGAAATCAAACTTTCTGCTGATTTTAACACAGATTTTAAGATAAGATAAAGCCAATATACCGCTAAACCATTTACATAAATCAGTATTCGAATAATCAAGGATATTATTCATATAATATAAAAAGTATGCTTCAAAGCAGAAATGTTTGGTTTCTTTAAGCATTTTTCCTTTTGAATTTTATTAGTGCTAAGCTATGCAACTAGGCAATTGGAAAATGAAGTATATTACTGTGGTTTTTGTTTAATTCAGAGAAAAAATAGATTATTGATGTGTATTATAAGTGCTTCCAAAAATTTATCCTAATTAAAAATTATTTTATTTTTATTAAGATACTGAATCCAAGGGGAGTCTGATCAAAACTGTGCAAAACCTACTATTTTTTGTTCTCTGGCTTTGATCCATGTCGAGTTCTGTGATCAAACATAACCTTACGTTATACATTGAGATTCTAGCTAAGCAATTCAAAGGGCAATTATGCTGTTTATGTTTGGGTTTTGCTACAAGCAATAAATTGGTCTGAGCAAACCTCAGCTAAACTCTTGAGAAATCTGTTTGCTGCTATGGATTCCTAAAAAATAATTCATGCAACACTAATTGCAGGCACTAAGGATTATAATCTAGATTTTCATGTTGAAATATATATTTTTCTTAAAAAGATGCACAAATTTGAATGTTCAGGGAACACGATAGTTTAATCTAAACTCTTGTCTGTTAGAAGTTTTAGAATACAGAGGTGGTTAATTCAACTGCAGAGGCTTGACTCGTTTTGTGCAAGTGTTTTTTGGCTTGAGTTTCAGAGTCTGGAAGCTGAGGGGAACTGGAGGGGAGCTCTTCTGAGGGACCTCAGTAGCTCTTCATTTTTTGGAGAAGCCAACGGTATTGTACCCCAAGTAGGTTGGATTCCATGTTGAGAAGGTGAAACAAGAAAATATAGACAACTGGTTTTGGCAAAGTGCATTAACAAAACAAAATGAAAAATCAGCTTTTCCCAGGAATCAGCAGTGGTTGTGAGGGGCTGCTGTTATTTTGTGTTATCTAGTGATGGTGTGATGAACTTGGCTGTTACGGCTATCTGAGGACTTTGATATTTCTATGCTGCTTTGCCAGATGATAAAGTCAGATTCATTTTCTTCAAAATGCTCTGTGTGATAAATGATAATTCATGTTTTCATAATATTGCTGTTATAGTGAGTTGAAATAAAAATGTGAAAGCCAAAAACCCTCTCAAAGCAGAGCAAAGGGTTTGGAAATTTCACAAGAGCTCTCCAGAGGAGAGAACAAAGAAATTACAATTGCAATAGAAGGTGGAGAACGGCCAGGATGAGGACCATCAAGGCCTGATGGCTCTGAGATAGTATCTTATCAGGACCATTCGAATTGCCCTCTCCACCCAGGAAACCTTTTCAAACAGCAGATCCTGATGTCAGAAATTTCAACATCTACTGAAACTGAGGCACCGAGGGACAAAAGAACTTATCAAATCTTGGACTCACGTAAGCTCAGCCAGAAAAGGTATAAAACCGGCTGGCATGAGCTCGGTGGCTCGTGAAACCAGGGAGAGTGTAACGTGGCAGAAGTTGCACTCGTGGTTTCACCCAGTGTCGGCACTGTTTCCTTGGTCATTGGCTTTGTCGATTTCTCTGTCCGAAATTTTAGTTGGCAAATAAATCGCTTTCTATGAAATTGGCTCTCGAAATTTATAACACTCTGGACATTCATTTTATTGATTTGTTGGGATACATATTTCCCAACGTGCCAGGCTGCTCTGTTTTGCAGTCCTGCACAACTCTTTCCTGATACTGTCTAGCTCCACTGAAGTGTTAATTTTTGAGGACAGCAAGTGAGGGGAATTCGTGTTTCTGTCTAGTTCTGTGTCACCAGTGCCACTTTTCCACTGGGGCGAATGGACAATGTTTCAGACACCCAATATGATTGTGTGCACTTGGTTCAAAAAGCAATAGCAAACACTAACCCAAAAGTGAATAAAAAACCTGGTATGGCTCAGGATTTTTGTTTACTTTTAATATCCTTATTTATTTTCTAAGCAAACTATTTAAGTTCTAGGAATTGTCTGTGTACTTGGCTGTTTTTCCTTTAGCTTTCATTCCTTCAAGGAGCCCTTTCAAATGAGGTACTGCTTGCAGATGCATTTCTTAATTAATTGTGTGTAGTGTGGTGACAGATGCAGAGGATGTTGCCTTTATCCTGATCACATTAAAATGAGTTGTGTTGAATATTCTGTGATGCTTGGGGAAATTGCTTAATCCTATTACTTCTTGGAGAAGATTGAGTACCTCCTAATGTGAAATACGAAACCTCAGAGCCACACAGTGCAACTGCTGCAGCACAAAATGTATAGGATTTCTTCTAATGTGAGTCAACAATGATTTCTAGGCTTGTTTATCACATAAATGTTATCTGGGAAATTATTGGACAGTTGCTATGGAAACAAAGACCTGGTAGCAGAAGGATTTGTTACCGTAAGTGGTTAAGACAATGCTCAGAACCAAATCCCTGCTGCAAACAGTCAACTCCTAAAGATGGAAGCAACAGATAACAAAACACCTATTTTTACTGATAACAGAACAATTTAGAAATATTTATCAGCTGACCTTTGCTTTCCCAGCAAATACATAGATATATGAAATAAAGTGCAAAGGTGTGAAAACGCTAAGAGAAAAATATTCTTTTATCTTGTTTCATATGGTTCAAAAAGATAATACAGATATTGGTATCTGGTAGAACACAATGAGTAAGACAGCCTGAACAGGCTTCTCCTGCCACTCTAGTGTTTCCTGAAAAAAAGGACAACATATTCCAGCTGCAGGGAATATTAAATGCTGATTGTTGAGCTGACTAAAAAGAAAACTGAGGAGGCATTTGGAAGTGATGTCATCTCTCTGATGGAAGGTATAGTGGAAATATTTTAAAAGGATAAATACATCCCCTTCATGATGGATGAAAAGATGAGCCATGTTCCAGATTATCTTCCTTGTGGATCAGCAAAAGTAGTATCTCCACATTCTGTATTTATGTAGTGAAGAATGGCAGGATATTGTATTGTAAAATCTCCAAGTTGCACATAGGGTTCAGTGTCCTCAATGCTGATAATCTTCTCAGGCTTTTCATAATATTTTGTATAAAATCCATCCCCTGAATTGGGCAGATACCTGAATCTCTCAACTGTCATGTTGGAAGTTCTAGTCCTTGAATTTTCAGAGAAAACCCTAGAAGATGTGAATGCTAAAAGCAAAACCAATTAGCAATTACAGACATGCATGAGGGAGAAGAGTCCTATGGCGGTGGCACAGCTGAAATAGGAAGCCAAGTTTCAACAAATAGACTCTGCTGTGGCGCCTGACACCAGCTGAAAGGATTTTCCAGTGACCTGAGCATATGGGAAAAAGTACAAGAAACACAGGCAGTTTATCATCACCTTTATGATGTACACAAAAAGGTGACATTCATTGTGTGATTTTTTTTTCCCCTCAGCAGCTATGGGTAGCAACAGAACAGAAGATGAATAGGCTATTGATCTAAAAGCAAACAGGGTG
This sequence comes from Phylloscopus whistleri, assembly GCA_017589585.1. Lineage (NCBI taxonomy): Eukaryota > Metazoa > Chordata > Aves > Passeriformes > Phylloscopidae > Phylloscopus > Phylloscopus whistleri. The sequence goes on along the minus strand of JADMLD010001554.1, from coordinate 6,649,995 downwards.
GCTGTTTATTTTAAGTTAGATGCTCATGCATAGTCTAATATATTGCCACAAATTGTGTTCTAGCACTAAAAGAAAAGTCAGAGGCACTGGAGGATTAAAAGACTAAAGCAGATTTATAGAGCTGAACACATATGTTGAATATGTGGGAAAGACAAAATGACAACTTGTACTAAGACCAGAAAAAAAGACAATTATATCCATCATTTGGTTAAAATTATATCAGATGTTTAACAAGAGAACAAGTTCTTTGGCAGAGAACTAAGGAAATGTGGAGATATCCAGTGAGTGGAAAGCCCTCAGACGATCCTGAATTAAGCTGAAAAAGTTCAGCTTTACCACAGAGTTAATGCCCTGGGATAGATCTTCCTGTGCAAAAAGGAAAAGGAAAAAAAATTGCATAGGCCCTATTGCTTTGGAAACTGCTGAGCAAATAGAAGAAGCAACAGGATGGGTATATTAATTTTTTTTAGTCTGTGGAAAAAAAGGAGGACTAAAAAAATGCATTCTACCACCTACAAAGGGAGGCATTTTTGGAACTGTGAGTGATGCCAGATATAGCTATAGAAAATCTCTTATATATCTATATATATCTATATAGATATATATATTTTGGAATGAGAGTAGCAGTAGGGTTCTGGCAGCTTTTCGTGTGTGTGCGTGTGTGTGTTCAGCACCTCCTTTGGAGAAACTGTTTCCTCCTGCTCCTGTTTGTTACACCTGAGGTGTAACACATTTTTGATGGTATAGAGGGCTTTAGGTTTACATAGACAAATATTTTATCCAGGGAAAACCAATAAAAGAATGTCCAAAAGGCAACCAGACTTTTTGGCAAGGATGAGAAGAGTGGATTCAGCTGAATAGATATGTGCATTTTGAATAACAGAGGTAAGCTACAGCAGAGAAATTAATTCAGCAACATGTGTAGGTATGTCATCACTAGCACACCTGATTTGTAGTCAGTGAAAACGATGCAGATTCCTACCTTTGAATGATGTGGAGGGAATTTGAGCCATATTTTACAGGCTTTGAGATGTTAGCTCAAAGGGTGAAATTCATGACCTCTGGCATGCTGAGACAGAAGTTTGGAAATTAACTGATGGAAATACCACAGAGAACTTCATTTTTGAAAGAGAGTTCTGTTATTTTTCTGGGACTAAGAGATGTGTTTGCTACCTTCAGTTATGTGTAATGTAAAACTGGAATGATTCAGCCACCACAGGCATCTGTGAAAGATAACAGGTTTGTCCTTTCAGTTGAATGTGAAGTGATGGCTATAAGACAGTGAGAGTGGCAGGGGACAGAACAGGAAGGTGGGGGTTAAAAATCACCTACTTATTGCCTGCTGATGGGAAATTGTCCTCACCACCCCTTTACATTTCCCTGGAGATCATCCATCAACATTCCTATTGAAGCTGGACATCAGATTGAGAAATACCCAACAAGGAAATCCCAGAGGGGTAAAGGAATCAGAAGCATGTCTAGGATTAAGGCCTGCAGGTTGAGTAGGAGAGACCTGGGCTTTGAGTCTCTGTTTCTGAGGGTATTTGTGTGATAGTCACTGGATGAGCAATGCAAAGCAGCTTTCTCTGGTCACATCTGTGAGTGATAGAGGTTGTAATTTCTGTGGGTTTGGTTGAATTCAGTGATTCAGTGTGCTCTCCAAGTATGTTTTCTGCCTAATGGATTTGGGGTGTGGCTTGGCTCAGATTACCTGCTTTGCAAATTCTGGACTGCATTGGGCTGAAGACCAGCACCTGGAGACAAGGTCTGTTATACAAAGATGAAGATGTATCTGAGTGTGTTCACGAGCAGATCTTTGAATATGTAGGGTTTTGCAAAGCAGTGTAAAAACCTACAGCTCTCATGTGTGTGATGGAAATTTGAGATTTATATATGCAACTTCCCATCAGTTTGGCATCTGAGATGTTTCAATATTACTTTGGATCTTTCCCTTTGTGCAGGATACAAGAGCTTAAACAATTAAAGTTCCATGGAAAGATTAATGTCCTGGGTGGAGGGAGTGTCTTGGTGGAGTTTTGAGAAAATTCTCTGGCAAATGGAGCAGTGTGTTAACTTTGTCTATTCAGTACTGTACCAACTGTTGAATAATTAGGTAAGGATGCAGTAAAGAAGGAAAGAATCACTTCCAGTCTATATTCTAATATATGAAGATATTTTTAATAATGTAGGCAGTACTGCTTTTTATTTTAAGATACAAATTAAGGTATAACACTAATGAACAACTACTGATTTAGAAGGAAACAACAAAAACGGAGCCCATTTAGTGGTAGCAGTAGTGTAATATTCGAAATGAGTTACTCATATTTCCTGCTTTGATTGAATTCTACAAACGTTTCATTCTCCTTGAGACTTATTTATATTTTGTTTTCATTCTAGTGAATTCCTTTCTTCCTGTTTTTAAAAAACACTGGAATTGATTCAGAGAGGGATCTTTTAAAAAAAAAAAGTATTCTGTGTGTCATGTAAGTCATGTCAAATCTATTACAACTGTAGCAAAACTGTGTGTGATTTTGCATATTGTCATAGGAGTGAGTGTCTGTGTGGTATTTAGCTGCCCTGCTGCGATTGAACCATGGCACATCCACACATACTTGCATTTGTGTTTGCCTATTAGAGGTAAATATAGCCAAAAGTATCTTCCAGACCAACTCAGTTCAAAAAACACCTCCTTTTGGAGGTATTTTTTCCTTTGGACTGTGATGCCACTAACATGCCTCCAATACATAACTCACTTTTGGAAGCAATTTTCTCCTCAGTTATTGTAGCATTTTTCTCTTGGTCAAATTCTGCTTAAGCAGTTGAAAACCTGCACCTCTTTCATTTCCTTTCTAAAACTGGATGTTCACATCTCCTTATGCAATAGCTAAAGGCATTATAAATTACCTTGAGCAAGGCAGAGAAGTATGAAAAAAGAAAATAGAATGCTGTCATTTTCTGCCTAGAGGCCAACAGCTTCACTGAGCCTGGTCTGGGGGAAGTGGAGCTCAGAATACAGAGTTTCAGGGAAGAAAATAGATTTTAAACCTTTCCTTGAGTGGAGTCGATTTTAATGTGCAGATAACCACCAGTGACAGTATTGTGTTCATGACTTCAGTCTTAAAATTATTTTTGCCCATAAGAGATGGACTTTATCTGAAAAACACATAATCCTTTGAACCAAGCTTGTCAGTAAGTGTGCTGCTGTAGATATGTGCCGAGGGAAAAACTTTTCTGTGATTTAAATCTTTGTTTATCTTGTTTAATGTTTGTGTATTCGGGCAAAACAACAGCAACAAACTTAGCAACCCTCTTATTTTTCACTTTATGCTTCTTTCTCATTCATTTATTTCCTTTTCTCCACCTCAATCCTAATGCAGAGTTGAAATGCTTTCACTTTTGTGTTTTATACTAGGTTTTTTTGCAGATAGGCTTTGAATCTTTTGGAATGAAAAGATGGTGGTAATACTGGCAAATACTATTCTATTTTCTTTTATTCTGTCAGGCAGATGCTCAAAAATTAGGAAGTGGTGCTCAGAAATGAAGATCAGCCAGTAATCTTGTTAGACTTGGTAAAATGACATTTCCAAGTTGTGGAGTTTAAAATTCAGGAACTCTCTTGGTTTTATTACAGCTCAAATCAACCTATTGATAAGGGTGGAGGTCAGTAAGCATGAGATTGTCTCTTTCTGATGACCTTTGATATTCAGCTGAGAGGTGGAGAGAAGGAGAAAGCAGAGACCCTGTATTTCTAGAAGTTTTATAAGAATGAGCAGCTGGAAAGAGGAGAGCCTACTACTGCCTTCACTGAAAGAAGGTTCCTGTGAGAATTTAAACATCAGAAAATCTCCTCAAGGGAAAGCTTCAGGAGACACAAGTTAGTAAGAATTTGGTCTTCAATACTTTTACTGGTCGTGAAACTACTTCTCAGTGTTTAGCAGGTTGTTGAGCAGACTTGTGTCTAAATTACACTATCTGGTCCTTCAGCTTGAACGAGAAAAATAACAAACCCTGCAAATATTAGAGGGCAATAAAATGCATTTCATATGTCAGTAGCAATGTGTAACTTACTTTTTTGTCAGCTCTTGTGTGATGATTAGATTTTTTTAAACATGGTGGTTTGCCAATAAAGTATAACATCTGTTTTTAGAAGTTGAGAGGCTGAGATTGTTTTCCAGCCTCCTTTGATTTGAATCTGGTTTACCCAAAAACATAATTATTGTGATCACAGGTTTGCACACTTAACCACTTCAAGATAATGTTAAAATAGCTTAGATGACTGTGTGCCAGACTGATGTACTTATTCAGCTGAGTTCCAGTCAGCTCAATTCTGCATATTAAAGTTTAGAGATAAATTCGATCTTGGCAAGCATGAAGGTCTGGGCCTTTGTGCAAATGACAATTAAAGGTCAATACCACCAAAACATAGCAAACAGAAATCTTGGAATATAAATTGGCTCTGTCAGATGTGCTTCAACTTGATCTAGACTGTAGCCTCCCGAATGAAAATGGAAGGAAAACCACATGGATTGCTTTGAGTAAAACATTGCAAGTCCTCTGGAAATGAGTGGGAGCTGATCACTGGAGTTTTGCTCCAGGCTTCTTTCTCTTTTAACTAGCAGGTAGTTCTACATCCTTTGTATAGTGGAGAGATGAAGACATTTAATCTAATATGAATGAGTACTTTTGTGCTGTTACCATGTAACACAGCAGCAAGGAATTCGCAGCTAAGGTTTGGGTAAAATTCAATTTACGCAGTTTCCCACTGTGTGTGTATCAGGGTAAATATTTCCCTTAAACTGGTGTTAGAAAGAGAAGTGTGTTGAAAGAGATTAATCTCAGTCTTTCTAGTCTGGGTTTCTGGAGCCAGGGAGGGTGATAAACACCTGGTCCCTGAAGGGTGTGACCTGTACTGAATGCATCCTTTGACACAGCACAGGCACAAGAGAGCACAAGTTGCCACCACATGCCCTGGCACAGAGCTATGCCAAGTGCTCTTGGGCAGCTCTCCAAGAGCTCCTTGTGGCAATGGTACAGGGCATTTCCCTGCTTTGTGCATTTGCCAGTGTAGCCTATGAGAGCAGGAGGGGAAAAAGCGATTTAGACAATTTTTCTTAGCTCATCTGCAAAACCTGTGATCTCTGGGGGTGTGATAATTGCTTTCTCTAAAGACGATCCTGTCTACAAGGCAAGTGTTCATTAAAACCCACTGATTTGTTTAAATCTCTTCAGGTTCTTCTTTCAAGGTTGCCCTTAGAAGTTTTACATTTGGAGTAAAGCAGTAGACCATGAGTTTAATGCCAGAGTCCCATTCTCCTTGTAGACAGCAGCTGGGGATAAGCAGAATGCTAAATGCTTGACCAAGCACCTGAGAAATTCACATAGCTGGGGAAACCAATGTGATATTAAGGAAACTTTTCTTGAAGAAATTGCATTGGAAAGGAGTGATTAATATTTGACTTGTGTTGGAAGGAAGTACGAGTACTCAGTCTAATGGTAGCCTCTGTGATGCACTGAATTCTTTTTTTTCTGGAATTAAGAAATTCTCTAATTTAGAAAATAGAAATGAGCATCTATTTTAGGGAGAGTTCCTCTTTTGATCATCCCCACTGATGTGTAGTGCATGTTCGTACACAAAGATCATGTATTATTGATTACCTGCAAATTAAATAATGAGAGACTTGAAGAGAACCCATGGAACACAGCTGGTGGCCCATCCTGTACAGGAAGGTCAGATTTGTGCTCAAGTATTCCCCACCATAAACAGAGCAGAGTATTAGACCTTCAAAAGGAAAGTGATGTTTCAACATGTGAGTTTGGTCAATTCTCCTGGAAGGATTTTCAACAGAAAATTTTCAGAAAAAAATGATATAGCTGGCAAACCATGATGTGCATGTATATTCCTGCATTGCCGGATTTAGATGGTTGTTTTTGTTCACCTCAGAGAAAGCTATGTTGCTGTAGGGCTTGTGTGAGGTAGCTGCTCTCAGAGGTACTGGCAGAACCTTTCTGCTGCTGGCCTGTTTTCTTGTTAACAAATATCTTAGTCCTGGTTTTTTGAGCTTGCAGCTGGGAGTCTTTGACTTATCTGCAAAAGGAGAGCATAGGCAGTGTCAGCACCAAATGCTCTGTCCTGCAGCTCTGTTCTCCAGTGATCATTTCTGGGAGCACCTGAGTCGTTCCCATCCTCATTTCTCTGCTGAGGCAGAATTGTTCTTGAGAAGGCAGCATTTTGTGTCTCCCCAGAAGTAGACTTGGGGTCAGCAGTTCATTTCAGATCATCCTGTGAATGGTTCTTAAGTAGAATTCAAGCCTGTTGTCTGTACAGCCAGTGCCAGTATTTTCTCTGGACATAGAAATGATGGGAACAGTTTGTTGTTTACTGTGCTGGGGTTTGCTGTACTCTAGATGTTTCCGTTTCGTTGAGAGTGGGAGAACTTCCAGTCTCATTACAGTCAAAATAAACAATTCACGCAGTCACAGCTACTCCAGACAGAAGTGGGTCACAGTGGGATCTTCTGGGCAGCCCAGTCACTCTGGAGGGGCTGGAGACTCCCACTCCTTTTCCCCTGCAACAGAGGGAAGGGGAAGAAGCAGGAGGAGCAAGAGCATCCTGGGCAGCCATGCCCAGGAGAGGGCTCAAGTCTGCTGCCTCAGATGTGACATATTCAGGATTTTGTTGGGTCTTTTCATATATTTCACCCTCCCCGCCCCACCCCCCTTCAAAAAAAAACAAACAAAAAACCAAACAAACCAAAACCAACAACAAAAAAACAAACAACAATCCCTTGTTTTTATTCTTTAAGCTGTTGAGAAAAGGTTTTGAATGCTGCTATTTTGCCCCATCATGACTCAGGTTACAGAGAGTACTTGATCCATCAGTGGACAACACACATCCACGCGTAAAGATAGTGTAAGGATTTAATATGTCCACAATATTTTGTAACTGACTATTTTATAGCCATCTCTCAATTAACTGGAGTGTGAAGGATAAAGAATTGTGCCATTTATTTCCAGTTGATGGGGAGAAAGTTGCACTATTGTTTCCTACTGGTTTTTATCTGCATGGTTGAGATTAGCACCGTTCTTAGGAGAATAGCTTCAGGCAGCAGTTTGTACCATGCGCTCTTCTTAATGGCTGCTCTTCCCCTACAGTTCTGGTAATCTGATTTTAGAAAACCTTACTGAATTTCAAAACCTGTCATGTGAAACACACAGCATGACATTAAAAATAAACTGGATGGCTGGAGACAGAAAGAAAAGCACATTTCTGATATTCCTGGCTTTCCTAGGTGTCGTAGCGGAATATGCATGTTTATGTATCTCTACATATTGTTAGGGAATTAGAGATTATTTAAAAGACTGACAAATTTTCAATTTAAGAACCCCTGTCTACTGAATTTATACCATCACTATGTAGTTCTGCGCGTAACTGCTCGTCTTTGCCCCTTTGATGGTCAGGCTGAACATGTGTGTCTGGGCCAACACTTGCAAAATTATTATGTATTGCTGCTGGTTATGTTATTTTAGTATGCTTATATTTGGGTTCAGTACAAGGAAATATTAATTATATCCTGATATGCACTCTTAAAATTTCTAGTTAATTTAGGCATCCTGGGATCAGAAGGAGCATGGGCAGCAGGGGATGGAGGGGATTCTGCCCTCTGTCCTGCTCTGCTGAGGCCCCACCTGCAGAGCTGCCTCCAGCTCTGGGCTCCCAGCACAGGAAGGACATGGACCTGTTGGAGTGAGTCCAAAAGGAGCACCAAGGTGATCAGAGGGATGGAGCACCTCTAACGAGGAAAAGTTGAGAGAGAGTCGAACTTGTCTAGCCTGGAGAAGAGAAGGCTTTGGGGTTACGTAAGTGTGGCCTTCCAGTACCTGAAGGGAGCCTACAGTAAGGATGGAGAAAGACTGTTTACAAGCACATGTAGTGACAGGAAAAGGGGAAGTCACTTCAAACTGAAAGACATTATGTTTAAACTAGTTGTTAGGAAGTTCTTTCTTGTAAGAGTTTTGAGGTGCTGGAACATGTTGCCCAGAGAAGCTGTGGATGCCCCATCTCTAGACATGGTCAAGGCCATGTTGGATGGAGCTCTGAGCAACCTGGTCTAGTGGAAGGTATCCCTGTCTGTGCCAGGAAAGTTAGCACTAGGTCATCTTTAAGATCCCTTCCAACCCAGACCGTTCTATGATTCTTCTTTGGCTTAAAATAATTTCTGTCTTCAACATTGTTTTCAGAACATAACTCACTACTGTGCCACTACCGACTGGGAGTCCTATTGCTCAAGCTGCCTCTTTTTCTTATCCTTCTTTTGCCTTATCTGTTACCTGGCTGAACATTTTGTGCCAGCTGTATGGATGCAGAAGAAGAAATATGATGGCATTATGTGGAGTGGGAAAAATATAATACAGCATTTAGCAATCTGTGCCTTGCCCAAGAGCACAAATATCATCCTGAAATGTCTTAGTGTAAAATAATGTGCCCCGGCTTTCACATAAATGATCAGTGTTTGTGTGTTGGTGTCTTAGTGGAAAACACTCAGAACATTTTCCATTTTTGTCATCAATATTTCACACCAGCCTTGACTGAGTGGTGATTTTTGGAAAGGGTCAAAGAGAAGGACATAAGTGATCCTAAGTGCAGATGAAGTTGACTCTGAGGTAAATACCTGGCCAATATCTGATGGCTCTGAATACCTGTGTATGTGTGTGCACGTGGGGAACAAATGTATCCTCCACTCTGCAAAATTTTCATCTTAGTGTACTCTTAAAATTTTAATGTATATTTTATTTTTTTCATCACAGTATCATACACTATAGTTGAGCAAAATATTTATGTTTTCTGTACAGAAAAGGGTCTTGTGGGAGTTGCAGGTTTTTTTCTTCCTAAAATAGTTTTGAGGATTTTAAAAGATCATAAAAAAACAAAAAGTCACTTTTGGTCCACACCAGTTTATCAGTATTCCAAAATACAAATCCAAACGTTACCATAGTAGTGTGTTATCCCCAGACACTTCACTCTGCTTCAAAGGAAGAAAACAAATAGGGAAGCTTGTTGTATTTTAATAAAATCATTTGTTGGAGTAGGTCTTAAGGGGGTAGTAGTAAAGAAAAGAAAATTATAATTTGCAAAATTATTGTTTCTTTTATTTTAATAGTAGAGGAAAATGAAAATTAAGGCAATCATGTTTAGGAAGAATGGTATTACCGTTGATTGTGCAACGGTGTGCAGGGGCTGTTCAAGTGGAAAAGATAAAAGATTATTCAATGTGGGACAAAGACAGTTAGGGCAACATGATTACCGCTTTATTGAATAATGGGCTCGAGTGTCAATGTTATAATTTCTAAAATGATTCTTTAAGCAAGGATTGCTTTAGCCAAAAGGAGCAGTACTGCTTGTGAACTGCTGGAGATGAAGTTTGTGAAAATCAGGATATGTAATACAGGGAGAGAATAACTTAAAGTAGTAAACGAGTTGAAAAGGAGATAATTTTTCTTCTCCTCTAGGTTCCTTTCCTTCTAATGATGTTTTCCCTACACCCTACCTATATATGTGTGGGCTGTGTATACACATGATGAGCATGCTGAGAGGTGAACTAGTTCATTTAGTTTTAATGGCCCATTAAGGCACCTACTTATTATCCCAGTCCTTCTTTTGGACATTAATGTTTCTGCAGAAGGAATGACAGAGCAAAATATAAATTACTGCCTCAGCTTCTCTGCTTCACAGCTCAGATTGTTGACATGGGTGTGTACTGAAAGCAATGAAATAAAGATTCTGGAGGAATCACATGCAAAATTTTTTATAAATCAAAAAAAACCCCAGAAAATAAAATAGAAAATGCTCTTAGTAAAGAAAGGTTCTTCTGGGTCTTTAGAGTGATATATATATTCTTCACTGAATAAAAAAAAAGCAAAATTATTTAAAAAAATTATTGCAATAAGGCAAATTTATTACTTTGGATCAGAATTCAATTATTTTTTTGTATTTTCTGTCCTCCAGGCAGGGTCTCTAACACTGGTACTCAGATATATGTGACTTACTTTATGTATCACAACTTTTCCATTTGCTTCGATACACGTCTCTCCTGCCCTACAGAGAAACAAATTTATATGACTTTCTGGGCTTAGACCTGAGCCCGAATGTGTAAAATTCACTTGTGTGCTGGTTTTGGCTGGGATAAAGTTAATTTTCTTCGTAGTAGCCAGTATGGGGCTGTGTTTTGGATTTGTGCTGGAAACAGAGTTGGTAATTCGGGGGTGTTTTGGTTATTTCTGAGCAGGGTTAACACAGCTGGGGCCTTTTCTGCTTCTCATCCCGCCCCACCAGTGAGCGGGGAGGGGCACAAAGAGTTGGGAGAGGACACAGCTGGGACAGCTAGATGTCCAAAAGGACATTCCATACCCTGTGGTATCACACTCATCATATTAAGCTGGGGGAAGAAGGAAGAAGAGGGGTATGTTCAGAGGGATGCTATTTTTCTTTCCAAATCCCCGTTACATGTGATGGAGCCCTGCTGTCTTAGGGATGGCTGAACACTTGCCTGCCCTTGGGAAAGAGTGAATGGATTCTCTGTTTTGCTTTGCTTCTGTGGTGACTTTTGCTTTCCCTGGTAAACTGCCTTGTGAGATTGTCAGAGCTTTTCAAATATTTGGTGATAGTCGTAGGCTGGTGTTTATGATTTTGAAAATATTTTTAGAGCTTGTTTCACAGTTTATCCATCTGGGCTTAAGAATTGTGGCTTAAATGAAGAAAAAACCCATATTTTTATAGCTAAAACTGTTTATTATTAATTACTGTTACTATTGTTTGGGCAATGATTCAGGCAAATTAGGAAAGAATTAGTAGCAAATCAAAGGTTTTAAGCACAGGCTTTGAGATATGGCTATCCAAGCGAAGGGGTGTTGTTCTGCTCCTCTTGCTGCCAGTGGCAGACCAAGGTTTTACCTGGTGAAAACATGGTCTTTACCGAATCAGACCCTGAATGAGCCCCTGGTTCCCTCTTAGCCAGAGGTAACCCTTCACGTCAGAAGTGAACCCTGCCACCCCCTTCTAGGACAGTGCAGAGCTGTATCCTACACCGGCTGTAAATGAGTCTTGATATTAGTCCTTACCATGCCAGTGTCTATGCTAAGGTAAAATTGACTATTTTAAAATCAGTCTCATAAAAAATAAACCTGAGGAACCTCTTAAAAAAAGAGAGAATAATTTTCTGCCATAGTTATTGGATTTTGGAGTGGCTGGTAAGTCTTAAGATACGTGAAAAAATGCTGCTGGTAATGTGTACAGCTCCTTTCTAACAGCACAGACATCAGTTTCCCATTTCTTCCTTACCCCATCCATACAGCTTTTCCTGGAAAAAGCAGGAAAAGCAGAATACACCCTCCTTCACTCACCCGTGATTGATTGGGAGAATCTGTTTTGACCTCGAAGGGGTGTGTAGTGCATACCCCCTGACAGAAGACTGGGAATGCACAGTTTTAGTGTTTCTGTGAGAAATTCACCTGATCCTCCAACGGGGTGTTGCAGAGCCCAGTTTCAGTGGCATTGCAGTGAGGCAAGGCCTTGTTGGGGGATTTGGTTTAATACTGAACACTGGAAATATACATTTTATAGTTCTCTCAAATCCTGTAAGTTCTTTTGCAGAAATAATGGTAAAACTGTTTAAGTGAATAGAAATGTGAGTGCAAATGAATATTGCTGAACACTGCTGCTTGCGTTCCAGACCCTTTCTGTTTTTGGTTGTCACAGGAGCAATATATGAGAAATGACAGTATAATATTAAGCTTCTTTTAGGACTTAAATTTTTGATTAAAGATTGATCCTTTGTCACTGTCAAGCAATAAATCTGGATAGTGCCATGAGAGGAAAGCATTTGCTCACAAGACCAAATCCTTAGCAACTGTACAGTGCTTTTTAGAAGCTATGTTTATTTACATCAGGTAAGTATTTGTGCTGTCATATTTATTGCAGCATGAGTATTTTGATCTGAATAAAAGCAGACCCCTGTTCATCTTCAGGAGAGTGAAATAGGCCCTGGGTTGCTATAAACATCTGCAACACCTCTGGCCTTGACAGCTGTCTGCTGAAATTATGAATGTGCACTCACCTCCAGTTTTTAATGGTGGTGGACAGTACATTTCCATCTGTTATTTCCTTTGCAAATTTTATACTCTTTTTACACTCTTGCGTTGACATACATCCAGATTTATGCTTATTACCCAGCTGTTATTCCAGAAAAATTGCCTCTTATGTGGCTAGAAATGCTTTTGAAGGGCGCTTATAGTCATGTCAGGGTCTCTCTGGCCAGATGCCACCATTGTCAGGGCACCTGGTGCATCTTTTGCCAACCACAAAATTGGTAGGGCTTCTCTAATTTATTTTTCACTCTATTTTACCAATCCCACTGTCTACTTTTCTCTTTTTGAAGTAAAGAAAACACATCTGCTAAACACTGTCCTTAGTCTTACAGACCAACAGGATCTGGGGATATGTGTAAAATGAAGAGCAGGATGAGGACCAAATAGTTGCTTCCACCCAAGGAAATTTAGAGACAACAATAAGATGTCTCATTATGTGATTTGCTGTTTGAGGTAGTTATATCTAGGGGTGAAGCCCTACCTCTGAAATAGGATCTAAAGCAGTTCCATTCATACTGGAAAAGGATGAATTGAATACAGATGCTTTTCTTACATCACCTTGTCAATGATTTGGGGCAAAACATTAAAAGCCCAAGCTTTATATGGATTTTTATCAAAAAAGAAATCCAAATAAAGGCTAAGAATTTTTAGGGTTGATTTTTTTAAAACATTATTATTGTCGAGGGTTTGATCAGTTCAGCTTAAATTTAAAATGATTCTACATGTAGAATCAGATCCCGCTGTAGTCATTACCATGGGACAAGGGAAAGTACTGCTGCTGATTTCAAGAAAATCCAAGTCAGGGGATAAGATGCATTTTTATTTGGTTCCTTACTCTTAAAATAACTCACCCTGAAATGAAACAAAACCACTAAAATCCACCAGAACAAAATATCCCCAGCCCTTCTCCTCTGATTTAATGTGAAGAATCTTTGTTTCTACTGGGAAAGAAAAAACATCCTAAGTCTTTGAGGACTGAATTTGGAATTTTATTGTAAAAATTATAATTAATTTTTAGCTTAATCACTTGTTGAAGATCTTATCTTTATAGTCATGTGAAGAATGAAAGAAAAGTGGTGATATAGAAATGAAAAAGTCTCTTCCATAGATAGGATCATATTTCTGTAAGAGTCTTGTTATTTTTCCTATATTATGTGTTTAAACTCCTTCTACCCCTTTGCAGTTCCTGGTATTGTAACCATGAAAAAGGGGAGGAGGCATCTTGTTTAGTTTGAACTGAGTTTTGTTGGCAAGTTATGATGAATACCCATTTATTAACATAACATAAAGGCAGAAAACGTCAGAGCTCCCTTCTAACTGGTGAACAATTAGTGCTGCCACACTAAAGGAAATAACTCTCTTTCGTATATGTAACAGATATTTGCATGAGCAATAATATTTACCATTACCACTTCATATCTTGTTAAATTGTTCTTAGATAACAAAAACAAAACCAATAACAAAGCCAGCTCTTACACAAACAAAATAATTAGCCTCCATCTCTAGTTCTCTGTCTGCTAAAATTATTGAAAGCCGCAATATCTAAATCTGCTCATGCCAGCTTCTCAAATAGCTGTTAAATCAAACCAAAATAAAACCCGTAATTGGCTGATGCAAGCTGCAGGATCTGTTCCAGATCATCACACACACAAAGCATCCTTTGATCCCTTTCCTTGCATGTGTTCTTAATCCATCTCTTATTGTTTTAACCTTTAATCTGCGTTGTGGTTCCACTGCTTGCTTTATCTCTCTATCCTGTAATGTAAGTCAAGTAATCCAAAAATGGTTGCAGTAAGTAATCAAGTCTTAAGTAACAGAGACTATTTGGGGCTATCAGGATGATCTCCCCTTGCTGAGGTGGTGGTTGGAGAGTGATGTGGAGCAGCATGCCTATATCTTCCTGTTGGGTTTAGATTTTTCATCATTTTAGATTGCTCTCACTGTAAAGGTGCCTTCCCAGAGATGCTCAGGTCTGTTGCACTTTGTTGGTCAGGCTGGAGATAGGGCAGAAGAGCATAGACCTGAGATCAAAAGCTCTTCTCCTTTTCGTGTTTGAAAAAATTCAGATCAGTGTTTGAAACTGTGTGCCTGGTTGGCCTGTGCTGTGTAGCTGAGATTGGATTTGTCCTGGGGAAAATACCTGAAAACTCAGAAGCTTATCCAGGTTGCCTCAGTGTACAAAGCTGAGCTAGGAATTCCATCAGTTCGTCTGTGAAATTCATGGCATTTCACCATCTGGGATGTAGAACTGGAAAACCCTTATCTGAACTTTTCAGACATTAAAAAAAATATGTTTTATTATGGTCTTTAAATGATGAGAGCCTGAGCAGTAAACTAATCTGTTTTCATTGTTTTATTCAGTTCATTTCTGTCCCACCTGAAAACAGAGGCATAAACTCTGACAAGAAAAGATGTAGATTTACTGGGAGCAGAATGAGTGGACGTTAATGTGCAAAATCTTGTAATAAATGTATGGATTAACTGAACAACTGCATTACAGAGGAACGTTTTTCATCACAGGGAACAAACAGGCAAGGATAGGTGGCCTTTTTAATGTAAGCTGATGATTAATGTGATATAGCATGAGCTGTGAAGTGTGCTGATAGCCCACTAAACCTCTCCACATGAGGAGGCTCTCATGGGAGCCTTTAGAAATGCATTATCTGTCACACAAAATAAACTGGCAAAAGTTTTGGTCTAGATTGCTTCTTTTTTCCTGTCTCAATGTTTCTGATTAGACAGGAGTGGCACGCCTGGCTCCAATTCTATCTCGCAGCAAAGTTGTCTACTGGAAGAAATTGAGACAACTCACTGCACCTGGAAGAGCCAGTGAGATCATCAATTCCACGGAAAGCCAAAAGGAACATAATTTCCAGTCAAGTTAACCTGCAGGCATTGCATTTAGTTTAGTTCATTCTGGTTAGTTGTCCTGTTTCAGTGGGACCACGAGTCTCACCTTGAAATCTTTCATAACTGCAGTTGTATGATTCTCTCTACCCTGACCTAGAAAAGGAAACTTTATATATAATTTTTTTTTTTTTTGTTTGGTCAATTGCTCTCTTGGTTTTTGTTGGTTTGTTTGTTCACTTATTAAAAAAAAACAAAGGGGAATGCAGATATTCCAAATATAATGTAAATCCATCCTGGGCCCCCAGGTTTTGCTAAGAAGCACAGGAGTACATTTTCCTAGCTCATCTTTCTGAGATATTATCTGTCCCAATTCAAACTGGCTGGGTGCACGTGTACTCCTGTGAATGGTGATTAATGAAACAACAAATGCAGTGGATACTTCAGTGACTTTCTCATTTCCTTCCTGGAACCACTCAGCAAGAGCTGATGTTATGGATGTTGTATTCATGCTGTCTATTAGGTCTAAAGAACATCTCCCTCTGTCTAGGTAAATCCTGGTTGAGTGTTTTGTCGCCTGTGTGCCATGCTGTTGTGGGCCTAAAGAGTCTCTTGCTATTTATGAACATGTTGATTATTTCAACTCTCTTAATTCAAACTGTGTGTCTGCAGCTGTTCCTTAAAGGACTATTAATTTTTAAAACATGGAAAATTACCATATTCACCATTATTTTAGCAAAAAGGAATGAAATGTGCATATTCCATGTAGGCTGTTCATTAATTCCCCAAGCAAGTGTACCCTTCAGCTTTACCATTTCACTCAAATTTGTCTGTTTTGTGCAAAGAAAATACCTTGAGCTATGACCCTGACAACTGCAGTTATGAAAATATATTTAATGTTGATATTAAAATTAGTCTTAAAATATTACTGTGCAGCTAGTTGGTCAGAATATGCAGAGAAACATATTTTGTTTTGATACACATAGCTGCACAAAAAATTACCTATGCATTTGTAATTTTATCTTTGGCATTTTTCTTGAGCAACATGGGTGAACGCTCTTAGTAGTCTAAATCATATTCTTTTCTACAGAATATTACTGAAAATTAGGTTGTTGATACTTTAAATAACAATAGCAGAAGGAGCAAATAGAACCAATTAATCTTTATGAGTAGATCGATTTATCATAATTAGCTTATGATAGATTTATCATGGTTATCTGCTCATACTGCATTCACATCAACCTCTGAAAATAAATTTAGGGGAGAACCACTGCTCAGCTGACTTCCAGTTTGTCTGATGCATCTTGGCAGGTGTTGCCACCTTCATGCCTTCAAATACACTGAAAGAAAAGAGGAGTGGGGAAGGGTTTATATCATGGTTGCTCAAGCTTGAGGACACATGTAAGACTTGGCTTCACAAGAATCTCTCTCCCAAGAGGCTGAAGAACAGCTGCAGCAGAACAGGAACTGAGTATCCTGCAGATTTGGGTTATTCTTCTAATGAAGGGAGACTTCATTAGTTTATGGCTTGTAGAACTTGCTCTGGCTTGGACCTGGGTTAGGTGAGTTCTTGAGGGAGTTGCTTTTGAAGCAGCTGGGCTTGCACAGTGGCACGTGTTTGTCAGGTACCCCTGAGCATGTGATTATCCAAATGGGTCTTTTGGTTTCACTGTCCAGCATCCCATGAAAATCAGACTTTATTTAAGGACTCCAGTCTGTGCTCTGGCAAACTGGCTTAGTCAGTTGAAACAAGAACATGAGTTGAAATTGGCAGAATTGTATTTGGCTGTGAACCAAGATCACTAAAATGCTGAGATTTTTTTTTTTTTTTAACATATATTGGAAGTGAGGCTAAGATGTTGGGAAGCAATCGAGGAAAAAATCCACACAAATCCCTTTTTTACACTATTTTTAAGGTGCACCTTTTGGAGTAGAGTCCAGGAGCTCATGCGAGTTGTACCAAAGGCTGTAGGTATAGGAATTCATGCTGTTTATCCCCGGCATAAGTCAAAGTTACAATTCTTCAAGTCTTAGCTGAGATGTGCTGCTCTTTAGAATGAAGAACACCCTGTAACCAGAACCTTATTTATATTAGTAGATGGCAGAAAGAGCTCTTTGAAATATTTTGTTCAAAATATTTTATTTGATGAGTAGTAATATTTATCAAAAATATCCTATCATATTTATATTGAAAGGGTTAACTGAAACTCTGAGCTCCTAAATGCAAAGGATTTAATTGTCCACTGGCTTGTGAAGCCTTTTTCCTCAGAGAGTTCTGAAAAAGCTCATTCAAACTCATTACTTTCACAGTAATATAGAATTTTTTACACATTCTCAGTTTAACAGCATACTGAGTAGAACTTTTTTCTTTGGACATACTAGCAGTGAAAAGTATTTAAAAAAAGTAGTTCCTTTTATGAAAACTCTTCAGACACACTCTGCAGTCAATAAATATTTTCTAGAAAGAAAAGAGCTCAAGTGCTCTGAACAAATTTACCTACACAAGGTGAATGAAAAAGTACTGATTTATTAATAAGTTGGGCAATATGTAGAAATCATGTAACTTAAAATAGTGTAATAAAAATTTCAGTAGATTTTTTTTTTGGTAATTATGCAGTAGGTTGCCTGTGCATGCAACCTTTGCACCAGCAGAGCACACACTCGTATTTCCTTGGCATAACAATGTGGAGTGGGCAACCACTATCAAATGCAGTGTGAATTTACCCCCAGTTTCTGCAATTGTTATTCCTGGAAACTTTACCAGAAACCTGTTTTGTTTAAATTTACCAGGTACAGTTATATCTTCCCCATATTCACCATTGTATAACACTGACTTTTCAAACACTCAGAAATAACACCCTTGATCTTTAAAATGGAAGTGAAGATGGGAATGTTTCAGTCTTGAGCCATATGCTAAAGTCATTAACATAAACCCAGAGAAGGGTCATCTATGGCTGTGCAATGATGAAGTCTGAAGACTGTGGTGCAAAGGAACGCCATGGAGTATTTTGGCTGTATGTGTGGCTTGGTTTCATCATTTGCTTTCAGTACAAAATAGTCTTAAAAAAGTTGGGCTAATGTGTATCTCAATGTGTGCTGGTAACACTGCTGAAGTCATACAGATACACTGAGAGAATGGAAATTCTTAAGTTTCTCCTAGAGTACTAGTGGTGATCCCCTTGAAATCTGAAGTCTTACATATCAAGTTTTGCATTATTCCCTTATTTTTAAACATAATGGATATATGACATGACATTTCACTTGCTTTTTACTGTAATCGTGTCATCTGTGTTGGCATGGACATCATTATTTTGACACAAGTTCCAGATGATTTCCTATAAGGATACTGCTGTTTTTAGTTGAATTGGGAAAATAGATGCCATACAAATCATGTGAGGCTGATTTTATAATTCTCCCTCATCCCAAATCTGTTTATTTCATTAATGGTCATAAGTAAGGAGTTTCACTTGCTGTATGTGGAAGGTGAGTTTTATACATATAGGGATGCCTGGGTATGAATCTCTGTGCTTAGATCTATCTGTAAACTAGAGAGATCAAGTTAACATTTTGCTTATATATCTATATGTGCCAGTACTGTAATTAATGTCTCCTTGCATTAAAAAGGAAACAAAATGATGAGAGGTGATACACAAGTATTCAAATACATTTATTCATATAGCAAACATTCTGCCTGCATTCTCCAAAACTAAATTTCTATTTGGTTCTGTATTTTACTCCAACATCATTACTTCTGGACACCATCATTTGCATCAAAAATGGAACAAAGAAAAATCAGTTAAAACTCTAGAAAAATCAGTTTAAAAGCCAACAGTTCTTCAAACATACTCTCTTGTCCTATGTAGTGGTGTAACCATGTCCAAACCAATACCGGAACTAGTCTCAGGCACACACTAAGCATCCAGTCATGCCTGATAAAATTTGAAAGTAATGTTAATTGGAATGGGCCAAAAATCATGCCAGGGACCTTTTTGACAATGTCATGGTTGTGATAGTTGTGTTCTCCCACCAGGAAGCTTCTTTGTATGCCTTTTATTTAGAAGTAGATGTGTAGCACCTAATTCCACTAACTGGTTCTTCCAGGAGACTCTCTGTGTTCAGAGTCTGATGGGATCTGTGGCTGGGTGGCAGACCCATATTGCTGGCTGACCCTCAGGGGTTTCAAAAAGAACCCGGTGCCTAAATGGTAGTCCTAGAAACAAGAGCACTCTGCACAGCAGGGCTGCATTTGGCAGGCATTTGGGAGTTTTAGATTAGTGGGAATTTTTCATGTCTCTCTCATATTTCACAGCTTTGTAGATGTTTGCAACGCAAGGCATTCTGCCTTCATTATTTTGCAAATTCACAGGTCATTCTTAAGGGTAATTTGTGAGAATTTGCATGAGGAGGTGGCATCAACAAACATGTGACAGTATCAGAGATGATAAATCCTAGGTAGAAGTGATGGAGATGAGAAAAGGAAGGTGCCTATTGAAAAACAAAAGTGCTGGCACAGACAATACAGGGTTAGAAAGCATCTTCTGCACCTTTCTTGTCTTTTTATTATTTGCATATAAGCACTTTTAGATCAGGAAACTGTAAGTGTTTCTTTGCTCATTACAAAAGAATCAAGAGACTAAAGGTCAACAGGTAAACTTGCAAAACATAGCAATTCACAGGCTGAATTGGTGTGATTAGTAGTGGTTAGTGTATGGGAATGGAAAGAGGTTCTAGCAGCAGTTTTCCTATTAAGGAAGGATAGAGAATGAACGCAGAAAAATACTCAAGACCTACCTGTTGGATAATTTTTCTTTACTGTTATGATGTTCTTTACCTTCTCTTCATTTTGTGGGAATTACAAATACTGAATTTTGAAATCTTTTGCTAGAAATACACTGAATGTAGGAGGTAAATAAAGACAGAAATGGGAGCAGGATGCAGTGGATAGGAAAGGTAGAGAACAAGAAAGGATATGTAGAAACTTCTCATGTAAATGAAAATTTAAAAACGTGAACTTAGAGTCATGGCAGTTTTATAACTTTAAACAGTAATGTCCATATCATGAGCAATACCAGATCTCTGTAATACAAACCAAACAATATCAAGTGGGAGGTTTCTGAACTCTAAACTTGTATGCATTCGTTTTATTTTGGACTGGTTTCTAATGTGAACAGATGTGATGATGGACTTCATGCATTTACTAATGCACTACAGTCTGATAGTCAAGAACCTTGTCATTTCAAAGTTGCCAAACTCAACCTAAGAGAGGGCAGACTAAATTGTAGAGACTAATCTTGATTCTCTTTCTTGGACATATTTACCACCAGCATGGAAATATTGTGAAGCTCGTGAAAACATAGGAAGTAGATTACTTTGGATTAATTAAATGGGTAGTGTCTTAGTCAAGTCCTAGTACATGCCCTGAGATTATTTAAGCAGAGATTGTTAACTACTTTTTGTTTTATTTGGCTTTTCCTTGGCAGTTTTCATTGGTCACTATTTCTATTATTTCATGTGCATTACAGAAGAAACCTTTGCAAAACTGTAGAAGTAGGATCGCTACCACATCATTAATGTGCTGTTTTACAGTGTGCATTCCAGACCCAAGAGGTTCCAAGAAGGAACCTCTCTCGGGGGATTTAATCAGAAATTCCTGTTGCCTCATCTCTGCCACCCTTCTCTACTCCAATTTGGCAAAGTCTGGCACAGGCAGTCTCCTGCTGTGTTAGGCTACTAGTCTCAGCATCCTCTTTGGTGCCAGTTTATTTATGGGATAATGAATTAGGGACAGTTAATGCCTGTGTACCCTTTGCAAGTTAGAAGCCAAGCTTTTATTGCATGGTTTTTAGATTGATGCAAGTCAGAAGTATTCACTGTTATATGCATATGTAATTTTTCTTACTGTCTGCAAAGTCCTTTTTAAAAACCCTGCTTGGTTTTCATTATCCTTGGGCAGTATTTTCACATTTTTATTGTAGCAAAGGATTTCTTTTACTATTTTAATTTGTGTAAGAGTGCCTACTTCCCAAGAAGATACTAGGCCAGAGCTGTATGCCTGGATGATATATTCCAGTTAGGAACAAGCTGTGCCATTATTTTAGACAGTTACTGTATTAGTGAGTGTATATTAAACTTGGTACTGAAAAATTAAGAAAGCTGACTGGATGAAAAATAAATCTGCAAGCCAAAAGTAGTTCCAAAAGTTATGAAAGAAAGGGTCTGACTCTTGCAGCTGATTACTGTTTATGTTAGTGTAACAAGAGGCCCAGCAGCACAATCCCAGGGCCTGGCTTGTGAAGATAGGATGGAAGACACCTCCTCTGATGCAGAGAGTGCACAAGCAGAAGGTGCAAAAGCATTTGCTGCATAGAAGCAGAAAGCTGACAGTGGAGCTGGGTGATGTGGGTGTGATGGGAGGAGGTCTCTGTAAGTGTCTAGGCAGCTTATATGCCTCTAATTCTAGCTTCCTGTTCTGGGCAGCAGAGAAATGGAAAGGGACGTGGGTGAGAATTTTGTTGTTGCAGGTTCCTCTCCTGAGTCTGATTTTCTTTGAGGTTATGCTTGTTCTTTGGTGCCTGGTGGGCAGGACTAATCACAGTGAGCCAGCAAGGAGAGTGACCTTTGGTGACTGGTAGCACAGCTCCAGGAATTCCACTTGGGAATGTTTGTGTGGAAGGCCCTCCATCAACCTCTTGTGATCTTCCTGCTGGATAACCACTCTATAAAAGTCTCCTGCAGCATCTGTAGCCCTGGTTTTATGAGAAGGAAATGAAGGTTCTTTGTGCACAGTTGTGGCCTTGCTCAGAGCTGCAATGCTGCCAGTGGTGCAGACAGCAGGTACTGACGTTGGAGGAGGAGTTTGAGCACTGGAAAGTGAGATGGTTCTGATGAAATAATGAGCTAGGCATTCCAAAGGGGCCACTGATTTTGGATGCCCTACTTTTTAGGTTCTGAGACGTGTAATATCTTGGTGAAATTCACAGAGGGGTTAGAAGCTTCCACTGAAGTGAAAATGAGTGCTCATTTCTGCATTGCTTTGCACAAAAGGAAAATAACAGAAGGAGTCTATGGCTATTTGAGAGATGAATGTTTCAAACCAGAAGAACATTTTTAGCATAGCAAAGAGACACATAATCACTGTAGGAGTGCTGAGATTAAAAAAGGAGAAAAAGAATGGTGAAACATTTGTGGGGAATTAAATATTTGTGAGCCCAATTACATTATAGATAGTAAAATTAGCAATTAATAATTAATTATTAATTCTTAAATACTACTGTGACTTACCACTGGAAAAGTCAATTTTTGTCTCTGTGTTTAGCAAGCCTGTTATGCCCTATAGCAGCAGATAACCACTAATGTATACAGATCATCATCTACGTTTGCTGCAAGCAGTTGTTCTGCAGTTTGGAGAGGTACTGTTTTCCCAAAATGCTCAGTGTGGGGCTGAGTTCCACCCATGGCTTCCTCTGTGCGTGCAAGGAGCTGCAATGCAGTCTTCTGCAGCACAGATTACTCATTTAGGACACGTGTGTATTACACGTGCCACTGTGCTGACCTTTCCCATCCCTTCTTTCTGTTTCATTTGGCTTGAGCAGAGAATATCCTTGGGGTTTGTCTGCTCTGTCAGTCAAACAAGGGTACAAGGCTGCTTTTAAATGTAGATTTGCCCACTTTTCCTGTTGCTTTTTTTCAGAGGTATTGCTTAGGTGCAGGCTGAGAGCTATTCTTGGGGTTATAGTTCCATGTATGTTGTGCTGTATTGCAGGCTGCCCTGGGTGAGTTGGACATAGACAGAACACAGGAATGTGTGTTCTCTCTGCCAGAGAAAACTGTGTTTCCAAGAACAACATGGCCTTGAGTGATGCCCAGAACTGTGAAACAGAATGTATTTGCCCAGGATCTTGATTTTTCTGTTGAATTTTTTCTCAACTTGACATCATGGTTGGTGGCAGAATGTTACCAGAAATACTTGAAAAAAGGGGCTCAGATACTACAGGTCTCCTCTCTCAGGTCTCTGTGCAGTAGATATAAAAGAACTTACCCAAATCTGCCATATCTGCCCCACTGCATCTTTGCCTGGGACCTACAGGAGGAGTCTTGTGAAACATTATATGATTGAGAAGATTAGACATGTGTCCAGATAGCTGAACTGCACAAAGATGCATAACAGGTCTAAATATAATATGTTAAGACACTGCATCAGCACCATTGTGTACAAAACATGTATGTAATATACATATATAATTAGCTGATTATAGAAGCAATATCTTTGATACTCAAGCTCAGAGTGCTTGACATAGAATCGTGATTTCAATTGCCAGCTTGATGCTTTAATGTCAAGTGGGTTTTATTTGACAAGTTCTACTCAGGCAACTTATTCTTGATAAATAGCTGAGCATGAAAATAAGATTTCTTATTATCAGCAAAGTGGACCTAAGGAACCTGTTGTTATTCTCCAATGGAATTTCAAAAGGAATTAGTTAATGTAATACCAGATTTCTCTAAAACCCTTTTATCCACACTCATGATGATGAACATCTTTACAGAACAGGATAGCACAGCTTGGGTATAGTGAAGTTAAATTATGGGGTGGCATTACTGTAGCCCAGTATAGTCAGGTTATATATAGTGGCTTTTCATCTGATTGAAAGAATTGTTCAGATTTCTCTACCTGTTGAGTCTGCATTGTTTTTGAGAACAGCATTAAGTGCTAACAACTTTTAAATTCTGCAAGGGCTTACACTGAGCCCTTACATTCCTTCATTGTTTAGGAATGGATTACGTAGCATTATCTTTATTTTTTAAACTACTGGTGAGAAAATAAATGTGTCCTCAGAACCTGGAACATAGTATTAGGAGTTTAATGAGCATTGATAGCAATATATTTGTGTTCATTTAGTGTGCTGCCATCGAAATACACGCATTAAAAGCTTCTTTTTATTAAGATATCCCCTTGATAATACAGTGAGAGATTACAGGTTATTTGTGACAAATCCTTTGCTAGGTATTGCATATATATATCTATGCCTAAAGTAATTAATGTAAAATAGATTTCAAGGGAAAATACTTGTGTGTCAACATTTCATTTTGTTTCTTTGCCTTACTGGAAACCTACAAAGCCTTTCTGTTTCTGAAACAAGGTACATGTGGTGTATGGCTCAACATTTTGGGGAATGCTGAGCAATCCATAAACTTGGGTACACACACTGTAATTGCTTCCAAAAGAAGGATGACTGTGGCGTGGAGCTGAATTAAGTAATGGATGAATTAAGCTATTTCTCTCTCTTTTTTTTTTTTTCTTTCTCTTTACAATATATAAGGACATACTTTAAAAGTGATTCTTTTTCTTAATTTAAACATGCAATAGTTATAATAGTTATAGCTATAGCTATAGCTATATATATCTCAAAACAAGACCCAAAATATTTGTTTTCTAAAACAAAACTGATACATCAGAAAAAAAACCAAAAACCATTTCAAAGTGATTAAGGCTCCCTTGGTAATTTTTGTCATGATCATGTCTTTTATTGATGGCAAGCATTATTACTCCTGAACACAGTCATTGCACAAGAATTCTTTACTATATTATCTAACTCCTAGAAAGAGTAAATTTTAAAGTATTATATTTTCTTAAGCCTACCTTGTACATGGGGGTAATGAATTCCTCATATTTTAGGCACATTTATATTATACCCACATAATCTAGTAAAAAATAATGAATATAATGCCAAAAAGAATATAAGAATATAATGAAAACAATATAAGAAATATAAATATCACTTGTGTATTTTTCCCTTAAGATATAAAATCTACTGTGAGTATTATTGAATGTCATGATCCAAAAACCATGGAGAGAAGAAAGGACCAATCAGGTCAAGGAGAATTAGATACAAGTAATTACTTTCTCTCTCTCTCTCTCTTTTTTTTTTTTTTTTTTTTTTCTTCTTGTATTTATTTTTATTGTTTAAAATGGATGCTGAGAGAAGTAAATTGGTAGTTGCTGTTCATTTCCTGGGTAACAGGTCCACCACAGTTGACACTCATGGCATCTTTTCTCTTGGTGTTCACAGCTTAGTATCTGTGGAGGGGAGAGGGAGATTGCTGTATTTTTGGAACCTTCAGTGACAGCATTTTCAAGCACCGTTTCAGCCTCCATGAATGTTGAGTTCTCATCTTGATGGGAGAGAAGGGCACTTTGAGAGCAGATGAACCCCTCCAATATCCTGTGAAGCTTAGTGCACAGATATCCTGTACTTGAGGGATCCTACCCATGGATACACATGGATCAACATGGATCCTACACGCGGTTAGTATGGGAGCATACAATGCTTTGGATATTGCTGAAAACAGCAAGCTAAATTTCCACTTACTACATTTACTTTCAGAAGCTCAGAATAAGGTTGAGGAATGTAAAAACTCACAAAAGCAGAGGCCATGGCAGCTGTGTGCACAGGCTCTGTGGGTTATAGCTGTGCTGTTCTGGTTGTGGTCAGGTGTTGGCTTTACCACAAGCTGAAGATAAAACCCTTGAGTTTCTCTATTAAAATGCAATCAGAGATGAGTCATCAACCTTGTTTTTCTTGTTAGGAGCTATTTACGTTGTGCTTGGTTCAGCTGTTCTGTCTACAGTTGATGCCAAGCACAGTGTAAGAGCTGCCAGCTCTGTTGGGTCAGAAAAGGACAAATTAAGGACCAGAACAACTGGTTTTGTAAAGCGGAAAATTGGACTTGCAAAAGACCATTCATTGATCTGGTTTCAGCAGGGAAAGACATTTGGTAGAAAGGTCTGTGTGAGGATCTGTCTGTGCTTTGCAAGAGTGGCTGTGTGGTTTCCCACATTCCTCCAAGTAAAGTGGTATACCCACCCTGCCCATAACCTGCTATGGCATCCTTGCCATCAACTCCATCTTCCTTCTGGCGATGACCATGGTGTTTGAACTTGTGGGCTTCCAGAAGCTTCCTTCATGAGAATTGTTTTTTTGTAAACAGTTGCCTGGCCTCAACAAACTGAGAGGAAACTGTGAAATATTTTGTGAGAAACTTCTTATCTCTTTCACTAAGATATGTGGCTTCAATGCTGAATATCTTATTTAGTTGACTCAGCATTTCCATTAAAGTAATAAGCATAGGAGCAGCTTCTCAATAAATGTTTGCAAGTTTTTGAACTGAGTTTGAACTGAGTTCCATGAGAATTCTATTGACAGCCATTCTTTAAAAGTCCTTTAAAACGGATAAGCTTTTGTCAACATCTCCTGTGGTAAAAACTGTCTCAGTCTGGTTTTGTATTGCATCTGTGCTTGACTATCCCTTTTAATTTCCCTTCCTTTAGGAGATATTTTTCATTTGGCAAGGCATAATTGAAACCTCTCAACTCTGCAAGACAAAATGGAAAGTTTATCAGAATTCTCAAAGTGTTGATGTGATTTAGAACTCTTGTTTATTATGAACAAATAGCTTTGTGCTCTTCATCAGTGCTTGGCTTTAACTGCATAATGCTGTTCAACACAGTTGATGGGTCGTGGCTTGTAAGCAGGCCTAACTGGCCAGAATGCTCCATTTAACTTAATATTCCATGCCACAAAGCTCTTTATCCCTGCTCTGACCTGCTGTGGTAGGGTGACTTTATGCTGCTTGTATCCCCAATCGTCTGTTCTGTTTGTGCTGTATATTCAGTTCTGTACCTTTAAAACTTGTTCTGGGAGTGGAGGGGGAGAAAGCAGCAGCGCGCAGTTTGTTTTGAGAAAACTGCCTGACTCCCCCACGTCTCTCTCTCCGGCGTTCGTCTGAGGCACGGACAGCGGTGGGACAGAGATCTCCTGTGCTTTTAGTTAGTTTTAGCTAGCTAGCTAGGGCAGAGAGACTCCCTGGACTGTTTGTTTTTTTGTTTTTTTTTCCCTTTTCTTGGGACTGTTTAAATCTGCTCAGGACTGAAAAAAACCCAGAGGAGCAGCGAGGGCTGGCACCTGCGGCCCGCCGGGCCTGGACCTTTGGAGGGACTGAGACTGGTGAGAGACTGAGTGAACTGAGCTACACCCACAGCAAGGACTGTCTCTGTTTGCCATCTCTCTTCGGAGCGGGCAGAGGTTTTATTGTTTCATATTATTAATTCTTTATATTTGTGGGCATTTTGTTTGTTAAATAAATAGTTTTTTCCACTTTTCTCCGAGGAAGTTCTTTTTCCCGGACCGGCTGTGGGGGGGGGCCGTTTGGGTTTGCTTTTCAGAGGAACCCCTTCGGAGGTTTCCTCCCAATTTTGCCCTAAACCAGGACACCTGCCTATTTACAGAAAAAGTTGGGTTGTTTTTGAAAACCCTTCTTCATTTTAAAAATGAGCTTTTGGGTTCTTCCCTGGTTTAACTTAGGGAAAACAACAACAACAACAACAACAAAAAAACCCAAAACAAAACAAAACAAAACAACCAAAAACCAAAACTCTGCAAAATAAACCAGGGACAATTATATCCCTGTGCTAGGATAAGCCAGCCATGGAAAACCAAGAAGCTCTGAACTGGAATGCAGGACTTTGTTATTGCTGATTGTGGGGATAGTGCAGATTTATATCTGGGGATGCAAGGCTCTTCAAGAAGCAGAGTGGCCTATGGCATGAATTTGTGTCCTCATAAACTGTCCCTGTCTTTGGCAGTGAATTCAAAGGCAGCATTTCCACAGTGGGCAAGTGCTACTGAAGCTATTTTCAGCTGTGCAGGTATTTCTGCTACTTTTCTGTGGGTGCTGACATCTGTGCTACTCTAATGGCTGTACAGAATGCTGCCTGTGTCCAACAGCACATGTCCGTGTATTGAGAGGTGCAGATTTGCCCTCACCAATGGTGGAAGTAAGAGTATTGATGTTTGTTGGCTTGAACTTGGTTCTTGGATGGTGGATACTATTTAGAAGCGTTTCCAGGGGTTTGCATGTTGAAAACTACAGCTGAAGGGGGCCGTGGGCACAGTTCTGTGCGAACAGAAGCTGGGTCTGCTTAAAAATTTACAAGAGACGAGTGTGTATCTGCTAGTCTGCACTTCTGTCCTTGGTGCACCATTCTGAAGATGCTGCAAGGCCACATCAGCCATGCAGGAATTAAACTTTGGTACAGATTTATTTCCTGTAGTGTCTACTTATTTTTGAAACAAGATCAGCTTGATCTAGGGAGCTGTTGCTTACCTTCTGTATAAAGGAAGACTTTGGGGTTAGTTTTGCATACTTGCCATCCTCTGAGTGCCCAGCTGAGTGCCAGGTGAAGAGACCTTTGCTTGCCTGTCTGGAGCAGCAGCCAGGTGGTGGCAGAGGTGCCAGTGCAGCCCTCCGCCCTTTCCTGACCTGGCTGTAATCTTCATTCACAAAGCTGGCTGATAAAATGCTTACTGAGAGTCCTTGTGATATCACTGATTCCCTCAAGCTCTCTGAAGCAAGCTGTGAAGGCCAAATTATCAGATCATAAAAATCCTAAAGAAGTGGCTCTTCCTAGGTTTTTGAGGGAGGGGATGCTCCTGATACAGCCCAACTCTGTGTATACTACACCAGGTGAGAGGATTTTTCCTTTGACTAATAAGAAGCTCTGAAAATAATTTCCATCATGCAAACTGGCAAGCTGGAGTACTTTTATATAAGATAAATGATTATAGTAATTTATGATTATAGATTTTTTGAAGGAAAGCATCATCATCATGTTTTCTCCATCTTACAGGTGAAGTCAAGGCAGTGAGAAGTGAAGAGACTTGCATCAGGGTCAGAGTCAAATCTGCTTCTCTCAAAGTACAGTACTGCTCCAAAGAGAAAAGAAAGAGTTTCAGAACCCCCATTTTATGTCTTTCTCTATGTTGCTGATTTCTGCAGGATTCATGTCTCAGTGTTGTCGAAGTTTACTTTCCTCTGAGATTCTAAATGCAGGTTTTTCTGATAAAGGTGGTAGTGTGGTGTGTTAAAGCAGCATTCCCAGGCTCTGCCTGCAGCTGCAATTAAGTTTAGATAAACAAGTGCTCAATCAAATGGTCACTTGAAATCATGTTGCATCATCATTGCTGAACTACCCTTTTAGACCAGGAAATGAACCCCCCATAATTGTCTTTAGTTTCTTTCTGGAAGCTTACAAAGATAAAATTTTGAGTACCGTGCTAGTGGCACATAGACCTGCATCTGAATAATCTTGTGGGTTGTTTTTTCCTTTTTTGTTGCTTTGTGTCATGGATTTCAAGTGACTTTCCCAGAGGTCAGCTGGTTTCCTTGCAGGGAAGCAGAGGTTGGGATGGAAGGAGGTATAGACTAGAACACTACGCTTGTCCCAGCTCTTTCTGCATTGCTCAGAAAGTGAGATAAAAATGACAAAAAGTAGCTCTGGTCTACTTGTATTGATCTGAATTAAGGGTAAATGTGGCTCAATGTTAGATCTGTTGCTTGTGAATTCAGCTTTGATTATAAAGAATAGCATGGTAGGAATAAAGCATTACATTGTGCTAAATACAAGTGATGGGCTTTCCAGATACCGAAAATTTAAGTACTTATATAGAGTCAGATTGGTAATGTGAAATATCTCTTCAGTGAAGATTTTCTGATTAATAATGGAGAAACATTAATTTACACCAGCTGCAGACTTCTACTCAAAAATTAACCAAAGTGCTTGTTCATTGCTGTTGGCTACATATCAAAAATGATGTTGAAAAGGAAACAGATCGGTAGCAGAAAACATAGATAACAATAATACTCTGCAACAGGGAAAAATACAAAAGTAAAGAAAATAATAAAAATGCAGTTCACTGCTCAGAAAATAGCACTGAGGAACTACTGTGTAATTAATAAAATTCACAAAGTGTCAATCAAGTAAACAATCTGGTTTGGGACAGATTGAAAATAAAAGGCTAAATTCTGTCTTTAGCTGCTCATATGTGGTTTTGTCTCCAAGGCAGAATTTATTTTATAATCTATGCGTGAATAACAACACAAAACAAGAGAAAGGATATTTTAATGGTAGCCACAAATGGCAGACATGAGGCAAATCTGCTAGATTTAGCTCGAGCTTTAATTGAGAAGGTTGGTCTTGCATAACAGCAGCAGAGTGAGCTGCCAATCCTTGGACCTATCTGCTAATAAAATATCATTGTTAACTGGTAGCCCTGATGAAAACATCATCAGTTTCCAGCCAGAGAATCATAAGCAGTTGATTGCCCAGATATAATGGTAACAATTATCACTAATGCTATGTTGCAGCAGTTTTAGAGGACACAGCAGCATGACAAAGATGTTCAAATGCCTGTGAAGAAAATATTACGTTGGTCTTGCCCATAAGAATCTTGATTGGCAAAGAAATAATTAAAAAATTATTGGATTTTTGGAGTAGGAGAAAAAATGAATGGAAAAATGTTTGTCTAAGTTCATCTCACCCTGTGAAAGGCAAGAACATGGCTTTGTCTTCCAAACAGAGTAAATTATAGTGGGTGAAGATCATGAGACTCCTTTTCTAAGATCTTTGGTAAGATTAAAATTCCACATCTAAGATGATAATGTCAGTAATGAAAGTGGTTAATGACAAGGATGTTACTAAAACAAAGGGCTTCAGGGCCAGATTCTTCCTTCAAGGCACAGCAGTGTAGTTAAGTGTGTGGCATAGCTCTTATTTGGCATCCTTTGGACACAAGAAACTGTGGTGGCCACAGCAATTTAGCATGTCTTGAAAATTCAGGTTTGATACTAGTGGTAAAATTGTCAAAGGACATGACTAAAGCAAAAGGAAGAAGCCTTGTCATTTATTGAACCATTAAGTGGAATGGTTCGATATTGAACCAGTAAGTGGAAAATGAAAACCAGCTTTTGGCCTGCAAGTGTCCCTTTGGCAAGGACTCCACAAATGACAGTCTCAGGGTACCCTTTTGTCTCCAAAATCCAGACATCTTGTTTTCTGGGACTAGGAGATCACTACCAAAATCAGTAAGGGATAGCAAGAGTTTTTTTGGAGCAAAAATTCTATTCTCAACTGAAGCAATGCAAACATGACATTTGGTTTTTTTCCTTCAAAATTGTATAAGTTTTGGTTGCTTTTTCAAGAACAGAGGGTCATTTAGACACAAGAT
This sequence comes from Phylloscopus whistleri, assembly GCA_017589585.1. Taxonomy (NCBI): domain Eukaryota; kingdom Metazoa; phylum Chordata; class Aves; order Passeriformes; family Phylloscopidae; genus Phylloscopus; species Phylloscopus whistleri. The sequence continues at coordinate 6,618,946 of JADMLD010001554.1, read as the reverse complement.
GATGAACAGCCAGCCTGGGAAGAGGACTGAAGTTTGTGTTGCACTGAATTCCACATGTAAAACACAGAAAAATGGGTGTGTACAAGGTTAAGAACAGAAATAGATTTTTGTTCCAGAAAATCTGTTACTCTGCTTTCCTCTACTGGTTTTGATGGGGATCTTCTGAGCTCCTAGTCTCAGAAAACAAAATGCCTGTATTTTGGAGAAGAGAGGGTCCTGTATGCCAGGGTAGTGTGGAGCCTGTGGAAGGACAAACTTCATGGGTATTTGACATTCAACCACACAAAAATGTAGGGATTTAGTGGCACATCTGTCTTTGCCTGAATCCTCACTGGCAGCTCTTTCTTTAAAGCACATTTAAAACTCTTCTATTGCAGATACCCCACAACCTCTTCACCCATAACTTGCTCTAATAACTTTTTATAGCAAAGGAAATGAATGTTCTTCTTTAGTCTTCTCTATCAGTTAATTTACATTGATAAGGCTTGATTTAAACCTTGTATTGGTTTTTGCCCTTCCATGGCGTCTTTACAGGGGTCTTTTAATGTCTTTTTCTAACCTGTGGTGGAGAAGAGGACAAAGTGCTTCAGTAAGGCTGTTTCTGTACTGAGACAAGGGGAATAACAACGAGCACCTTCTTGTACTCACAATGCTCCTGTTAGTACCTCTCAGAAAGACACTTGCTGTTTATGGACTAAACTAATAATGTTATAAATACAAAAAGGAAGTTAAAACTTTTTAATAGTTGTGTCTGTGTGCTGGCTGTGTGTTTCAATTTCTGTTTGTAACTATGTGTATTTTCTAACTAGTTCTATGTTGTCAGGGGCACTTGCTGTTGTGATGTGGTTAAAGTAATTGTTAGATATTGTTGCAGTGTTTAGTTACCAACGTTTGTAAGTTCTGTGAGGCTGCCTCCCCGGATTCAGGTAAAGGGACAACACGAGAAAAAAGGGGATCTTCCACCCTTCCCCAAATAACTCAAAAACTGAGACCACCACCCAGTGCCTTCATTGGAAAACAACCCTCCAATCAGAACAAGGCGGGAAGAAATGATTGGTGTAGAACGCATGCCGTTAAGAGCCAATGAGAGCCCGAAGAATCCACCAATCAAGAAAAGGATCCAAAATGGACCAATCCCTGAGGGGACTGAGCCTTTAAAAAGGACTTACCCCCCTCAGAGAGCCGCTTCGCTCTCAGGAACTGTCCTGAGGGGTGGCCCGTGCACGTTTTGGTTTCTCTGACTTGCCGTGAGAGGCTGGGACTAGCCCAGCCTCCTGTTCCTGTAGCCGTTTTTATACCAATAAACACTTGGCCTTTCCTTTTTAACATCCTTGGATCTACGGCCTCGTCATTTAATTGGCAACATTGTAACAATAATGCTGTTTTCCTCCTCCACAGAGGAGACCGCCATGCCACACTGTCTCAAAAGCCTCACAAAAATCAAAATCCATCATATCTATAGCTTTTCCATGCTCCACAAAGCCAGTTATCCCATAAGAGAAGTTAATGAGGTTGGTCTGATATAATCTGCTCTTGACAAATCTAAGTTGTCTGTTTCTTTTTGGCTTATTATGCTTGAGAGGATTAAAAACTGATTATTAATAATTTATCCCAGTATCTTTCCAGGTGTCAGTGTTATGCTACCTTTTCTACAAAACCCCAGATTCCTGTTTTCCACTTTTTAAGGCTGTTCACTTTTATTTGTCTTTCCTCAGGCCTCTGGGACTATTCTCAGTGACTTTTTGAAGACAATCACTAATGGTTTGGAGGTTGTTCTAGCAAGTCCCTTAAGCACTCCAGGGTGAATTTCATCAGGCCCTACTATTTTATGTGAATTAATCTTATTTATTTAAATACCCTGCTCTATCCCTGCTCTCACCTGTGTGTCTCTCCTCTTCCTCAAGCTAATTTTCTTCAAAGGTAGAAGCACAGATGGTGTTAAACACTTCAGCCTTCTCTATCTGTCCTTATCTGCCTCCACTTCCTTTCTTTATTATTACCTTTATCTAGAGCTTTTTCCTAAGCTTGAGCAATTTATGATTCATTTTGTGCTGTAGCTTCTCAAGGTTTATTTCAGGCCAACTCAGCTTGATCCATGCATCTACTGGTGTGTTTAGGCCATATCCACTCAGAGAGCAGACTGGTTTAAATTGTGTCTCTGGTGCAAATGTACTCACTGAACAGGCAGTCTGGAGTTTCTCTCCTCTGCCAGTGTGCAATTTATACAGTTTGATGTACTGGACTTCCTGTGCCTGTTTGAAAATTGTACCCAATGCCAGTGGATTGTCTAAGACACAGTTGGTATTTCTGACTTGGCCTGCATATTTTCTTCTGTGCACAAAGGCAACAAGATGGAAATATGGAATGGGAATTCACAGCTGAATGCAAGAAGCCTGTAGTTTTCAGAACTGTGTGTTCAGGATGCCATATAATAGGGATACTGGGGAATGGCATTATCTTCTCCATCAGCCTGAAATCCAGAAGAGAGGAGTGCTTCCAGCTGCCACTGGGACAACTTAGGACTCTCTATAAAGGAAAGACTTTTATATAGATAAGATTAGCCTACTGCTTGTGAAATCTTAAATAGCAACAACCTACAAGGGTATCTCTTTGCACCAAGATTTTTGGAGGTGTCACTGGAAGAGTAATTTTGTCTTGAAAAGGCTGGGAGATATCTTACAGGGTAACTTATGGAATACTTGAAGCACTGTGGCTGTGCAGCAGGGCTTTGGGAAACTGCCTCACAGTGATGAGAGTTCTGTGGAAGGAAGGGTTTAGTTTGTCATTATTTGCCGGAAAGGTGAGAGGGATTCCAAGGCTGTTAGCAACCTCTGAAAGAACCTCAGCCAAGCTGCTGCATCAGGGCTTGTTCAGAGGACCATACTGGTCCCTGGGTTTCCTCTGGGTTTATCCTGAGCACTGAGAAGGGAGTTGCTGAGTGAAGCAGAGCTTGCTCACTCTCCTCAGCCTCCCTCTGCTCCAGCCCCATGGGAATGGCACAGGAGCTGCTCCTCTGGCACTGGGGTGTGACACCACTCTGGACTTGTTCTGGCATGACTGCCTTGTGGCATCAAGAATCCTGGAATCAGGAGACCTGCTTCTTTTCTGATGTGAGCAATGTTCATCAGATGTAATGAAATGCACATTTAAGGATTCCCCATTGCAGCAGGAGGTGTGCAGGAGTCTTTGATAACAGTAGCTTTGGGAATTGTTTTTTTTTCTTCTGACGTGTTCTAAGCCACCACAGTTCTAGTGGGACCTGTAAGGATTTGGCACCCCTGGATATTACAGGGCTTTTGCTGTGTAAAATATGTAAATATTAATTCAAGAGTTGATTCAAAAGATGCTCTCTCAGGAAGGAGGTTTTATGGAGGTGTTACTGCTTGGGATTTTTTGGTCTGGAAGCATTGCCTGGAGGGCTGGATCAGTGCTCAGGAGCCTGCATGCATAGGAAGTAGCAAGGGAGTTCACTGCAGCACAAGAGAGAGAATAAGGCCCATTAAATACAACATATTTCTAACAGCAGTGTTATTATGTACCTGAAGTGTTGACAGTAAAAGAGAATAGAATCCCCTTTTATTTTTAAACCTGTGACAGATTGGGAGACAAATCTATATGCAGCTGTATCAACTTGTTACTTCCATTTTGCTTTGTAAAGGCAATTTTGATTGCAGAGCTGTCCTGTGCCACACTGTAGACTCCACTGAGACTTCATGTTGCACTGAATCAGCAGGCTGTCAAGCCTTGAAAATCATCCACTCAGACAAGGCTTTCACTAACAGATAACTATTTCGTGGCCAAGAAAATCCTGTTTCTTAGGAATCTGTAACAATTCAAACTGAGAAAGGGAGTAGCATCTACATGTCTGTCTCATATCAGCAACCCTTGTGCTATAGAAAAATAAAATTTACTGCTTTAGTCATTCAAAAATGTCTCTGTCTTGCAGCAAGTTGTTGGGGGTCCCAAAAAACTCAGGAATCAACTGGAAAATCTTCCAAACTGGGGTGTTGCATAAAGGACTGCTCAGGCTCCTTGGGTGTTCTGCAGGACACAGGTGTAATTTTCAGGTATCTAGCTTGTAAAATTTCATTTCTGGCAAAGGGATGCTGTGGAAGTCTGAGCTCATACACAAATTTAAATAAGAATGTCTAGAGCTGAAAGGCAGTATGTGGAAGGTGTGTGAGACCAGAGACATGCTTGTAGGATTTGGCTTCTCCAAGGTCAGAAGTTGCTTAGGTTGTACTGAAAAGTAGGCAGGGATCTATTTTTTAAGTCAAGATAGAGAAGAAATGAAAAAGTTAGTACAGAATGCTACATCCACCATGTGCTCTTGTGACTTTTGGTCTGAATTTGTACCAGACTCAATCTCAATTGGAAACGTAATGTTATCAGCAGACTCCCCTAAGATTTGCATTTGAAGCATTGTTTTCCATTGCCTTATGTCTTCGGGAAAGGTTTTTTGTGTGTCTGTGGTGGATGAATTCTTCAGAACTCAAAAATCTCCCTATGCATCACATGACAGGCAGCAAACCACCACAGATGATGGTGCAGTCTTCCTGCATTGGTGGAAGATTGCTTTTAGGAGGAAGCAGTTTTAGTGAAATGGTATGGATAATGTTTGGTTTAAAATGGTAATGGGAGATGCACTCTAGAGAGCATGAATGCATATTGAACAAGAAAAAAATGCCTGATCTGCAGAGGGACCTGAGACAGTATCTTCCTTCCCTTCTCTGGAAGTGCCTCTGCTCATGTATGTGGTGGTGACGGCTCTCTGCACCAGTTTGTAGAGATCCTGCTGCATCTGCAGGTGGGTGAGATACAGTTTCTTTAAGGAACTGAGGCATTTTGCAGTTCACTAAATATTTTAAATAAGCCTCTTGTCACAGAAGCATGAATTTCTACTCCCTAGTTGCACTCTTTGACCTGAGAAAGAGAAGCCTGGAGACCTGGTTCTGTCAAAATCTGTGTTTCTTAGTGAAATGAGGACAGAACCATGGTGATGAGTAGTCCTGCATGGAATTTCAGCTTTTCCTCCTCCTAATTCTGCTTTGGACCTTGACATTTGGACAGTTGTGGTTTTGTTTTCTTTAAAGTCCTAGGCAGGAAAGGACAAGGACAGAGCAAAATATGCAAGTACTCATTTGATTAAACACTTGATTTAGTCTATGTAAACCTTTTGTCTTAGTTAAATATCCATTTGGAAGCTTTGATAGCTTACAATATGAGAACATGAATTCAGGGTTCTGAAAGTGGCTGGGGAGATGCACAGGTTGAGAGGTGCATTTCAGACCTATGAAATATCTTCCAATGCCTTTCCCAAAGGGTCCCAGCTTAGCAAGCACTCGGAATTCATGAGCATCGCTAAGGTAGGCAACTATTTCCCTGCAGTGCTGAAGTATGTTCAAGTATGTGAATAAGATGGAGTCAGATAAATAATTTAAAGAACTCTGCTTTACAGCACTGGTGAAACTTTATGAAACACAAAGATATCTTCCCTTCTATTTATTAGCATTTTATTTATTGTTAATGCCTCCATACTTCCGTGAATAAAGATATTAATAAATAAAATAGCATTAAAACATTTACTCTTGTACAATTATATCAGCTGTGCTGGATAGTCAGTATGGTTACAAAGTCCCTACAGAAAGTCTCTACTAACAGTTAGCACTGTTATCAGTTTGTCCCAAGTATATAATAATTTCCAGCACTAGACTTACAGAATTTTCATTCAAGACAGAAGAAAGTAGTCAGACTAATGAGACAATGTGAAAATAGATGTTGTTCCCCACTGAACCAATACTGTGAAAACACATGCCTGAGATACTGCTGAAAAGGAAAAACCCCTGGCACTTAAATGAACAGAAGAATTATTATTTTGGAGTTCTCAGAGCCCTTTGCCTCTGACCTTTCTGAAGGTCTCATTATGGACCTTCATAAATAAAAGCAGGTCTGAAACTGCCATGATTAGAGAACTCTAGATGATTTAAGATATGATTGGTAATTGCTTGTGTGCGTGTGAAGACGTTTTACACATTTTGTACAAAATTTGATTATTTTGAATAAATTAAGAAGGATGCCTGGCACTGGGAGCCAGGTGCACTGGCTTCATTACTCTGCTTGAAAGAATGGCTGTAAATCTTACGTATCAATTTGTTCGTATAGCATGAGGAGCTGTGCATTTACATCTGTTTGCCCTTTTCCACCTGAAAGAAATAAATCACTGAAGCAACAAGCTTTCTTTGTGTGGTGTTGCTTTAGGATACCTGTCTGGAAATCTGACAGCTGATAGGTTAGATGTTCGGCCATTATTTGATGCATCAATCCATTCTGAAGCTTTCTAAAGGATTCTCTCACTTTTATACTTTAAGAGTTTAGGAACATGTAATAGAATGGACAGTGTTTCAGTAGGTTATGTAATGCAGTCAGTATGAATTGAAGTTCTATTGTTCCTGATAAATTGCTGTTACACAATTGGCTGTCTTTCAGGGCACTATTGATCTTTATTAGCCTCAGAGAATGTATTTTTCCAGGGTGCATTCCCAGCCTGCCATGCCCACATGGCTCACTGTGGCTAGGAGTGGAGCTGGTGCAGACGTAGAACAAAGCTGCAAGCAATTTGGCAAGACTACACTGGATGCTGTGGACTGTTTGTACTTCCAGTGGTTCAGCTTTAAAGAGAGCAATTCTCTTGTGCAGTCAAGGTTAAAATGAAGGCTATTAATTTCTGAAAAGATCATGAGAACTGGACAAGTGAAGAGAATTGTCCACCGAGGAGTCTATTTTTGTTTTAATAGTGCTCTTTCGGAACAATTTAAACTGAAATCTGAGCAGGCTTGAGGTCTCCATTTTATAATGGTGAAGGGTAGTGCAGTGCCCTTGGGCTCTGCTCAGCTGCCACCCTTTGTTTTCAATAGTTCCTGCCTCTATGAAAATGGTAACATGGCCCATAACGAGTAAAACTGTCGAAATACTGCCTATGCCTCAAGTAAATGAATACAGCGGTCTTGTAGTGGGATCACAGAATAAGGGGATGTCTGGAGCTGGAAGGAACCTCTGGAGATCATCTAGTCTCAAAGCAGCCAACTAGAACAGGTTGATTGGGATGTTGTTCAGCTGGTCTTTGAGTATTTCTAAGCTTGGAGACTCCACAGTCTCTCTGGGCATCCTGTGCCAGACTTGATCCTTCAGTTCCTTAATCATCTTTGTGGCCTTGTGCTGGTCTCCCTCCAGTATGTCCATCTCTCTCTGGTCCTGGGAAGCTCAGACCCTGCTTCTATGCATTGTATGTTTCTTTTTCATGTTTTTGTTGGGACCTCCTTGTGCATCCATGCAGTCCTTTTGCAACCACCTTTTCTTGACTCACTGCAAGGGCTGTCCTTGGGTTTGGAAAACATGGTCTTTGAAAAGTCCCTCATCAAAAGTCCCTCATCAAAAGTCCCTCATCCCCAGCTGTGAAGCAGAATTTACCTTTGCAGCTTAACCTAATTTGCAAGACTACTCTTTCTCCTTGTGCAGGAACCACCTACAAGTTTTGCTGGTATTTTTCAGGAAACCTTAATGAAACAAGAAAGACAACTGACATTGTATCCTAGCTCTGTGGTGACTAGGATATTCTAAAGGTTTAGAATAAAATATTATTGTCTCATTTTTTCCAAAGGCAAAATGAATAGCCTGTTCGATACCATGACTTTTCACACACCTAAAAAAATATTAAGGGCTTTGATTCTGCATTTTTTTCCCTGTCAGATACTGGATTATTTTCTCCATTTTTTCATCAGCCTCTGTATTGTCATTTGGGTACAGCAAGCCCCCATTTAAAATTTGTAGTGTGTCCTTTCCACTCCAGTACTCTGTGTCAAAATTTCCATATCAGTGAGATTCTTCATGGGGACACTACATTTTATGGAGTAATAGAATAATTTGGGTTGGTAGGCACCTTTAAATCCCACCTAGTCCAACCCTTCAGTGAGCAGGGACATCTTCAACCAGAGCAGGTTGCTCAGAGCCCCACAAACCTGACCTTGAATGTTCTGGTAGTTCAGCACCCTCATTGTAACAAATTTTCTCCCTTACATCTTGTCTGAATCTACCCTCTTAATATACAATAGGTTTGGATGCTGAGAAACAAAGAAAATTAAAACACCTCTGTGGGTTGTTAGGGTCTTTAAGGGTGTCATTACAGAAGAAGGACTAAGCATTTCTGTTGAGCTCACTCAGGGTCCCAACACAGAGCCAAAATGTGCTTGGAGACCATATGGATGATGATTAATTGCACTTTCCCACTCCCATTCAAGTTGCCTCCTTCCTATTGAACTCTGAGAATTTGTTTATGTGTTACAATTTTCACCATTTGAAAGCAAGCTTTAATAGGTGCTGCTCAGTGCAGTAAAACATTGCACTTGGTTTGTAGTTACCTGTCAAAGGTTTGTTTACAAGAGCTTTATAAATCAGTCTGTCACATTTCACCTTTTCATTGGTAAATCCCCTTCTCCCTGTCAGGGAGCAAGGTGAGATGATAAAAGCTTCCATAGCACAGTGTATGAATAGAGAGCAGAGATAAATATTCCCATTAACAGAAAGGAATAATATTTAGGAAAAATTACAAAATCACAGAATAAGTCAGGTTGGAATGGACCACGGTGGGTCACCTGGTCAAACCTCCCTGCTCAAACAGGGCCATTGCAGGGCACACATAGCACAGCAGTGTGCCCCAACAGTTCTTGAACATCCCCAGTGAGGGAGACTTCACACCTTCTGGACAATTTATTCCAGTGCTTGGTCACCTGCACAGTAAGGAACCTTCTCTTTATGTTCATGTGCAGCTTCCTGTGCCTCAGTTCCTGCCTGTTGCCTCTTGTCCCACTGCCTGGCACTGCCGAGCAGAGCCTGGTCCATCCTGTGATCCCTCCCTGCAGACACTGACAGACATTGATGAGGTTCCCTCTCTCTGTGTCTCTTCTCCAGGATGAACAGGCCCAGCTGCCTCAGCCTCTCCTCAGAAGTGAGGTACTTCTGTCCCCTCATCATCTTTTAACCATCCTCTAATCATTGGCCTTCATGTCCCCCAGGGCACTGCTGGCTCACAGACAGCATGTTGTCCCTCTGGACTCCCCAGAGTCTGCTCTCCAGCAGCTTGGTTCCCAGTATTAAGCTTAAAAATTTAAACAGAAGTGGGGAAAAATATTGAAATGAAAATTGGGATATAGGACAGGGATTGTATGTGTTGAATTCCTATTGGAAACTGCAGAATATGTGGACACCTTTAACTAAGTAGTTCCCTCAATGCTGATAGCAGCATGCCTGAATCTGCATCACAGAAGTGGAGTGTGCATGTAAAGATTGCCTGAAAAAGCTTCACTTCCTTTCTTTTAGAGGGGATTGAACTTGAGATACACACAACAAATAATGTTTTCAATATTTTTTCAGTATTTTGAAAACTGAAATCAAGAAATTACTTTAAAACAAGTGGCACATTCTCTAAATTGCCGGTGCACAAACAGAAGACTTAAATACTGTGTGTTTCTGAAACAGAAAATGCGTGCTAACAGACAGGAAGTAAATGCACACTAAGAATTGTAATATAAGCTAGAACTAAAGTGGAGGTGCATGATCACCAAAAATAAAAAAAATAAAAATAAAAATAAAAATCCACTAAAAAACTCTAGATAATTTAGTGTTAGCAGGCAAAATGCCCTCAGGATTCAGTATGTGCATCAATGAGATAAGCAAATAGGAACTTACTGCTCTTCGATTCATAAAATTTTTATACTAAAGATATAAGAAAGAAGACAAGTCAGAACTAGTTAGGTATTCATCAGATTGCCTTCTGGAGAGGACAACAAAATTAACCTCCTCTTTATTTGATGATAAGCAAACACAAATGCATAATTTTCCAGTTTGCAAACCTTCTGTATAAAATGCCATTAGAAAAGGAATGCAAAACTTACTTTCAGGTGCATTAGTTTTCAGAGGTCTCGGAGGGAGTTCTAAGAAAAAAAAGACACCAAAATAAACCAACCAGAATATAGCCTTCCCTGTTGCATCGTTTGCAAAGCCTCACAGGATCAGACAGATGGTTTAATGCACTGCTCTGACTGAAATGCTCAATGGAGTAATGATGGAACAGGACAGGCTCTGGGCCAGTTGGGGGAGATCCCTGATGACCAAACCATGGTTCTGCAGTGAAGGGCACCATGACAGGGCTGTGTGACCACAGCCACCCACCAGCTGTGCAGCTCCTCTGCAGTTCGGTCTGCAAGGGAGGCCATTCCTTTGCACTCTAATCTCCCCAGGGAGCACACAGCTCACACAGCCTGGGGACCTGGTCTCATGTGAGGATACAATGCCAAGTAACCTTTTGAAATTTCAGTCTCAAATAGTCACCGAAGGCAACCAGGAGTGAAAATTATTTCATTATAGTCCTAGTCTGACTGAATCACTACTGAAATCGCTCAGCTTCTCGGCACCATTCCTCTGTTATTTCCTTGTTAGCACATGCCACTGTCAGAACAGAGAGATTATTTATTGCCCTTCAGCACTAAAGAAGAAAGTTAACTGCAGCAACACGTCGTGGAAAAGGGATTATTTATTGTAACATATATGGCATCCTTTGCATTCTGTGGAAATCCTAGTGTAAATTTGTTCATTATGCAAATATTTGGATCCTCTGGATCTTTACATAAGCTAGTGTTGCTCGTGTTCCAGGAGATGTGCCTGCAGTTTACAGCAGAAATAGGGCTGTAGCAGGGTGCCTGCTTTGTGATTGCACTGTGGTGTGCATATTGCTAAATGGACTTTCATCAAGTCTCCTGGTTCCAACCTGCCCTTCAGAGCCCAGGGCTGAGTGTGCTGACCTTCCACATACTTACTGTGGTGCTGAATTGGGTTTTGCAGCTGGTGGTAATGCTATAACAGCAAGACTGAAGTACAGTCAGATGTATGGGGGGGCTTAAATCCGAGGATGTCTAGATTTGTGAGGCACCCATATATAAACATTAAAAGAAATATTTCCTGTCTGCAGCTGAAGGTCTATTTAGATAATTTTGAGTATAGTTTTGTACTATAATTCTAAATTATTATGTTGTTGTAACACTGCTCATGAACTCTCTATGGACTCAAAGCAAAATATGAGGTTTTTTTACAATTTTCTCTGGAGATATTTTGTACAATTGCTACATTTTCACTTGACCATAATGTGATAATTCTGCTCTTAGTGTTGACTCCCATCAGCAGCCCGACCATGACACAGGAGCGCTGAGACTGTTACTGACAGTAAGGCAATGAACTTAGAAGAGCTCAGCTTTTAGTTTCAGGAAGCCTCTCCCTTCCCATGGGCTGGAGACTATTGCAAGGGCTACAGGGCTCATCTGTTCAGTTATTTCATACCACTGTGACTGACATCAATTTAAGTCTGGCAGCCAGGATGCTGGACTGGCATGCAGGGTGCACTGGATATGCTCTTAGCTCTGCCAGCGGCAACACCTGATATACTGACCCAGGCAGGATACATCTCTCTGCCTCCTTTTCCCCACCACTTTGGGGTTTTACCACAGTGGCAGATCTAACTCTACAACCCTGCTAAATGTGTTTGGAAACAGTTGAGGACAACACACAAAACCCTGCTCTGTAAAGCAGGAAATGTGTTAAGTAGCATCTTGGCAGGACTATATTTGCTCCTGTGGCTTCTAAAGACTTACTGGATTCTGATTTTCAACCCTGTTTGCTTCTTCCATGTTATACCTCCTTTTGAAGTGAGTTGTGCTTGTCACCTTGGTACTGACTTGGTGATAGAAGAACAGATGAAGATGATGACCCTGCCTGGATGTCTCAGACGTGTGCAATAATCCATGGTGATGCTAAGCATGCCTGGAAGAAGCTCTTCCTCATTCTAGCATTCTCCACTCTACGGATCTCTGCAGTTGTTTCTGTAAATTAGAAAGGTTAGAAAGCCCTTGAGGTCATGATGCTGCACTGCCTTTGCTAGATATACAGTATAGTTAAAGAAAATAGCAGGTATATTAAACTTGGTAGCTCACAGAGCTACTCTGCAAAGGGATGAAGTCTACAGGAGGAAATGGGACTGTTTGCAGAGCTTTAAAACTCTCAGTCAACCTTTAAAACTCTCTGTTTATCTTTTCTGAAGACTGAGTTTGACAGAATTAGGATCAAAAGTCTGACAGGTATCAAAAGGGAACCAGGTGTGCTCCACCCAGGTCTGCAAGATGCTGATCTGGTCAGTAGAATATGTATATACTAGGTTTACTTTTTTACCAACTTCCCTTTTTCTGTTTAAAAATGCATAAATTTTGGAAGATAAGTTTTCTCAAATTCAAAATCTGAGACCAATTAAGAAAGAGATCACGAAGCCTAGTGACAAGGCATTCATTTGGGAAACACAGCTTTGTTTTCCATTCCCTGCTCCAGAAGAGACAACTGTCCCTACTCCAGAAGAGTAACTGTGACCACACTTCCTCACGATTATGGTGGAGGAGGCCATGTTTTGCAGAAGGAGGCGGGACTTTTCCCTTCTGTTGCAGTGGATACAGGCTCAGCACATCCCACTCCTGCTTTTCCAACTCTTTCCCTGCCATTTCGCAAGGTGCAGTTTATGCCATGTCTGGGCTGTGCAGCGTGGGAATGCCCTGGGATTTGCAGTCAGGGAATTTCAGTGTTGTTGCTTCTCATCCTGAGCTGATGTTCCACCCTGTGGTTGTCACTGCTGGTGTTAGAAGTTCTCACAGTGTCAGGAGCAGCTGCACCATTTTCTGGATGAGAAAAGCTCCTTGTAAACGAATGCCAGTGAGTCCCCACACTTGGCATTCAGACCTGCTCTGCTGAGAATGCACAGCATCAACCAGCAGAAGAGGGCTGGAAAGTCTGAGAGCAGCTGAATTCACAGCAAGTCACTGCTTTAATTTTTGTCAACAGCTTGCAAGGAATCAGCAGAGATGGCTTAGGAAGCTGCATTTACTTAAAAAAGGGGGAAAAAAAAGGAGTGGGGTTATAGCCGAGGTAATTCAAATGTATTGCATAAAACATAGTTATTTACTATTAGTTAGCCCTAGTAACAATTATTTAGCTGTTCTTTTTCTTTGAAAATAAAGAGAAGAAAGTTTTAGAAACTAAATTCTGAAACCAGTCAAAAGCAGGAAGATTTAAAATCGTTTTAAAAACCCTACCTGAATAGGCAAAAATTTTAGGGCTTTGTGGTGCTTATTTCTCTTTTTAAAATTTCCTTTCTTTGGTTGGATCTGAATGTGCTTCATTCTGGCCAAATACTATTTTGAGTCTTCCATACCCCTCAGCTCCTTTTCCTCCTTCAGTCATTTTTCTTTCTTTTTAAAAAAATCTTTAATGAACAAGATGCGAATGAAAATCAGAAGTCATAAATATCTCCTGAAGTCTTTGATAAAATTAGTCTTTATGTGAAGGAATAACAGTACGTGCATTTAGAGATTCCTGCCTGCAGGAGTTCTGTGAAGCAGAGTAGAGACTCGTCTCTGCTCTGGAGGGGTCTGTTGTCAGCTTGAAAAACCACCTTACGTCCACGAAGAAAACTTGGGAATGTGGCAAGGAACTTGGAAACATCAGCAATGGAACAGTATGTGCTTGAGCTGAAGCTAGAACCTGTGGATCCTCTTGCTGTATAGTCATTAATTTTTACACCTTGTGCAGAATCCCTCTAACTGATTTAGTTGGTAAAGTCTTTCTATCTTGCACTTCTTCAGTGAGATGTTCAAGAGAAAGAGCATAACACATGGAGTGCCACTTTCAACTGAATTAATCTCTAAGTAGATGTCATACAGGGTTGTCTGGACAGGGTTGTCCAGATCTGAATGTTGATTCCAAAAATGTGAGTAAATTTCTTTCCTTAGCACTTCTCATGGTTAATGTAGTAAATATGTGTGTGTCGAAGCAAAGAGAGGAATTTTGGTCTGAAAGCTGTACTGAAATCAGGTTGTAATATAGTGATAGCCTGGCAAAAAGTAATAATTTCCCATGAATATTGTGGTCTTTAAATATATGAATGTATTTCTAAAACCAGTCTTCCTTCAATTAATCTTTCATTGAGAGCCTAATATTCAGCAGCACTTCAAAAAGTTCACAGTTAGCTTCCTCTGTCCTTTTTCTTCTCCATTTGTTTTTCCCTTTAACTAAGGGAGGAATAATTTTGCCTGCTTAACAGCAGAGCAGTGAAGTACTGCTTCAGTGTGTGGTTTGTGCAGAAGAAAGGGTTGCTATAAAGGCATTCCTGAATGGTTTCAGTGCTGCGCTCTGATGATAGCAATTCCTTCTGTTTGCACACTTGGAGTCGGATAGAGAGTGCCTTTTTTGGTAGACCATATGTTTAGTAAGTAAGTGACCTTGATCCTTTGATTGGGAGAACATCATTCAAGCTTGTGAGCAGCATGTGACTCATGAGCTGTTGTTTAAGGGTTTGTCCTCTGAGTTTGATTCCTGGCAAGCATATTGCTGAAGGTCTCCTTGGAATGCCAGACCTCTCCTATGAAATGCCATGCACGTTGTAGCAGCCACGGAATGATGACGTGCTCTTACATGCACTCCTCCATCTGAAGTGGTACCACAATGCTGGGCAAGGTTGCCATCAACAGTTTGTTCTGTGTGCTGGTTTTGATCCCTTTGGAGACACACAGAAATAGCTCCTACTGAAAACACGTTGTGTGATCCTGTGTTGACAGACACCCTGCAATGTGGTTCCTCAGCATGAGCAGGTTTGTGAATGTGTAATTCTCCAGAAATGCTCCCTTCAGAGATCAGTAGGTCTTGTGTTACACATGGCTGCTAGGAAACAAGCAAACACCTATTCTTTTGTCATCTGTGTGAGAGAAGGACTTGGTGCTGGTGGATCAGAAGCTGGACACAAGCTGGCCATGTGTGTTGGCAGCCCAGAAAGCCAAACATGTTCTGAGCTGCATCAGAACGAGTGTGGGAGCAGGGGAGGGAGGGGATTCTGCCTCTCTTGCTGCTCTGCTGAGACCCCACCTGCAGACCTGCATCCAGCTCTGGGCTGCCAGCACAGGAAGGACAGGGAGCAGGTCCAGAGGAGGGACACCAAGGTGGTCAGAGGGATGGAGCACCTCTCCTATGAGGAAAGGCTGAGAAAATTGAACTTGTTCAGGCTGGAAAAGAGAAGGCTTTGGGGTAATCTAATTGTGGCCTTCCAGCACCTGAAGGGTACCTACAGAAAGCTGGAGGGGAACTTTGTACGAAGACCTGGAATGACAGGACAAGGGAGAATGGATCCAAACTGACAAAAAGTAGGTTTAGTTTAGATATCAGGAGAATACTTTTTTACTATGAGGGAGGTAAAGCACTGGCTCAGGTTGCCCAGAGAAGCTGTGGATGTCCCATTACCAGAAGCCTCCAAGGCCCGAGGAAGCAACCTGGTCTAGTGAAAGGTGTCCCTGCCCATAGCAGTGGGGTTGGAACCAAATGAGCTTTAAGGTCCTTGCAACCCAGACCATTTTATGATTCCATGAAGAGTTTCTTACCAGCTCAGACATCATTCTTAAAAGCCAGGTAATATCTCTACAATCCAAAATACATATTCTTGAAGACTATGAATTTCCTTGTGCTGCTAGAAATCATATTTGTAGTACCTTGATTCACTTGACACAAAGTGAGTTTCTTACAGTTATTACATCACTGAAAATATTAATGGATTTTCGCATTTTTTTGAAGTTGTTTGCATGAGATGAACATACATCAGGAGATAATAAACTTTTACTGGCTCTAATATTCCTGAAGAAGAAAGACTTTTTATTATAGTTTAGTAGAAAGACAATCTTTCAATTTTTATTTATTTTTTTTAATATCTTCCTTCAGGAAACTAAATAATAGAGAACATGATCCATAGGAATTAATCATATGACTACAGGATATACTTGTCAAGAAAGTATTAGATTGTTTGGAACTTTTCTTACATTTGTACAGATAATCTGTATTTTTAAGGACTTCTCAGGGTTTTCCTTTCAATATTCAATACTTAGAACAAAAATACTGACAAAATTTCCAACTAAGTATGTTGATGAAATATGTCAAATGATGAACCTCAGATGGTGAATTAGTTAACTGATTAAGTATTCATTGCACACCTATCTTATTTTGAGAGTTGATGCATGATGCAAATGAAATTAGATAATGCACTTTTAGTTCATATGTGAGAATATCTCTTTTTTTTCTGGAAGTATCAAGTTGAAAATTCAATGACTAAGAGTTGTGTAATATTTTTTGAAAGCAGGAGTTTGGAATGGGAGGCTGTTGAGGTAAACACAGGCTAGCAAAATTTTTTTTTTTTTTTAATTGTGCTAAAAGACTAAAGATTTTTCTCTCTCTTCTTAAAATGAGCTTTCTGATATAAAGCATAAATATTACCCCCCCCAACTTGTCATTCACAGTTAGAGACATTCTTGTTAGATATGCTTGTCTTTCCCTAGTTTTTAAAAAGTTCTCCAGAATTGCCCTTGGTTCTCCAAGAGTAGCACTGCAAAAGTCCGATAATCCAATTGTTTCAGTCAGTTACCCAGAACAGAGCTGCTGAATGCTGAAAATCTAACCTAAGGAAAGGCTAAACCCCCCTCAAATTATAAATTATTCTGCAGACATCTTTGGAGCCCAGTCTGGGCCCATGTAAGTGAATAACTGCCCTTTTCTGTGGGATACCTTAGTAGCCATTATTATAAAATAATGATCTGATATTTTAAAAATTGATATTAAGTATTTAGGGGTATGCAGTTCCCTCTCAGTATTGGGAGGTATTCAGCTCTAGGAATTGCACGGCATATTTAGTTCAAATTCCAGGGGATCACAGTTACTTTTTGCATTTGATAAATATTATGAACAAGAGTTTTTATTTTTAAGGATCAAAGAAACCTTAATTTAATACGCATGTTTCATTCACTTTCATCTCGAGTCTGAGCACTAACGAAAACACCCTTGTTCATTAAAATTAACCTTAGGTTTGCCAGAAAGGTTCAAATATTTTATGTTTTGAATTTGAAAAGGGGCATTAAAAGATGATAATTTCTCTGACTACAATTTGTCATTATAAATGTGTCACACTACTCAGATTGTGCTTAGTTTGGTGTAGGTGGCAGGTTTATTTTGTGACATAATTTCTGCACTTCTCTTTCAACATCTTTTTTTATTTTTCAGAAACTAGGATTTCCAATTTATGAAAATCATTAAGCCTATCCAATCCAAGGAATATCTTCAAAATGAACACTTGGGGATGTGTTAGTTATTAGAAATCGGGATGGAACTTCAGACACACCCATTCTTTATTTTGCGTGGATTCTTACTGCTGCCTGCATAGAATGTTCTGGTGTTATTTATGATTATATTGTATTATTTCATTTTTCAAATTATTATTATATAAAAAGGATGCAGGTTAATTTTGGATGTTGTAACCTGGGGGCTGGGAGCAATTTAGTTGCCTTAATGCTGCTTTCTTCTCAGGCTTTCCTGCGTTTCCTTTTGCTTTTTTCATGTGGTAATATTCATACTGTATCCAGTGGTGTAATTTACTGATTGCATGCAAATTGATGTGATTTTTTTTTTCTTAAAGGACAGGGTGTTTTCTTTTACTTATCCCTCTCTCCCCACTTTTGCTTTAAAACATCCACACCAGCTTTTTAATAACAGGAAAGGTAGAACAAGCCGTAATCTTCCAAGTTTCTTGTGAAAAGAAGCACAGCTGAGTTACACAAGGAGCTTAAAGAGAAGTCCAGTACCAGTTAATTCCAATTGTCTTGGCATTTAATACAGTGTCTGTGTGCATGGAGTGATCTGCAGCTGCTTGTTCCACTCTTACAGGCAGTCACACTGTGACAAGTAGAAAAACAGGATAAGGCAAGTTGAATGCATTATTCTTTATGCTTGTTTGCAGTTCAGCCACACAGAGCACATGGCCTTCTCTGACACTGAACACCTTCAAAATGTGAATAATCCACTGAGGGCTGCTTGTCTGCCATTGTTTAAAGCATCTCTCTTATGGGGAGGTCATTTTAAGATTGTCAGGTCTGCCATCAGCTCAGCTGGCATTGCTCTTGTCCCTGAGTGCTCTTTCCTCCTCTCTGCTGGGCTCCAAACCAGAGCCTCATGGCTGGCTGGTCAGTTCCTCTGAGGCTGGAGAAAAAAAACATCTGAGTGTGCAGATACCGCAAATTCTGCAATAGAAATTATTTTAGAAAAACAGCCTTAAAACACTTTTGCACAACATGTAACTGTTGTAGAAATTGTTTTTACTACTTGAGTAGCTCTGTGTATTATTTAAGGAGACTGTATTAAAATTACTCAATTTCCCCACCTCACTTAAAAAAAACAAAACAAAACAAACTAGACAAAGGTGTGTATGAACCTTGTTCTCTTATTTGATAAGCACTTTTCCTCTGAGTTGAAGAAGGCTGGATGGTATTTAAGGGTTTGATTCTTTACTTTCAACAGCTTCTGTGTATTAAGTCAAGCCTTGTGTGCTTGGAACAGATTCTTATCCAGCTTATGCTGCCGTGTTCCATTATCATCCATCCATGAAAATGAATTCCCTCCCTGCCTCACCATGCAATTCCTGTTACATTGGATAAGAGGGATGGAAGCATGTAAATAAATCTGCTTTAGAGAAGTGCATTTCACTCAGAATAGGTTGGCAGTTTGCAAATAGCTTAGCAGGGTACTTGAGACAGCTTAATGATTGTGTAAGAGCACCCGAAGGTGTATGAGGCAGTGCTGACACGTGCCAGGATTGTCGGCACTGCTTGGAAATGTGGTGGAAAGCAGGGGGACAGAGGAGGGGAAACTTCTGAAACTGAATAATGCCCACAGCTGGATATGGGCTCTAGAGCATCATCAGATGCTTTCTCATGAAAACCCCACAAATGTAGGCCAGCTCCTCTGATCTGACATCATAGGGTATCTATGTCCCTATGAGATAACATAAACCTGGTTCCATTTGCACACTGCCTTCAAGTAGTCTCCAGGGTTTAATTACATACCTGTACCTCTTTAAACCTTTGTCTGGTTTACATTTTATAAATGACTCTTTGCTTTAACTCATGTTTTCATCTTGTTGGAGACAAGAATGATTTTGAGCTAATGGTGCCTTCAGTGTGAGAGAGTAGTTGTTGAACTGAAGTAACATGTAAGGGAAAGCAGGAGATGGTCAGGGAGGCATTAAAAATTAGGAAATGCTAAGAAGATTTGAGGGAAGGCAGCCAGACATCTCTCAGGGGTGAAGTACAAAAACTAAAGCATCACAGGTTGAAACAATGGAAATTCCTATTTTAGGTGGAGGTAACTAAATTTCACCATGAAACAGTGGAAGAGATTACCCAGAGAGATTGTGGGAGCTCTATCCTTGGACAGTTTCCAAATTCAGCTGGGGAAGATCCTTAATGATCTACTCTTAATTGGAAGTTAATGTTTTGGACAGGGAGTTGCTCCAGGTGATCTGGTCCTGGCCAGCTTGAGTGACTTTAGTTACCTGCAGGAACCATCCCTATTCAGCAAATCTTCACTGCAACTTAGCTCGGGGCAAGCCTAGGCCTGATGTGCAGATGAATTTAGGATTAGTTTGCGAAGAGTTCTGAGGATCTGGGACATCACTCTTATTTATGTTCCTTTACTCTCCATTTCTGAAAAAAAAGCTTGAGAAAAGGAAGGTGTGTATCCAGGCCTCCCTTTATTCCACAGGGAAAGAATAGCATATCCCAACCTCTTTCTATGTCCTAACTCAGATTTTCTTTAAGTTGATAACATTTCACAAAGGCAAATTCCTCAGTGATGGTGTGGTTAGAAGGCACTCCCAGCTTCTCAGTGCCCTTTCTTGCCCTTGGGCAGCTGAAAGCCAGCTCGATTTTTGTCTTTCAGAGTCCTATCTGCTGAACAAACCTCATGCAGGTTGATTCAGGAGGATTAAAGGACAAAAACTGAGAGAGCAGGAAAATCTCCAATATAATTAGGAAACACAGTTTTTAGTTCCTGCTGTTCTTTCTTATTACTCCTCTTTCCAGTGCATTCACTTAGCTTGCTGCTCTAATTTTGACATTTTTAATTTACCCATTAGCTGTGATTAAGATCATACTGTATTCATGGGGAGTGACTTTGCTTGCCAAGAAGCTTTTCTGAGATACTGTAGCTCTAACAAGGAGACACACCTCACTGTAGTCAAGCTTAATCTTCCCTAAAATGTTCATTTGGAAAAACCTGCATGTTTAATTCCAGCTCTTTCTTTGCTAATTAAATGGTAGTTGTTATGTGTTATACACACATGCAATATAATTATTTAATTACTAGGAACAGAATGCACTTGTCCTGGGTTATGGAATCAAAAATGTGTATTCTATTTTCATCTGCTGAAAGCAGTTGGGGAATTGTTCTTTATTTCTTGTAACTTTGGAAGGAGGGGGATGGGGGGAGAGGCGGGTGCCTTTGGGTAATGGGCCATTAACGCACTATACCCCCGGACTATACCCGCTCCCCCCAGAGCCCCAGAGCCCCATCTGCATGCATGGTCCTATTGTGGGATGCCCCGCCCAGTGGGGGGAGTCTACAATTGCTGCCGGGAAAACTGAGCCAGGAGGGGGACAGACTTCACTTGCTTCACCCCGATTCCTGGGAGGAAGACTGCACCCCATCTCATCTTCGCCAGACCCCATCTCATCATCGCCGGACCCCATCTCACCATCACCTCACCCCTGGACCCCTCCTCATCACCCCTGGACTCCTCCTCATCACTCCTAGACCCTTTTTTGGCTACAGGATCATCCCTGCTCCAACAGAGCCACGTCTGTCACCCCAGGAGGACTCACTTCTGGACTGCTTCCAACACCCTGACCAACAGGGTGCCAGGTGGCAGCTCTGATTCTGTCAGGGCTTTCCCAAATTGTTGTTGTTTGTTTGCTGGTTTGGTGGGGTAGTTTTGTTTCCTACCACATTTGTATTATTGATATTCCTAGTAAAGAACTGTTATTCCTATTCCCGAATCTTTGCCTGAGAGCCCTTAATTGAAAATTTATAATTTGGCAGGGGTGGGGGGTTTGCATTCTCTATTCTAAGGGAAACCCCAGTTTCCCTGGCAGATACCTGTCTTGTCAAACCAAGACAGCACTAAAAAGCTTGTAGTAGGACAACCCAGGAGGGCAGATTTGATGATCAGTTTCCTGTGTAGTTCTTGCTTTCATCGTAAAGAAAACTTTACATACTGTTTGATAAGCATGTGAAACAAAGTATTTATGAGATGGGTGAGTTTTTCACAGGGTAAAAGGAAGAGCAATAATGGGTTATATATTATCCTCTCTCTAGTGACCAGTGATAGGACATGAGGACATGGAATGAAGTCATATCAGGGTAAATTCATATTGAAAATTAGGAAAAGGTTCTTCACTGAGAGGTTGGTCAGTCACTGGAATAAACTCCCCACAGAAGTGATTGTGACACCAACCTGTCAGAGTTCAAGGAGTTCCTGGACAATTCTTTTGGTGACATGGCTTAATTTCAGGTAGTCCTGAGATGATCCATATGGATCCCTTTCAATTTGAGATATTCTGTGATTGTATGATAAAAAGATACATTAATAGATGGATGGATGGATGGATGGATGGATGGATGGATGGATGGATAGATAGATAGATAGATAGATAGATAGATAGATAGATAGATAGATAGATAATAAAAAAGCATACCAATAAGAAGCTGAAAGGGGAGTACATCACACTTATATGGAACAAACAATTTATTCATCCTATTAATCACAGAATCAGAGTATGTTGAGTTGGAAGGGACCAACAAGGATCATTGAGTCCAACTTCTGGCCCTGCACAGAACCATCAAAAAGAGTTCTAACAGTCTCCTGATTATCAAATGAACAGTGAAGAACCTCATTACCTCATCAAAACTGTCACACAAGGACCTCATTTCCCTCTGTGCCTTTTCTCTTGTGCCATGTTCTATGTGTCTCCCACCTGTGGATCCTATGTTAGCAGCCTCAGCTTGCCCCCAGCAGAGGAGAAGAGGGACTGTAAGAAGTCTTGTGCCCTCTTGACGTTTTCACCAGCAGCTGTTTGATGTTTTTTGCCCCTTCAGACTCTGGATTTGTTTTTATATGTTTCTCGTCATAATTTGCTCCCTTTTCCTTGGTTTCCTGCTCAAATTTGGGAGCTGCACTCTCAGTGTGAACTAATATAAAGGGCTATTGTTTTTATGCAGAGACCAGCAGACCTGATCAGACTACTGAATTCTGCAAATCTATCAGAATACTGTTAGAATCAGAATTCTGCAAATCAGAATACTGTTACATTTGCAGAATTTGAGGTAAAACAGACTAGGGAATTATCACTCGACAGCTGCTAAGACCTGCTAAAGCCAGCTGTGGCCAAGGCAATGCCAGGCAACTGCCAAGACCATGCACTGCCAAATTAATTAAGAACTATGCCTTTTTATTTTTATGGCAAAAATTGTGGTTTTTCTGCTATAAGGGAGGGGAGAAAGGTTTTATGGGTGGCCGTATGCTCTTGTGCAATGAAGGCTCATTTATTACTCCTTGTGGAGAAAGGAGAACATGAATACACTTTTCCCGGAGCAGATGTGTACATGAGATAACACAAGCTGCACTACCTCAGCACAACAGACACCTGAGAGGTCATATGTGATATTCTTGGTGCCACAAAATGCCTCCTGCCAACTCTAGTGGAGTCTGGTGAACAAGGGTAAAAAAAGAGTGGGATCTTTATTACAGAGACTTTAAATTCTTAATTAGGCTGCTTTCTGAACTTGAAATAGTTTGTTTTCCTATTATTGCCACTGCTCACAGCTTGTGTGCTCTGAGTGGAAAGAAAGAACACAGAGATTGTCTGAGCTCTTGTAATAATCCAGAATAGCCAAGTGTATTATGGCACTTGCTGTCTCTTGGACAAAAAATTTGGTGATCACTTACCTGGGACTGTGACTGTGGTGAAAGCTGCCCTGATTGGGTAAAAGTATTTCTTAAACTGTTGGTGACAGACAGTACTGTGACATGGGAGTGTTCTCTGCTCTTATCTCTGCTTTGCCCTGGAAAAGTGCTGCTATTCCACTGACACTAAGGAAGGCCCTCTGCTTCTTCTGAAATTGAGAGTCATTCCTTGTTGCTTTTTGCAAGACCTTGTGTCATTATAGAAGATCCTTGAGATCATGTGTCAATATCTACATATATTGATTATGTCCTGAACTCACATTCATGATTTTTATCTGATTTGGGGAGTTTGAACTCACATCTGCTATCAAATGGCTAATGAATGATAGCTCACTAAGCTGCAACAATCAGGTCTTCCACCAGGCACTTTCAAGATACACTAATGGGTTTTCTTCTGTCATCAAGGACACACTCAAGAGCCTGTTTTCTAGCTGAACTTCAGCTGCCTGTTGACTTCAGAATGCAAATACCCTCCTCTGCTGTTTCTGTTTGTCTGTGTTGGGGGGGACCAGGAAATAAATGAACATTTTGTACGTTATAGAGGTCTTCCATCAAATACAAAAAAAAAAAAAAAAAAAAAAAAAAAGCCCAAAAAACTTTAGCAAGGCTTTCTAGCTACATTGTTGCATTGTGTCTTTAATATTATCCTAAAGTTTTCAGGGTGGTTTTCCTTTGAGTTTCCCCCTCGCAGGATTAGAACTACTTGGCCAATCTCAAGGGACTTGATTTTAATAGAAGGAGTCTCTCTGCCACCCCTGGAAAAATTCCAAGGAGGTTGTCGAAGGGATTGGCCAGAACAGAAAGAGCCGCCCGCTTCCCCAAAGGGGATTTGACCCTTAGGCTGCCTTTCTGCCCTTGGGTCGCTCCCCCTCCCCCTTGGATTGGTGGGTTCACTGCCCCGTCCCTCTCCCCGGGTAAAACGGGCAGGCCGCCGTGTGGTTCTCTGTTCTGCCGTGGAGGTTGCCTCGTTTAGATGCCTTGGTGTGCTGGAATAAACCTCTGGATAAAACCTCCACGCAGATCCGGTTTCCTATCTTCACTGATCGTCCTGCCTTTCTGAGAGGGTCACGCAGGATTTATGCTGCCACAGCCAGCGCCACGGCACCCCGGGTCCGACGCCACCCGGAGCCTCGGGACAAGCCCAGACTTGTCTGAGTGGTCTGAGCCCGCCGCTTCCAGCGAGAAGTATCTCTGTGGGGCAAACCACGGGGCTGTTTTCCCGGCACGGCCACTACGGGGTATCACTGTCCCTTGCTGTGATAACCACAGCACTATATGTTTGTTATATTCAATACTGAAAATGATTATCTCTTGTTACGTATTTATACATATTATGTAAACATTGAATGAAAGTATATAATGTGTGCAAGGCAAATCAGATGAGTAGGAAAGTTAGTTACCTTCAACCCTGCTATTTCTCTGCAACTCTTATGTCTTTGTCTTCCTCTCCAGTGTAATTTCTGTATTCTTTGCAAAAAGATGAAATTTTCAATATACTGTGTGAAGATCAGATTCATGCTGTTTTATAAAAGTATTTGGCAGTAAATATTTCTGTCATTCGAAGTAATTTCTTTATAAGTGTCTAGGTAAATTGCTGAGTGCAGGCTCTTAAACTAACAAAATGAGCACACAACAATAGCGCAAATTGTCCTGGTAGAACATGCTAATGTGCCTCCAGAGAGGGTGGCATGGAGATTTAAAATTTATTCTTTGTTCTCCTCTGTCACAAAGAGGAGCAAAAATGATGTGGGAAATGTGGCAGTTAAATTAGGAAAGAATAGTAGATAATGCTTTTTTATACCTGGAGGCTGTAGTGCTGGATGAAAGGGAATGGTTTGCACGAGGAAATAATGAGAGGAAATTATTAAGCAAAGTTTAGATTGGATATCAGGGAACTCATCAAGACAGTGAAATCTGCTACAACCTGGAATTATCTCCCAAAGGAAGATGCTGAAACCTAATTGCTTTGGACATTTTTAACAAGTCTTGTCAAACTGCATGGAAGAAATGCAGGGAACAATGCTGGGCCTGCAGAGGGATACAGTAGGTGATGTGCTTTGCCTTGCCACTTCTTATTGTTCTGATTTTTT
Organism: Phylloscopus whistleri; assembly: GCA_017589585.1. NCBI lineage: Eukaryota > Metazoa > Chordata > Aves > Passeriformes > Phylloscopidae > Phylloscopus > Phylloscopus whistleri. The sequence continues at coordinate 6,593,890 of JADMLD010001554.1, read as the reverse complement.
AACTGTCACCAGGAGTGACAGTGATAACTGCAACAATTTTTATTGTGGGTGGAGGCCTGTTGTTTAAGAGCTCAGTAGCATTTCTGCTTTGATCCGAACTTGCCTTCAAGGTGTGGAAGTTCAATAGGAATAAGATAATGTTGTGTTTGGAGTGATAACAGTAAAACCAGCACTTAGTTCACTTGGCTAGCAAAACTTTTGAGTCACCACAGTGGTCAGGGAGAAATTTTCTTCAAACTGCATAGAGTGCAGTTTGATGCCTGGTGCAAGGTGTAGGAGGTCTCTGTTTCTTGCTTGTGAGACAAGCTGGGGGCTTGGGAGAGGAGAAGGGGAGGATGTCCTCATTTGCCCTGAAGTCCAGTTGGAAGCCTGACCCCAAGTGTTTTATAGCTTTTTTTTCTTTGCAGCAGGCAACATTAGAGCAGGAAGGCAATACATGACAACTCTTGTACAGGACTGTGTAATGAAATTAATAAACAAATAGCTGTTAAAGTTTAAATATGCCCTCCTCCTATACCAATCCAGAAAGATATTCAGGATACAGGGCTATAAACACTATGAAAGTAGGAGAACTGCATAATTAAAGACTTTCATATTAGTTGCAGTGCAGATTTTTGCATGGTCACATTTAAATCCTGTTAAATGAAATAAAGTGTAAACTCATTTGTATTAATATATGCCACTGTGTAGCCACAAGAACGTGCCAGACAGGTATTAAGAACATTGCAATTTCTTGTGGAAATATATGGCATAAACATCCAAAAAGTCAAAAAGCAGGGACGCAAAACCGAGAGGAAAACAGTTGTTTTTCCGGAAAAGGAACCCAGTGGGATTTCAGTAATGAACAATCCTGGTTTTAAATGGGTCTGTGACTAGAGCTCATTTCTTCTTTAGGTTGTATAATTCTTCGACTAAAAGGTCAGTGTTTCCTCTGTTTGTTTCCTGGTCAAGACTGAATTTTTTATGAAAACACGTGTGGAAAGTGAGGGAAAGAAGAAGGAGCAGGGGTCAAATTGTAAAATACCACAAACTACCCAGAGCAAGATGTTCCAGTGTGTAATTCACCCACAGATGGGATGGACAGACAAACTGAAATGTGTTTGTACTCACTACCCTCTGTTCTTGCAACATTTTGCTGGTGCTAGTCTGCCTGGAGCACTCTTGTGTACACCCATTTCTGTTCCAGGCAGGGTGGTGGCCTGGAAGGTGCCTGGCAGATGTGTACCATCCTCCTGTTGGGTACAGCCAGAGGCTGCTGTGATTTGTCCTCCTAGCATGTGCTGCAGGTGAAGAGCCTGTTTGCACACTTCTGCTGAAGGATCACCCAGAGTGTTCCATAGCAGGATAGGTTTACCTGTCATCCCATGCTCTGGTTGCTGCCATCTGTTTGACAGATTCATTTACAGTCTCTGTTCCTACAGTTACTATGAGAGGTCTTTGGATCAGGGGCCGTGATTTTATGTGTTTGTAAACCTTCTTGCAGGATGAATGTCCTGTTCCATTTTGGGACCAAGAGAGAGTATTGCATTTCTAGGCATGCCTGTTATTGTTATCCACTGCATACCATCCTTTTCTCACTCTGCAGTGGGAAAGATGTTTCTCCTTGTCTTACATGAGAGCAGGGTTTACTCCAGTCCTGCCTGTATTTTCACCAGATGTACTACTGCAGTTTTACCCTTTTGATGTGATGCAGTTACAATGTTCAGCCATTTGTTGAGTTAAACATCTCTTATAAACACCTACACACTGACCTGTGGAAAAATTTAGATGTGTCATGAGTCAGATAGATTTCAAAGAGCTCATAGAAATAGTGACAGAAAGGTGGCAGTGGGTGATAATAATACATAGAGTAAATTAAAACAATCAGTTTTAATTAAAAGAGACTAAGATAAATCTTCAGAGGGATAAAATGTTACTCAGAAAATGTGGCAACAAATGTAAATATCTTGCTGTGCTCCTGCCTTTGCTTTTGGAGAGGGTGAAGGGGGTGACACACTTCAAAGATTCTGCATCAGTTCCGCTGCATTATTAGAGATGTGCTTAGCAAAGAAATATTGATCCTAACAGCACAGTGAACTTAAGATAAGATCTGACAGTATTAACAAGAATAAAGCTTGATAGTCTCTTCCATCCTAGAAAATAGCATCTCAGGATATTAAAAAATAAGATAAATTTACATTTCAACATGTGAAAAATCCAGATACAGTCTGTGATATACAGTGGGGTTTTTTTGTTTGTTTTCGGTTTTTTTTCCAACCTATAAATTACTTTTCAAGGAAATTAGTTTGAATTTGCAGGGTGTGGCTTTTATTCCATATTGCTGTGGAGCATTTTTCCTTAGTTAACAAACAAACATAGTTGACATTACATAAGGGAACTTTTTATTAAGATTCAGCCACAACTGTGCAGCCATGGGAAAGTTATTTAAATATATATATTATATTTAAATATATGTACTTCTTATGCAACCACTTAAAACCAGACACACAGATTTGGGTCATGAAAGTCTTACCTTCTGAAATAGTATGAGCTCCAGGGGTGGCCTTACCAACACCGAGGTAAGAATATCACTAATGCCCTTATCTTCTGCATTGCTATCACTACAGAGCAATTCTTGAAGTTATTTTTTTCTTTTTCATCATGGACCGTGTTGACTTGAAGCTTTGAAAGTGGGGATTTGTTTCCAATCTGGAATAGCAGCTCACTCCTGTGACCATGCTTGGATCCTCAGTTGTGTCCCTGCTGAAAGCACGGCACCTCTGTCCTGCTGCTCCCATGGGGCTCTCTGCCAACACCTTTTTAGACCTCATGGGGGTTTGGAACCAGATGATCTTTAAGATCCCATCCAACCCAGGCCATTCTATGATTCTATGATTATAGATGTTTCTTATCTGGCTACAGAAATGTGATATTTAATAGTTTTGAGAGATGTCCTTCCTAGTGAAATTGCCAGAAAGAGCTGTGCATCATTTGGCTTTTATCAGGTTTCTGTTCTTATTAGAATTGTTATTAGAATTGTCTTAACAGAAAGCTGAACACTTGCATTCTGGAAACCTTCACAGCAAGAGAAAGTAAAGGCAAGGTCTCATAAACAAACAGACAAACAATAATGTTTTATTGACTACTTTGAACTAAGGAGGAACTTTATATTGCATGCTGGCTCCTGCTAAAATATGGATCCTTTGGAAGGTTTGAAAGAAGAGGTAGCCTCTAAATAGCAAAGGCTATTTATTGTTCAGGGTCTGTGGTCAGCTGAGACAAAAGCAGAGGTCATATTAATGACATCAGACATAGTGGTAAATAGTTTCAATTCCATGGAAATCTTTCTAAGAAATTAGTTGACAAAGGAACAGAGAATCTGAGGAAATTTAAACTCTAATTCTAAAAGACCAGCTTCTTAAAATATGTATTCTTTGGGATGGCTATAAGTTGTATAATTTTTTATTTGTCTGTCTGATGGCTTATAGAAAACCTTAATTAATATGTATTTAAGAGATGAATACACATTTTTTGCCTGGTTTAGAAAAATCACAGCTAGCCATTCTTTCCTCCAAAATGTGCGAGAATTCTCTTTTAAAGATAGAAAAGTAATGCACCTAGCTGCTAATAATTATGAAGATTTCAAGGTCACAGTAATTGAATATTTTGGGGGGGTTGTTACTCTTGTAACTGACTTACACTTATGGTGGTATTGCCCCAAGAACTAACTATTGAGAACTTACTTATAATTTATTATGTGAGATCTAGAAAAGAGACCTTTTTTAAGTGTTTGCTTTTAACTTTACTTTTCTTGGCTTCTATTTTGTGCGATACATAATTAATTATACTGTTGAATCTCCAGAAGCCAGATATTGTGTCTGTGGCTTTAGAGATGAGACATAAACTTCCAAATTACACTTTATGACTCAGTGTCCAAAGCTAATTTTCGCCTGTCTGCAGCGGCAGTGAACAGTTTGAGTAGCTGCTGGTTGATGCCAATCAGAGTTCCCTGATAAACTGATGGCATCAGGGCCTGCACTTCAATGCCCTGCCTGTTTCCAAACCATCTTCTGATATGTCTGTGTGTCGTGGTTACTTGCTGTGGAGTGCAAAGAAAAAACTGGGATTGGTGGCTGAGATGCTGACAGCATTAATGTGATGGTTTAGTCAATCAGCTGGGTTTAGGGCAGAAAACTCTCTTGCCCCAGTTTCATTGTTGGGGGAGTAAAAATAGAATGTACAAATGGGAATGGAAAGCTCGTGCTGCTTGATTTGAGTTTTCACAGGCAACAGACTCTGATGCAATGATCTGAATTTGTGGAAGAAATAAAAGGTGTGAGCTGAGAATATTAATATATATGTATCTTTTTCTCTGTAATTGAAGAACTAGCGAAGCAGCATCCCCCAGAGGCCCCTTTGGAATTCCATTTGTATTGCAAGGGAACCTGAGACTCTCTGGCAATATATTGCTGATGTTCCAGTCAATCTCCCAGCCTGGTACTCTGCTTTTAAATCTTCCCTGTAATAAACCTGCTTCAGGCTGGTCTGAAGAATACAAGATTATTTCTCCTCTTCTGAGAGGGGAAAGCTCACGGACACAGATCATGGTACTCAAGTAATCCCCGAGTAGATATGCCTGAAAATTGTGATTTACCAAACATTTCCGAACCTCACAAAACTGAGGCTACCAGGTGCCAAGTTAGTGTGGAGTACCCTTGCAAATGAAATTACATCTTCTGGCAACTGCTCAATACTGAGCTGTTTTCTTCACTGAGAATATTTTATTATTTGCAGTTGATTAACTGACTTACAACACTTACTCCGTGATGAGCATAGGTGCACAAGACTTCACTAAATTATGCTCTAAGGACAAAAATTACATAAATGCTGGTTCTGTGAAGATCAGACAAGTTGTTAAATATTGGGGATATCTTCTGATTTTGTGCAGATGGTCCATAAGCTCTCAACTGCTGAAATGACAACCCATGTACAGACTTAGATGCCCAGGTTTGGAGATTTGCCCTTCATTTTTAAAATGAGGTAGGAGTGGTAAGAGAGGCATGAGGTTGTAGAAGAAATGATGAATCGTGTGATATTTTGGATTTCTCCTGAAGCTAATTTCAGGACATAGCTATTTTTAAAAGAAAATGGGCATCCCACCGTGTGTTAAGATGTCTTTTAGGGAAACCTGATGTTCAAGAATTGAAGCTGGTACTATCTTATTGGAAGAATGTGGTTATTATGCATGCAATTTTCAGCATACTGTTGGTTCTGGAGTGTTCCCATATGGTTGGATTTATCTTGGTCATCACTGGCTGACTTTTTTGCCTTTACTGCCTCTCCATCTTTTATAATTCATTTTTTTCCTATTATTTGCTGTATTAACTATTTAATTTTGCATCTTTCAAGTATTTCTTCCCCTGCCTTGCTCTTTGTTTGTGCGAGGTGGAAGGGTGGTTTCCAGCCACCTTGAGCACGGGGTTAGCTCACGGGGTACCTTCTTGTTTCCCTGATGCAACACAGGAAAAAGTGCTTCTGTCTCTATCAGTCTGGCAGAATGACTCACTAGCAGAGGAAGCATATTTCCAAAGCTTAATAATGTGTGTAAGAACTGATTTTAAATGCTGGGGAGTTCCATTCTCCAGTTTATGGACTTCCAGTCTGATTTGTATGAGATTTATATTCTCTAAAGGAGGGATTACTGCACAAACCAAAAAACAGTAGCCATTGGTAAACACTGAAAACAGTGGGAATCTTTCGATTACCTTTGCTAAGCACTGAATCTGGTCTTGGTAACTACAAAAACTGAGGCAGAGGCTTTTAGCAGTAGCTCTTCCATAACTGCACTGAAAATGACCCGAGAGTAAGCAATTCTGCACCTGTGTATTTACTGACCCAGTGAAAAGAAATGATAAATCAAAATATTCTACCCAAACACAGAATAGATTTATAAAATTAGAGATCAAAGAATCACCTAGGTTAGAGACACATCTTAAACATTTAAATGTGTCACCTCCAGGGACAGTGACTGTCATTTCCCTGGTCAGCCCATGTCAATGCTTGACAATCCTTTCTGTGAAAACCTTCTACCCTCCAGCAGATCAACACTCTCACGCAGCTTGGTGCTGTCTGCAAACTTGCTGAGGGTGCACTTGATTCCCTCATCCAGGTAATTAATAAAAATGTTAAACATTACTGGTCCTAGTTCTAAACCCTGAGGAGCCCCACTAATGACTGGCCACTAGCTGGATTAAACTCCACTCACCACCACTCTCTGGGCCTGGCTGTCCATTCAGGTTTTTTTTTTTTTTTTTCCCCCAAATAATCCTATGTTTTGAAATCCAAGAATCAGTTGTAGAAAAGATTGTGTAGGAATACACAGGAATATCCCAATGTAAATACTTATTTGCTGCAGCCAATATGGAAATTAATGTGCACATTGTTGCCCTAATTTTTATTTTTTGTAAGATTAATTATGTTTTCAGTTTCTCATCACAGCTCCACATTTCTGTGAACAGCTTAAAGTATTAAACACTCCAAATCCCATTGCTGTTTTTGCATCCTTTTCACTGTTTGCTGACATCATGGCAGCCAAAGCTTTGTCTTTCTGCTGTGTTCTTTGCAGAGCTTCCTGTCGAACAATCCTTATTTCAAAAATGCTGCCTTTTGCATGTAGTGACAGCCCTTGGCGGTGAAACCCAAAAGTAGCTTCATTTTAGAGATGAGAGAGGCCTAATATTGCAATGGCATCTGATTCCTACTGAAGGCCAACTGGAGACAAACTATCTTCTCCATTCAAAATCTTCTTACTGGCCTTTTTTTCTGGCTATGTGTCCTTTAGAAACACTAAGAGCACATGACATCCATGCACATGTGACAAATGGGGAATTGTGTTTTGCAGAGATAAGATTGGAATCACAAAATTGCAGAATATTTTGAGTTGGAAGAGACCTACAAGGATCATTGAGTCCAGTGAAGTTAAAATTAAAAGCGATATGTGCATTTGCCTCAGTTCAGAGCAAAACTCAGGTTCAGGAATATGCAAGGGTGTTTGGGAAATAAGAAAGTATCCAAAAGAGGGCAATGAAGATGGTGAAGGGCCTTGAGGGGAAGCCATGTGGGGGAGTGGCTGAACAGTCACTTGGTCTGTTCAGCCTGGAAAAGAGAAGACTGAGGAGACATCTCTCTGGAGTTACAAATTCCTCGTGAGAGGAAGAGGAGGGGCAGGCACTAATCTCTCCTCTTTGTCAGGACCTGAGGGAATGGCCTGGAGCTGTGTAAGGGGGGGTTTAGGTTGGATATTAGGAAAAGGTTTTTCACCCAGAGAGTGGCTGGGCACTGGAACAGGCTCCCAGGGCAGTGGTCGCAGCACCAGCCTGACGGAGCTCAAGAGGTGTTTGGACAGTGCTCTCAAGCACATGGTGTGACTCCTGGGAATGGTGCTGTGCAGGGCCAAGAGTGGGACTCCATGATCCTTATGGGTCCCTTCCGACTTGGAATACTCTGTGATTCTGTGACATTGTTTCCAAGTATGAATACTGCTGGCAGGGGAGAGGGGAGGTAATAAGCTGCAGGGGAAGGCAGATCTTGCTAGTTGCACTAAGCTGGAATTTCAATTACCCATAGCTGCATGGGTTTCTTAGACTTTGCCTCTATCCTCCTGTAACACTTATTATTTAATGTGAACCTCGCCCCCCACTATGTCTTTATCGTAATTGTGGAAGTTAGGGGACCATTTTTGGGGGCTAGATCTTCAGAGGTTTCTTCCAAACCAAACTATTATGTGATTCTGTGAAGCAGACTGATACCTGGTTGATTCCTACCTTTCTAGACAAGACATCTCCCTCTGCTCCCATGGTTGTCCTTTATTGTCTCACAGCTGAGCTCTGTTTCTATAATCTGCAAGACCCCCAAAATGTGTTTTTGTGATGTTCACTCAAATCTGTCACAGGCAATAAGTTGTTCATTTTGCAGTTTAGGGAGCGGGTACTGATGTGCTGTACAGTTGAACACTGCTGTTGTGTATTCCACAACTTGATTTAAAATTGACTCAATTGCAGCTTAATAGGTGTTGAGCAGACTGTATAAATGCAAGTCATTACTACCTAAATGTTGTGGAGCATTATGGTGAGTAAAGACAAGTGTCAAATCAACCCTTTTATCCCAAGATGGAATAATTCTCTCCTTTAATCCTAAAACAAATGCAATTCGTGAAAAGTCAGACATGAAAGAGACGTGCCAGTATTGGGGTAAATGTGATATCCAGAGAGACATGTCATGCTTGTGGGTTAGAACAAGTTCTGTAAATAATTAGTTCGGTAAAGCTCTGACAAATAAATGATAGGTGCTTAATCTGAGCTCAGCCTCTGCCTTTGTGGATTGTGATTAGACTATCAGTGCCATATGCATGGAGCTTTTTTGTTTTTGATTTAATATTACATCACTTTTATCCCAAATCCAGTGATATGATAAACATAGCTTGTGTCTGGGAAAAGAAACTGCATTCTCACATTTCAGTTTACCCTTCCTGACATTAAATACATTCCAGGCACATTTTTCATTTCTCTTCCAGCATCTGACTTTGAGTGGATGTATTTGTAATAGGAATTTTAAGGGATACATGCTTATTTTGACATCTAGTGTTAAATGCCTTCAATATGTACCATGGCATTCAATTCCAATTTGCATATGCTACTGGGTTTGACTTTGAGATTACAGACAATATTCCAGTAGAGACTGAAAGCTCACACAATAACAGCTTTTTCTCTTGATGTCTCAAAGGTATTGCATAGCCTTTCTTTTCATAGGAAATATAGAGGTAGGTGCTATCACTAATAGTGCTAAAAAGCCTTGCTTGGTGTCTCTCTGTGGACTAAAGTCCCATTAAGATCAATTAGAAGGTTTGTCCTTCTTGCGAGGAAAGCAGAGCAGGCCTTACATCTTTGAACTGCACTGGTTGCAAATGTCTTCAGCACACAAAACATCTTAGTCATCAGTTTGGGAAAAAATAGTGCTGACAGCACCTGGGATTGTTTTGATGTTCACATAAATACTGCCTTAAAAATAACTCATGAAGGTGCACTTAGTTGCACATTTTAAAGCATTTTTAGTTGAGAGAGTGTTGAGATACTTTAAAAAGTTTGGGGTTTTTTAGTAATTCCAGAAGAGACATAGCATTAATAATAGTAAATCTGAGTTGTAGATATGCACAGCTGCTGTGTGAAAGGTCCTTTGTAGCATTAGGACTGTTATGCATGTAAAGAGACCTGTGTGTTTTTGTACTCTGTTTTTTTTTTCTGTCTGAGCAAGGTTCTGCCATCCTGTATTATTCATCATATGTGATGATAATGTCTAATTAATGCCTTTTTTTGCGTGCCTGGAAAATACCGCAGGCAATCTGAATAAACATCAATGGGCAATATCAGTATATATTGACAGCATACACCAAGGGTCAGCTTCCATATAAAAGTAATTGCAGTTAGTTTTGGGAAGTTTGGTAGTAAAATTTTGTAGAAAATTTGTAATTTGGTTAACTGTAGTGGCAGTGCTACCTATATCTATCTATCTATCTATCTGTCTGTCTGTCTGTCTATCTATCTATCTATCTAATTTATCTATCTCTATGTGCCTGCAAGTCCAGAATGAGAGATGCCAGGGAGCAGACTCAGAGGCAGAATTGTGACTGGGTGTGTGGCCATCAGGGATGGAAAGATTTCTGTGAAATTAATTCTCCATAGATTTACAGCCGCCTTGACTTTTATTAACTCATGGCTTGGCTCTTGTCTGATGATTTACTTTGCTGTGTCACTGGGCCTGATGTAATTCTCTGTCTTTAGCTCAGGTTTGGGCTGACCAACCAAACTTGAGAGGCTCCAGCCCCAGGGAGGGTGGTGCCTGGGCTGGCATTTCAATGCTCCCTGTCCTGTCCCTTGTGACTCCCAGGCTTGCTGAGTGGATTGTTTCTGCCAAAATCAGCATGTTTTCTTTCTCCCTTCATGCTTGTAGAATCCATGGCTCTGCTGTAGCAGTGGAGTATGTGGGCAACTGTTTTATCTTACACGTGACCCATGCAGGGTATTCAAATTTAGGAAACAATAGCATCATTTATTTTTCATGGGGCAATTTCCATTTAAATTATATAGAAATGCAGTGGACAGCCTTGTAGTTAGTTTATAAAAATAGATTTACTTCATACATCTGGTTTTATTGTTGTCATTTGGAAAGAGAGAATAATAAGTGTATATCTGGATAGATTCAGGTGCAAGTAGTCCATGAACAACAAAGGCAGATTTTAAACAGCTCTAAAATTGCAAACCATATTAGTGATTTCTAATATGCGTACATATTAGAAATATGTGTTCACTTTTCTGCTGACATATTTTCCCAGGGGAAATAAACACATTTTCCCAGTTTGCCCATAGCACTCCTGCCCTGGCTTTTATTTCATAGTGATGGAGCAAAAAGCCACATAAAGATTTGCCTGATAAACAGAGATGTGTCTTTCCTTATCTAGCTATTATGAGGCAGCCATCAAAATTAAGTTAGTAACGAAAGGAAATAAAATCAATGGTAATGAAGCAAATATTGTGAAATGTGTTAGCATTTTACTAATGACAGTAGTGTTAGCTCATAGCAAAATAGTAATTTGTTCTGGACTTACAATTCCAAAAATCCTGTTCTATTAACATGTCATCTTTGCTTCTCTGTGGAAGAGGTAACAGCTCTATGAGGTGCTATGGATGCCCTTTTACGTTTAAATCTGTGAGGTCCACTGGCTCAAACACTCTCCCAAAGCCCAGGAGCCCGGGTACTATTCCTGTCTCCATTGCTGGCCTTAGGGGGATCTGACACAAATTGCTTCCTCTGAGGTTTGATGTGGAATTTAGATACAGAGATGGTAGGTGGTGTTTTTTAAAACCCAGGAAAATATCAATGAATCAGAGGTGGTTTCATTAATAAATTTGATAATAGCAAAAAGTTTTTTTATAAACCCTAAGTTTAATGGTACAAGACTTTGAACACTCTAAAAGTCTATATACGTCTTTTTTGAGGCAGTACATGAGTAAGGAAACTACAAAGACTCTTTTCCAGTCAACTGAGAGGTGCAGGCAATTTTAATAGCTCTTTCTCAAGCAGATCTACTTAAAACTCACACATATATGCCAAGTATTATTGGGAACAAGAAGAAAATAATGCTTTGGAGTCATTAGTGCTCACTTGTGTTATACAGACCTGTTCAGACTTTGAGACATCACTTTAGAATTTCTGTGTGTTGAAAATCCACATAGGATTTATCCACATACATTTGTAGTCTGTAGCTGTAGCCCCTTAGGGTTTAGGACAATAGCACCTTAGCTGCTAGGAAGGAAAGTGAACTTTGCTGTCACATATCACTTGTCCAGTATCTTGAAAGCCTTGGGGTTTATGAGCCAGGATTCCAGTGTTTGTGGTCATGGTAAAAGCAGTGAGATAATCAAATGGCAAATAAAATGCTTAGTCTGGAACACAATTTAAAGGACAATACTTGCAAAATGAAAAGCTTAACAGAACACAGAAGAAGAAGGAAGCTAAAGATGCTGAGGCTTGTTACAGAGTCAGGATTATTGCAAATTCAGCCTTAAATGATCTGTGAATTCTGTTTATGAATCTAGAAATGTATTTAATCTGCGATATAAAGAAAACAAACAAACATGATAGTAGGTTATCTGTAGTGGTTGGGAGGAAATGAAATGAAACTACAATTGTGGAGCTTCCTACGTTTCCATTTCTTTTACTGTTTTTCATTCTAAGGATCTTTTTCATATGGAGACTCTCTTTAATAATGGTGCCCTGTTTTTTGCCTCCGAAATAAAATGTAAGGCAAGTGCAGTAGGTAGCTGTCTGCAAATTTATTTTTACCTCATAGTGTAGTTACTTTTTATGAGAACTATGGAAGCTGATTAACTGTGATTCCTGCATCTATAATTTAGGCAGGACACATTTGCAGACTGCCTATCAGGCTGAAGTCATCACGAAATCCTTCTGTTTACAGTAACAGAAGAGCACATTTAAGCATTTCTCCCAGTACATAGAGCCAAGGCTGTATTGGAGGTGCTGAAAAGTTACAGCATCCCTGAAAAACCAGTGGGTTGATGCTGCACACCCTGTATTCACCATGAAGGGAGTGTTTCTTCTGGCCACTGTTAGCAGAATGGAGCTATGCTGTTTTGCCTAATACACTACATTAGAGGCTGATTTGATGGTTTGGTATTTGTCTCAATAGACATTTTTATTTTTGTATGACTTGATATGATTTATAATGCTTTTCAAGTTATAGTTTATAATTCTGTCTAAGGTGGAAACTTGACATTTGAAATCTCTGAATTAAGGTCTTGTTAGCATTCTAATGCAACTCTGTGGCAATCGTGTTGTAGCATGCTTGAAAAGAGGCAGCTGTTGTAATCTTATGAGCAAATACTGTATTTAGATTCTGTTTTCATCTGAGTTGGAGGGTAAGTATAGTTTCTTAAGTGAAAGAATTGGCATTAAACACATAGTGCCAGTTCTGGAGGTTTTCCACTGCCAAAATACATGGGAACATGCAACGAAGTTATTCCTTTGCCCTAGTGGTTTCTAGTCAACCATTTCTTTTATAGGGTTATTTTGTGCAGCAGTAATTGTAACCTATTGTTCAGTTTTTCTCTTGGTTTTGCTTAATAACTGTGTGGGGTTGCATTAATACTACAAGCAAATATAGGGAAGGGAGGTATGGTGCCAAATTGTCAGGCCAGAGCAAGGAGGGTCATGCTGTACAAGAAGGTGACTTTTCTCTGTTCCAGCTGACTGGGAGGAAGAGTTTAGTACATTGCAGCTTCAGGGTGGAAGGCGGGTTTTGATGTGCTTTATGGCTTATTATACGTAATAAAATGTTGAGCTCCCCAAGAACAAATGCTGTTTACCCTAAGATGGCTTATTTGGATTTGACAAAAGAAAGCAAAAATATGAAAATAGTTACTGTATAATAATGATCATTTGACTCATAGCATATGCGTTTTAGTTCAGTGGGTTTCTTGTATTGATTTTTCAGCTTGAACATTAATGAATTCCATTTTCAAGTAACATGCACCCTCTGGGATATTCAGGCTTTCTGAATGTCATTGAATTAAGGCTGTGGGATGCTCACATGATGTGTTTTTTCCCTGGCTGCTGATGGAGGTTCCAGCTGAGTTTTTGTTCTGCTGCACTGTTTCTGCTTCATGGTTGTTGTCTCTTTTGATTTTTTTGGCACATAATCTAATGGCTTGATAATTTTAATTAAAACATTTGATAAATAGTCATACTAATTTGTATATGATTTGCAACATTTTCACTAGTGATCAGCCACTATGTTGGGTAGTCTCACACGTGGGCTGAAGAGGCATGTTTTTCCATGGATTTGCAACCACAGCTTTCTGTGGTTTGGAGGTTTTTCTATCATCTGTGCAATATTCTTTACAACTTTCAGTTCTTTTGAATCATTCACAATCAACTCTCTTGTATCAGCTCTCAACAACCTCACCAGAAAACCATCAGGAGCTGGTTTCTTTACAAAACTATATTTGATGGTATTTCACTCTGAGCTTGCATCCTGTTTTGAACATTTGAGGGTATCCCCTTAGCCTTCCTCCCAGATGATGATGACTAAATTTATATCTTGTTCTTCCCCAAAACAATGACATAACATTAAATTACATTTAAGAGGAACACATATTTCTTTTATTTGAGTATTTGATCCCATATTCGGTGGTATCTTAACTGGAGAATAGCTACTCTGGTATGTCATGTAGTTATACTTATTACTCATACTGGCATCCCTCAATTAGGTAGTTTGAGGCACCAATTTGTGATTACAACATTGTAAAGAAATACACTGTATTCTTATGGTAGTGTTCTTATGTTTCATAACAGCAGCGATTATGGAAATGTGCTGCTGACACACTGTTTACGGTAACAAAAATAAAAAGTGAGAACTCCAAGTTTTTTATCTTGTCTGTGGCAGATAAATTTACAGAAAAAAACCCCAATCTTTGAAGAATAATATGATCAGGAATGTGGCCCATGTGTATTTATATATGCACTCTGAATGAATGCAAATGCACTTAAGTGCTCCACAGAATATTGCTTGCAAGAGCTGATGTGCAAGTCAGCTGTTTGCTGACCTGTGAGAGACATAAGGCATGACTGTGTTCTTCTGAGAATTGTGTCATTGTGTCTGAGAATTGTGTCACAGGTTAAATCTGTGTCTCACTAAAAGAAACCTCCATGCAGAAAGAGAAGATCCTGCTGTCAAATTCTGGAGTAGTTGTTGGGTTGGGAAACTGAGTCAGGTGGGGGTTCAGCCTCTTCTCCCGGGCAACCAGTGACAGAACAAGAAGACTCATCTTAAGCTGCACCAGGGTAGGTTGAGGTTGGACATAAGGAAGCAATTGTTCACAGAAAGAGTGACTGGGCATTGAAATGGGCTGCCCAGGGAGGTGGTGGACTCACCATTCCTGGAGGCGTTTAAGGAAACACTGGACATTGCACTCAGTGCCATGGTCTGCTGACAAGGTCGTGTTTGGTCATAGGTTGGACTTGATGATCTCAGAGATCTTTTCCAACTTTTCTGATCCTGTGATTTTGTGTGTCCTTATGGTTGGCAGCAATGCATAGATCAACTAAGCTTTAAGTCAAGACATGCCACTGCCAGTTTGCTGATATCTCTGCTAACTTTCTTTGTGATAAAATAAGCTGGTCCTTCACCCACTCAGTCATTTGGCACAGAGGCAAGGTTCAAGATTCCCTATCCTTCCTGTCTACCTGCTCACCTTCTGCCTGCAGCAGTGCCACAGGGCCCAAGGAGCTTCCTAATATCCCTTAAAAGCAAGGAACTGAAATTTCAACTCCTCAAAAAACTTCCTCATAACTCTGCTGTTGTGCTGGGGCCAGGGAATACCTTCCTGTAGGGCTGCTCTGTGTGTGCATGACTGTAAGTACCTCTGCATCCGGTACTATTTGTATTCTAAAGCCATGAACTGGGAAAGATAAAGGATATTGCCAGGCCCTATTTTCCATGAATTAGATATTTTTCTGTTTCCTGCTTGAAATATCTCAAAGTACCAAGATGGGCTCCTTTTTCAAGTGTTCACACTTTCTGTTGTTATCACTGAGAACTAAGTCATCAGATCATCAGCTTTGCCATTTTTTTTTAACTTTTATCTTTTCTGGCATTTATGATGAATAATAGTAAGCAAATTGTCCTCATTATCAGTCTCCTAGTCTCTTTGTCAACACTTAGAAATATATTCCAGGACATGCTCTCTAAGTAGCAAATGCTTGTTTATTTCTGTGAATGTCACTTGATCGGCTTTTCAGACAGAAAGCAAAGCTCATCTATCATTTGCGAATTTCAAGGTATTGAACTATATCCAGGGCCTAATTTGCAGAACCAAACCCGTCTAATAAGCAGCCAGCTGGGTCCAGGGATGCCAGTACCCTTCTATAAACTGGGCTTGATTAGCCCCATGGGCCAGTCTGAGTGGTCATTTAACTGATTGTTGCTTGAACTCCTTAATTTCCAAATCAGGTTGGCACCTTTGGAAAGGGCACCCCAGTCAGTCAGAGCTGAGAAATAGGCAGGCATGCTGGGAATTCACATAGACAGCATATATTGCTCCAAGTGAATATATAGAGTGTCTTGGTTTGGAAAGACAGGTATCTGCCAGGGAAAGCTAGAGTTTCCCTTAGAATAGAGAATGTAAACCCCTCACTCCCCGCCAAATTATAATTTTGCAATCAAGGGCTTTCAGGCAAAGATTTGGGAATAGGAATAACAGTTCTTTACTAGGAATATTAACAGTACAAATGTAGTAGTAAAACAAAACCACCCAACCAAACAAGCAAACAAATAAACAAGCAATCCTGGAAAACCCTGACAGAGTCAGAGCTACAACCTGACACCCTGTTGGTCAGGGTGTTGGAAGCAGTCCAAAAGTGAGTCCTCCTGGAGTGGCAGATGTGGTTCTGCTGAAGTAGAGATGATCCTGTGGATAGGGTCCAGTGATGGTGAGAAGGGGTCCAGTCTTCCTCCGGTAATCGGGTGAAGCAAGAGAGCTTCCTGTTCTGGAGTCCCAATTTTATCCAGGTAGGAATGGTTGGCTCCCCCCACTGGGTGGAGGAGCATCTCACAACAGGATGATGGAATGTGGATATACTACCTTGGGGAGGGTAGGGGTGTCTTAATGGTCCATTAGCAGAAAACATCCCCCTGGAGGGAGGACTGGCAGTGAAAGAGATAAGAAACACTGCCCTACCTGGTTTTAACAGTTGGCCCATTATCAAAAGGCACCCGCCCCCCTCCTCTCAGAGTTACAAGAGATAAAGGAGAACATTTCCCCAACTGCTTTCAGCAGATGAAAATAGAATACACATTTTAGGTTCCATAACCCAAGACATGGAGCCATCTGTTATTGAGTTAAATAAAAACATCACAACACCATGTCTGTAATGCTGTGTAATATCAACAATTCAACTTAGTCTTCTTTTGTTGTAATAAATCCTGTCTTAAAACTATGTAGGTTCTTTAATGTGAGTCCTTATGGTGTTAACTGACAACAAGGTTAACAAGGTATAAGTGGTTCATTCAGTTCAAATTAAATTACTGGATATAAATATTCTCATGAAGAGAAAACACTTGAATTTGATAAGCCTAACCAATAGGAATTTTGTAAGGAACAGCCTTTTCTTCTGGCTGTGCTGTGTTTTCTGGGAAGAACATAATCTGCTGTTTAAGTGTGTGAGGCACTCAGAGGCAATTTATAATTAATATAATTACTTAATGACACATTTCCCTTGACCATAGCATGCCATGCTGCCCAAACATCCTCTTACACTCCAGTGCCCTGCTGAAAGCCCAGTGGCATTTGTCAAACAGGAGGGAGTAAAGATATTTCCAACAAATATTTCATCCAGAATCCCTAGTGCAGGTCAGTAAGACCATCACGTCACCCAAGTCTCATATTGTGATTGTTGGTTGGTGTGAATTGGTAATGTATGGTCTACTGCCACTGTCAAAAAAGTGTGTCTGCTTGGGAGCTATACCTTTAAATTATATGAATTCTGAAAATTGCTTTAGACTGCAGACAACTTACTTGAGCTGCCAAGGGATTGGTAAATAATACACATAAATAATTGCTGTTGTTATGCAAATTATGTGTCCTGGCATAAAGGTAACTTTTCTGGGAAGAAACCTTTACTGAGTTTGGGGTGGCATCCTTTTCAAAGACAAGAGGACTCAAGTGAATTGAAAAAGGAGTGAAAACCCCTTGTTAGAACCTGAGCACAGTTGTTGTTTTGTTTATAAAGTAATAATGTTTCAATTTTCTCACTTCTCCTGTGCCTTGGTCTGTTGTAATTAAAAGGCTATTGGAAGAGCTTCATAAAGCTTTTTTTTCTGGTTAATTATTTATAGCTTTTAGATTATATGAAGCTATCTGCAAATTAAGCTGAGTTTAGTGGCCATTTTTGTGTCACACACACACACAAGCTGTCAAAAAGAAAAGAGGGAGAACAAACACAAAGATTAAAAAATCCAAGAAAAATGAAAAATTTCATGTTAAAAAGGAAGTAATTTTTTTTTAATTATGGGCATTTGAAAAAAAAATCTCATTGACCTCAAATAAATTACAAAGCACATCAGTATAAAATGTTCCATTTGAGTCAAAATACTCTGGGGAGGGAGAGAGGTAGGAGGGAAAAGCATTCCCATTTTCAGCTGACCAGAAGCTGTGACTTGATTTTCAAACTGCAATTTAATTTACTAAATAAAAGGTAGTATTTCAATAATTCCAAGCTGAAAAGTACTAGAAATACTACTGGAAAGTAGAGGCTGGATGGTATTAATCTGCTGTCTTGGAGGTGATAATTAAGATGCAAACCTGGAATAAAACATGCTGTGGCATCTGTGGACACATAGATGACCCATTGAAAAGTGAAGTTTGGAAAGCACAAATTGAGCTATGATTTGTTTGGGGCTTGGTTTACTACACTTGGGGATGGGGCTAAATCACCCTTAATTTTGTTTTACATATTCACAGGATGATGTTTTACAAATTCACAAAGTTAAGTTCAGCTGCTGTTGTGATATATGCACAAGGATGTAGCTAAATCTGTTTTAGGGTCTATGTTCCATTTTTATAGTTCTTTAAAATGGATCCCATTATGTTGCTGGGACTTCATTCTTCATGTATGATTGGTTTAATTGGCTTAAAGTCAAAAGGCAATTCAATGCTTACCTCTGCAGCAGTGCAGAATGGCCAAAGTGCTTCTGGGATTTCAATATATGTTCTTAAGGCATTTAAGTACTTCAGCTTTCTCACTTTTACATTAGAGGTAGGGGGAAACAAGATTGTGCATCAGCCAGAAATGGTAGTTTTCTTATATTTCTCAGTTCATTGAAATAAATATGTAATAAAAAATCCATCAGAATCAGCACTTTCCATTTTTGTTTTCAAGCTAAGGGACTAGCTAAAATGCAAACATACTTTTGCTTATTCCATAAACTGAAATAATGGACTTGGTATAATTTTATTTGTCAATAGTATAATAGACAACAAAAGTGTTTACTGTATTTTATTACCCTAAAGCTGTTGTCACTACTTTTCAAACCACATACAAATCTAACCCTTGTAACAGTCTGCAAATGGCTTATTTTCTTCTGTTATATTCTAAGCTTTCCTGTAGTATTGTAAAACCAGTTTAACATCTGACCTTTTAGCCAGCAGACTGGAGAGCTGCCCTGCTGAGTTTGTGGAGAGGGCTTGATTGCTCTGCTGGGTAGTGCAGTATTTTGGATATGCAGATGGTACTGACTGAAGTGTATTATCCATCTTGAACACTACTTGAATTTATGCTGAAGCTTTCAAGGTCTATTCTTTGAATGGGTCCCACAGTAATTGAATTCTCATATTGTGCACAAAAAGAAGTCATACCTTACGTGCAGAGCTGAGAACTCCAGTGATTTTTAAGAATTGGCATGAGAAGGCTTTCAAATAAAAGGACATCCAACACCTGCAGCAATATTCTAGCTCTGGGTTCTGCTGGTTTCATATAGAAATTGATTTCTATTACTGACCTAGGAATGACAGGAAAGATGACAATGTGCTGAGCATTGTTATTGCACCTCCTGGAGATTTGCTGAAATTTTCAGTCCTTCATTTCTCTTACCTGCCAGAGCTGTCTTCCAGGGCTCAGCTCTTTTTGTGGAGTTGGTTAAGTTCCTGTGAGCTTGCTGCTAAATGAAAGGAGGCTCTCAGAGGGAAGATGTGGGACCAGAGAGTCAGACAAGGTTACTTAGTATGAGAACAAAGTAAAGAAATATTTCTTCAGATGTTAGTTCAGACCATACCCAAGAAAGACCTTCAACCTTAAAATACTGAGCCTGGAGATTATGCTGGGCTTTCCCCATATGTTTTGTGGTCACTTCTGTAGGGAAGGCAGGAACACTCAATTTACTGTGAGTTTACTGGGGGGAAATTGCCACTGTGTCCTGGTAGAACACAGACAACGACTGACTTTTCCCCACAATAGGAAAGCGAGGCCTCAGGGACAAACGGAGATTGAAGAATATGAGTTTACAAAAGTCGAGGTGAAATAACAAGCATCCATTTGAAGCAACCACGGTCCTTGCAGAGTAGTAACTATAACAACTAAGTTCTGGCTATCGGCTTAAAGTTAACGGTGACTTGAACTGAGGTCTTGCTTTGTTGAATCCCATTCAGCTGAGGAGGACTGGTGGGAGAATTTTGGTATTTCTGTTTTAGTTGAACGGCCCTCAGGAGTTTTCTGTCCCCTTTCACAGTGCACTAATTGGCTCAAATGCTGCTTCTGTCAGTGAAGCAGCAGCTCTTGACTTAACTCTATTGAGCTCACAAGAGCACACAGGTCAAGGTTAAGCAGTCACCATTACGGCAGAACTGGGGACTGATTAAAAATATTAAGAAGGTGGAAAGAAAAACAAACCTTGCTTGACCATGAACCCCATTTTCTATGGACTATGTTTAATAGAAAAACCTATATAAAATCCTTGATTGTCTTGCTGTCAGATGCAGAAAGCCACAACTCCATGTGAAAGGTAGGTAAGGCCTGGAGTTGCTTGGGTCTTCTGTCTTTGTGTCTGACAAAAAGGGGTTTTACACAATGAATATAACATACTTGAAGATGTGGTCTAGATTATTTGATTCTAATTATGGTTAAAAAGTTCTTCAATAATAAACCACTTCTCTATCTAACACATTGAAAGGGATGGGGTCCATCCTGAATACTTATAGGAAGTAATGAAATCTTTATAACTAATTGCAATGTTTTCAAAAGGGTATAATTTTCTAACTGCTATTGATGCTCAATTATCATCCTCTGCATGTGCCCTTCCATCCATAGTTAAAAGGCCATTTTATTACCATGAATTTCTGTTACCAAGCTTTCAATCTTTGTTGGGGCTTTTAACTTTAAGAAATATTACTCAAGAAGTGTTGCAGTCGTGCAGAATTTACCCTACAAAAGCAATTCTGTCATCAGGGAACCCTCCTACCTCCTAAGGTCTGACTGGCAGAAACATGTTTTCTGATTGAGTTCTGCCAGTGGTATTTGTGTATGACAAATAGGACCTCAAAAGAGAAGAGTTTCAGGCAAGACAGTGTGATAAATTCTTCTGCAGAAACATAAATGATTTATTATATTAGTGTGAATTATTAATAATATTTCATCAGATGGACTTGAAAAGCTTCAGCACATTATTGTAAACACTGCACCATTTTGAGTGACTCCAGGTACGATTAAAGGAAAAAGCAAGATAGGAATCAGAGCTGAGTGTAGGAACTCAAAGTCTGTGAGGGTCACAGAAGGAAAGAGCTTTCATCAGTGTTATGAGATGAGAAAAAAAACCCCACCAGAATTTTTTTTGCAAGTAAAAAGTGTTGTTAAAGTGCAAATGCTAGAAAAGAAATGTTTTCATCAGAAGAAAAGTTACTGGTTACAGTGTTAGATACAGGAAATATTTCACAGTAAACTTGGTAATGGTAAACTAAGGACAGGCTGGCAACCCTTTCCCTGAGTTGTTTGAAGCACTGCAGCGACTGGAATTCAGGAAGTTCTCCCTTTTCCTGCTCAAAATCTCAATGAGGATCTCCCACTTTGAAATCATGGGAGTTCACATTACACACTGCATAAAAACCAGCTGTTGCTTAAAGTGTCTACCTGCCTTGGAGGCAAAGGCCAAAACTCCCTGAAAGGTGTCACTCCAAAGCAGAGAGCTTCTTCCGGGCTCTCTGCCCGGAGTTTACAACATCTCTGCTCTTCACTAGACTGTGTTCAGTGTACATCTTTGTCTAAAATGTGGTAAAAATTTAGTGATTTTTCCTATAAGGGTTGGCCATCAGTTTGGGGAGGACCTTCACCAGGGACTTGCAATTTCTTCAGTGTCCTTGTTATCATCAGGCAAAACACAGGATCTTCCTCATGCATGTTGGAGTACACAACATAGCTAATGTTTCCCAAACTTCTTAACTGAAAAAAGTTGCTTGTTTTGTGAGTACCTTTCCAATCTTGCTTCATGTTGATAACATCTTCACTCCCTACTTGCCTAACCATCTGTGTCATTTACCTGTAACCTTTCTCGAGCCTAATGCTTTGATATAATGCATCTTTTCCTTTATTTCATACCTTGAATAAACAGTTAATGGTTTCAAAGGTGCATGGGGCAGCCTATTGTGAAGATAAAAACTTCAAGGTCTTTGGGGATTGAAAGCATCACAGATAACAGCTTGGTTTTCTTAGGGGAGGTTTCCCCAATCCTAAACTAGTTTTTCTTCTCTGCTGAAAGCTAAGACTCTTGAGGATAGATTAAAAGTGTCCCCCTTTCCTCTCAAGCTATTTCTTTGTCATATTTTTGTTATGACAAAAACCTGTTGCTTTTTAAAAGGGGTAGAATAATTAAAGGTGTATCTTGGCTGGAGCATAGATCCAATATTTTGCTTGGTGTTTTGATGAATTCCTGATGGTCAGGTGTACCATTAAATGATGGTTTTTCAATTAAAACTTATGTTGTTATTTTCTCTTTTTATGTCTTTATTGTCGGGTGAGGTGCTGAGCTGATTCTCAGTGGTAGAAGAATAATTTGGTGCATGAAAACTCTCACAGAGCTTTTAGTCATGAACTTCAAAATATACTTTTATGCTTTGAAATATTTTTTTTCTATACTTTTTAGGTTTTGGAGCAGGGCACAACTCTGCTCCTTTTAAAATTTCCAGAATAGGTAAAGTGATATTTTTTGAGGAAGCGTGATGGTGTGAGCCACTGGCTCATGTACCCTGGGGAATGTTTGTGTGCTGACAAAGATGCATTGACTTACAGGCTTTGTGTATAAAAACTCTAAAGCCTTGGGTGACATGGGTGTTTTTCTTACGTAGATTCTGGAAAAAAAATGTAAGAGAAGTCACAGATATTTACAAAGAGCATGTAGTTGTACAAGTCAGCTGGCAGAAAATTTGGAAAAAAAGAACTTATGTCCTTGTTCAATTATTTGCTTTTAGCAAGTGGGTGTGCATTAAACTTTGTGTTTTGACCTCTTAGGGAGCAAAAACTAAGAGCTGAAAAATCAACTATGCCTCTCTGGGTGGATATGTAAGGCTAGGCTATGCTGATCTATTTTGATCAAGATCAAAATGAAAACAAGCATTCTAACTGAAATATTAAACCTTCAAAAAGGTAATTTGACATTTGTAGTGATTATCAATTTTTCTGGTTTTAATGTTCAGGTACTATTCATCAGTGATACCTATTTTCAATATTATTTTGTCCATTCTGTGGCATTTATATAATGCATAATGCCACAGAAAAGAAAGCTATTCCATCATTAGGGAGCTTTTTTAAAAGCATAAATAAAAAATTATTCTTAAAAATGTCCCCCCAAAATATCTGACAGCACAATGAACATGGACATTATAGCTCAGCTGTAATCTAAAATAATTTAAAATAATTTGGGTAGACCAGAAAATAATATTTTTTGTTGTAGAGTGGTATTTGTATATATTAAAAAAAAAATCCTCTTTAAGTCCAGTTTTATATATTTGAAAACTGTAGATAGTCCCACAACCAGGACTGTTTCTGAATAATATGTTGAAATATTCCTTTTACACATGACCGTAAAACATTGTATCTCCTTAAAGATGAAAGCCCACTTAAATTTTCTTAAAATCCCTTTCTCTTTTTTTTTCAAACCATTTCATGAATTGCAAGGAAATACATGACCAGTTCAATATCTCCCAAGTCACACTTTCATTTTCTCCAAATCTGTGGGCTTTGATAAACTTTCTGTCTGTGAAATAGTTTTGATCAGCTCTACTTCCTATCCAGGATGGTTATGATTTTATCATGGATCAAAATGAGACCAGTCAGGTTCCAGTGCTGTAACATTTGAAAAACAGTTTTCTAAATTGTCTAGTAAGTTTCTTTCCCACTAAACTAAGTTATTTTAGATGTACCAGCCAAAAGAAATAAAGGAGTTCTTAAACATCAAATCCTATCTGCTTCCTTAGGTATTCAGTGATTTTTTATGTATTTTAAGTAACCATCTTAGAAAAAGTCAGGGAACAGAGCAATAAAACATACTGCTCTCTCAATTTTTTGCAGTGTTAGGCTTTTTGTTTCTACATCACACCAATGTATTTCAATGCCAAACCAGAGCTCAGCTATTAAAAATGCTTTTATTTTTTATTATTGAATAGGATTATTAACCTGCTTTACTACCCTATGACTATAATGGCTTCTCAGATAAATTTTAGAGCAAATTAAAATCAAGATGAAATCTACCAATATTCTTTTCAGTATTCCTATAAATGCATTTTTGAGCTGTACTGTGTTGATTTTTCAACACAACCTTGTTTTTCCACGGGCAGTTTCTTCTCCTGTGCTTGATCATAATGATAATACATGTAATATTCTATTAATACAAGTTTATACACTGGCCCTGATTCTGCAGTCCTACAATTCTATAATTTTATAAAACTAAGTTTTTTTATTATTTTTTTACAGTTACATGAATTATAAAACTGTAGCTTATATTTTCTGCTTGTTTTGGGGAACAAGAATAATACATAAAACTCAGATAACTAAAATAGTAAATACATTTGTACACTTTGAATATTGCTGTTTCTGAAAACCTTTTCTTCTTTTAGACATTCTGAGACATCAGGCCCCCTGGGGACAGAGGTTACAAGAAAGCTGATATTGTGCATGAGGAGTATTACAAAATTTAATATAGAACCATTTCAGCTGGTACATGTTTATGGTCAAATTAGCCCAATTTTTCTTTTGGTATGTGTTGACTAGAGAGCTTGGGCTAAACTCAGATCCTGAACAGAAATGAGATCTTGAAATGGGCTAAATGTGTTTCAGGTGGCAATTTCTACTACTGATCCCATGGAAAATATCTTGAATCAAAAATTGTTTAAAAGTTGGGATTCTAATCTCTGTGTATGGGTATTCTTAGACTAATTTCTAGGTAAATATTATTAATACCCTAAAAGTAGAAAGCTCCGGTCTTTCATACCAGAGGAACACAGGGATCTGATGATACCAGTGAAGTTGCCTGTTCAGCTCTTAGTGAGCATCCACTAGTATTTTCTGTAGGCCCTTTCCTGCCCTTTTCATAAGCGGTTTGTTGTGATCTTCCTTTCCTATTCCCTCGGAAGCCCTGTAGGTTTTGAGTAGAGTATGTTTATGAGGTGAAGGAATTTCAGTGTGGGGCCTTCCTACCCAACTGCACATTCCTGCCAAAAGCAGCAAGAGCTTGGTCTGACCCAAAGTGTAAGATATAAGAAAATGTTTCCTGAAATCCACAGAATTTCTTGATGTAGCTTAAGTTCATAGTAAACATACTCTGTGTGTAAGCTCTTTGTGCCCACCATTATCAGAATAAAATGACCTGGGCTGCTCTAGAATTCCTGTGATCCATGATGTTTAGAGGGTGAAGCTGCATTGCAAAACTGGAAGTTATATCTTGCTGTTTGTTATATAACTGCTTCGTAGTTTGATGGCATTTTTAATAACATTAGGGCATAGCTGTGTTAGCTGAGATTGCCTCAATACCAAGAAAAATACTATTGAAATAGCACTGCAGAGAGGACAAAGAAAGAAAGTGTTATTTCTAGGAACATGGTAACGTATCAGTTGAGTTATTACAATATCCTGATGAATAGTAGGAGTGGATGAACTGAGTCATAAATTTGTTGAAAATCTGTGCTCTTTGCTCAACATTATTCTTCTCCTGGGAGGCATCAGCAGACGCCAGGCTGGCCTGTGACCGTCTAGTTCCTCCAGAGGCAATAGACCAAGCAGACAAGAGAAGCCTCAGTCTGTTCCAGACTCTATTCATCTGCTGCTTCCCTATCCATCCTTCCAAAGAAGTGGAGACACAGGAAACATCAAGCAGCATGCAGCAGGCTGCAAATCTTCCCATGCTTTTTGTATGCCATGTGCTGGCGAGGTAAAGATTTCTTGCTGCCTTTCCCCCAAATGTAAACCAGAGAGGACCAACTTCTGCTTCATCTTTATCAGGACATAAAACATCTCAGAAAATCACACTGCACAGAAGGATAAAAAGCAAATTTGTCAGTGTAAATCAAGAAGTGAAGCAGAAAGGTTGTCTTCGAGCAAAAGTGTGGAAAGTTCCAGGCAAAGCCTGGTAGTGGACTACTAGGAGGGTTTCCATACCCCAAAGAAGGCATTTTAATTTTTAATTTTTTTTGCAAATGGAAATGAGAATTTGCTGGACTTGGTGACAGGGTGGATGCATAATTAAAAGATAATATCATTCGTAATGAAAGAATAAAATTGAACAGTAGATTTTAAAATTACTTTAGGATCAAACTATTACTTGATACCCCACAGAGATGCATCTGCAATATTTATAACTGAGCTTGCTATACAGAACAGATGGAACCTACATCTTTGATAAGTGGACCCAAAACAACCTCAGAAGTAGTTATTTTCTACTAAGAGGGAAAAGGTCACTTCTGCTGCCAGCAGTTTGACTCAAATACCTATTTTAACCTGGTGACCAGGTAACTGCACTGCCAGCTCCTCAGACTATCAGAATGAGACAATTCAAAGGAATTGAAGAAAAAAAATAATGATTTCCTGGGTTGGTTTCCTGCCCTGAAAATAGGATTGTATATTGCTCAGTACCCAGGCTTGGTGACTCCTGTCTCTGAGTGCTGTCCCTCTGTCTGGTGGTAGCAGTGACAGAAAGATGTGCGATCTCAGAAGAGAGTGCTGGGCTTGGTCTGCCTTAGGATCCCCTTCCTGCAGAGCTTCATGCCTGCTTCACAGGTAAACCTGCTCATGGTGTATGCCTCCCTCTGCAGCAGTTTTTATTTCTAGCCCTCCAGTTCCTGGCTTTAGGTGGCATTTTGTCTTGGACTTACTCTGTATTGTCCCTGTACATCACACACCAACACACAGCTGTGGGGCCACAAGCCTTCCTTGGAGCACAGGAAAATTAATGGGAGTTTGCTTCAGAGGTTTCTTGCTGCTGTGTCCATGCACTTGGCAGACAAAAGGCCATTTTCTCCAGCTGCATTAGATGCACACGTTGCTTCCAGATGCTGGTAGGGAGTCTGTGGCTTTCCTGCTCTATTTCCTCACTTTTTTTTACTTTCCCTGGTGCAAATCCCCCAGTTTTCAGGTCTAATTTGCATCTTTTTTATGGCCACTGTCTGACACCTATGCCATTCCTTTCACAAACCAGGAGATTTTCTTGTCTTCCATATTGCAAACTTTCTGAGACCAATCTTTTTTTTTTTTTTTCTTAATTTGTTTTCCTTTTATATCTGTGGGAAAGGGATAATTCTTTCCCTGATTCTGTCTTAGAAAATGGTATAATCTGGGCATGGTACCATGATGTCTCAGCAAATTGTTCCTGTTGTGATTTCTAATCCAAACAGCGTGTGCTGTATATGTGAATGCAATTTAGGGTGTAATCCTGTCTGACCATAGTTCTGATTGTAGCTGGTAACTGGTAACTTTTCAGAAAATCTCATTAGCTTGCTGTAGATAGGAGGCTTAATAGATCACAGATGACAAATATAATTTTAGAACGTGCTATGTGAAATCCCTGGCAGTGAATTGTGTGTGTGAGAAAGAGATATCCTTGTTACTGCAGTGCATAGTGCTGCTTTGCTTCAGTGTGTCTGGAACATTTTAGGACAGAAACATTTTAGCAGATCTATGGACCAACCTATTGAGAGAGTATAAGAAATGAACCTTGAAAGTGCAAAGACTGGATCCAGCCTTTACTCTCACTTGCTCCAGTCCATCCCTGAAGGTAATCATTCCCAAATTGATGTATTCATTTTCTTTCTTAAATCTAATAGACTTTCCCATGCCCATAGTTGTTTTTCTCATGGCAGCCTCTCCCAGGAAATAGCCACTTCCTTCCATCTCCATCAGAGAAGCTCCTTCCCTTTTGCTGGAGTTTTCTCCAGGCAGTTTCCCCATCTGCTTTTTCCTCCCTGTAAAGGTTTGCTGGAGGTAATGAAGGTGCTGGAGGGCAGATGCAGTGTAGTCTTTCTAATTCTATTCTCTTCCAGTTTGAAGCAGAAGACTTTGGGATTTCTATCTTGTATTTAAAAAAGAACAAACTAGTCTAGGACTACTCGAAGGGAAAAAATTTTTAATAGTGCCACACTAAATCTGATTTTCTGTTAAGTAGGATATATATCCAGGACATATTGAATGTTAATAATGTTTAACATTGAATCTTCACAGTTTATGGATTTATGTAGTAAGATAATATGTATTGTGTAACAGCCTTGTCAATAATTGTAGTAAATAAATTTTAAGTAGTGGAAGACACATTTGCAGATTGAGTTTGATTTTAGATTGTTTGCTTAAGCAGGTGAGTACTCTCCACATTTTCAGTCCCAGGAAGAATGATATATTGAAGGCTTTAAAGGCCTTGTCAACTCAAGGTTAGGTAAGAGTCTGTTTATAATGTTTTATCAGAAACAGGAAGAGTACCCAGGGGATGGGGGAACTGAGCCTATTATAGGGTTTCAGCATAAAACATGAGGGGAGCACCGGTCAGTCATGATTTAGGAGTGAATGAACAGGTATGGAATAAATTGTCCAGCTGGTGCAAGTAGCAGAATTTTTAAATCCCTGATCAAGAATATTCAACCTTGGTGATCCTGGCTAATACCCAGCAATAAGTTGTTCCTCAGTGTGTGAAAGCGGTTTTTGAAAGCACTGTGGCAGAAAGGTCAGATCCCAAATTCTTCTCCTTCTGTGGAGAAATTCTTCTGCTCCAGAGCCCAGCTCTGAGCCCCTTCTCTCCAGCACATCAAGCCTGGCACTGGGCAGAATCACAAACTCTTGTCTTGTTGCAGGATGTAGTCCTGGTTGACACGAGGGCTTTAATGTCCTTTTGTGTCTTCAAGAAAGGAAAAAGTGCAGGGTTCAGATGTTGTTATAGGAGGCCAATGCATGCAAATGGAAATGGTTTTTTTTGCATTATTAACTTGGAAAATTGCTCCTTTTTGGTGGGCAGAGAATCTTTAGTGAACAAGGAAGAATGTTACTATAAAGGTTCTTCTTTCATGTTTATCCCCTTTGGAAAACGGAGAAGCTACTGAGGGGTTTTGCTGTTGCTCTGGATCCTCTCCACATTTTTCAGAATGATTTGAAGCAAGAAAGTATGGATTGAATGTAAATGTGCTGTGTCTGTAATCATGAGACAGAACTTTCCTCGGATGCCAGCAGCCCTTGTCTCCTCTTCCACCTGCTTCAAGAGAGATGAAATAACCAAATGCTTTTTAAAACCTCTAATAAGGTCACAAGCCTGCACTGAATGTGCGGGATGTGCTGGGCCACTGGAGAAACAAATACATCCCCCCGTGCCTCTCTCATAATGGTGTGACTTCAGCAAGGCTCATAGGGCATTCAGCTTTGGGCACGTGGATGTCTCACTGAGGTGTAAACCCTGTGTGTGCCTATGTGTGCCAGCCAGGGACTCACTGCTTTGGGTCCTGGAGGACTGAGGTGTTCACCATAAAGGTTCTGAGAAGAATTACAGGATGAGCCATGCATACAGCATGCTAACTCTTCTGAAGCCTATGATGTCTTTCCCCAGGAGGGATAGGATCATCTGGCATCCCCAGGGAGGAGTAGGCCTCTCCCTCTCCATGCACAAGGGGAGAGGGAGAGGCCCATAATATAATCTGCAATAATATAATCTGCAATATTCCTATGTGTGAGGAAGGAACTGCCAAGCAACCTGTGAACTCCAAAACAGGGCTGAATGTTTGTATTTTTCCAAGATTTTGTATAAAAACTATTCACTGAAGTCCATAGTAAGACAATCACAGACTTTAGTGAGTCTTGGAATAAGTCCTCATATTCCTTCTTTATTTATTTTATTTTATTTTAAATTCTGTAATATTTATTCCAAAGATGCTCAACCAAAACACCATAGTTTAATAGCAACATTTTGTTTCATATAGGCAATTCTACCTGGAGCTCAGTAAATATGATTACTGCTTGCAGCAAGAAATGAAACAGGAAGCAACTTGCTGACTTTCCTACGTACTCGTGCTTTTAGAAAAGTAAATATTTTCTGCTTCACAAGCATGCTGAATGAAATGCATATCTCATTTATCACTTAAATAGTAATAACAGTGCCTGCTGCATGCTGCAGGCTGGGTTCTGACAGAGGTGGATTGACAGTGTTTGCTCAGCGGAAGCAAGAAACAGATCAATAACTGAATGTAGCCTGGGGGGCTGGAGGTGTGACAAGTCAACCATGATTTCAGTCTTGCTGGGACCCTTATTAAACTCATTTGTACATCTGAAAACAACTGTTGCCTTTTTGGGTTAAAGGTGGCTGCAAGTATTGGTCTGAAGCAGGCTTGAATCTTCTCTGTGCCCCAGAGGAACGTTGCATGCTGCTCTTTTGGAAGCCCAAGCCGCAGCGAAACTTAAAATGTAATTAAGAAAAAAGACAATGTTTTGTTTGGTTTTTGTTTCATTCGCTGTAACTGTTTATTTGTCAGTGATCTGTGATTTTCCTTGTGAGAGGAAAGAAAATCAGATCACAGGATATGCTGAGTTGAAAGGGATGTTTACCTATTCTCCCCTTCTCTTCTGTTGCTCCCCACTAAGCGATGGCAATGGACCTCCTGGGGGAAGGAAATAACTTGTTCCTTCTTGTTGCTTTGTTGGAAGAAGTGATAATGAAGGCTTGCCTTGCCTTCTTGCCAGCCAAAAGCTGGCTGAATGCAGGAGCTGGCTGTCAGGAGAAAAAGTGGAGAAAAAGTTCACTGTTTTCAGGAAGCAATGAGTCAGGTTCCCACGTTTTCCCTGTTCAGGGCTGCCACAGGAGGTGACCACGCTTAGGCCATGGCTGCTGTGCCTTTGGCAAGAAGTGTCCCTAAAGTCACAGGAAGATCTTATAAATGTTTTTCTTGTCTTCCAGGCTGGAGAAGGAGGAGTGTCACCCATCTGGAGGTCAGACAAGGCGACAGACTCCTAGGCTTGAGCACCAGGTGCATGTTCTCCTTTTTCATCAGACTGTGGGGCAGGGACAAGGCCACTGGCAGGGAAAGAGCCGCGTTTCAGGGAGAGCTGCCGAGGTGCTGCCACAGGCTCTGTGTGGGCAGAGCGCGGCCGTCTCTCGCGCTTTTTGGGTGGAAGTGCCTCGTCCTTCTGGAAAGGCTGCTGTAGTGTCTGGCACTCAGCATGTTAGAATGAAACACGGGCTGCTCCCAAATGTCTCCCTCCAGCAGGCAGATCAGAAAGGGTGCTGACCTCACTTTCACAGGCTTCTTTTTGGCAATGACTTTCTTTGAAAAGTAACAGGTGAGGAAATAATTTGCCAATACTTGATATTAACTCCTTGCTCTATCTCTAGTTAGGCATCGTTTCAGTAAGGATCATTATGGGTAGGGTAGAGATTTGTGGGGAATAAGGCCTTCAGTATCAATTTCGTCTTCCAATTTAAGAGCTCGTTTTGCCTGCTTCTACCCAAGAAAACATAGACCTGAAATCCTCTACACAGGATGGTTTCAACTGCTTTTTATATTTGGGAATATGGGTGGCAGACATCAATCAGCCGATAAGAAAGCCATGTATGTGTCTCTTAAAGCAGGTGACAGGAACATCTCCGGGTTGTGTGCATTAGCAGGAAGGAGCCTCTGCACTCTGGGCAGCTGTTTCATCTCGTGGGATGCCTCCTGCACCCAAGCCATGAGGATTCCATGAGTTCTTGGATAAGGGCATGGCTGTTCTCTGCTAGCTGGAACCGCAGTGCCTCAACTACTGCCTTGCTCTCTGTGACATCTGTGACTCAAGATGATCTAGACCATGCACAGAAACCCATGGCATGAGTTAAGTGACGAAAGGGAGGTGAGAAGGATCCGACTCCAGATTTTGAAAAGATCATTTTATTTTTGCAGAATCTACTTCAGAGCACACGCAGATACTCTGTCACAAAAGGTTACATTTGCAAAAGCACTTAATTCCACAGGGTTTAGATATTGATTTAAATTGTAGTCACACAAGCATGAACTTTGAAAATATAAAGAAAAAATTAGACTAGGAGTCACACCTCAAAGAAAAATAAATCAAATACAGTGCAATTTGAAAATGACCCAGAAAAGGAACAGCTGGTTTTGGTTGAAATGAACAAATATTTTTTAAAAGAAAAAAAAATTGAAAGCCATAAAATTTTCCACACCTAAGGTTTATGTTCAATGATACCTCTTGTGTAAATGTAGAAAATAACTTATCCACAGCCAAGATGGAAAGTAAAAGGGAGGAAATAGCAAGGAGAAACAGAAGTTTCACTCTAGTGTTGGAGTAATCAAATTCATCCTGGATACATTGGAGAAATAGCACAAATTACCTGATTCCTAGGTTTTTGTGATTATCTAAACAGGTTTGAATTGACATGTACAAGAGATTCCATTGGTTGTTTTGGAATGTGCATGCAACTACAGATAGGAATATATGCAGATCTGTATCTTAATTTCTGCATACATAGAAATAGATTAGTGATATACTGTACCCAAAGTATTGTTATATCTTACTGATAATCAGATCCTTAATTCATTTAAAAGTATAGTTTAGCTTAGTCTGTAGAAATTCATGAAAGTTCAAAAGAAAAATGAAAATTAACAAAGCTCTGTGTTCTAGGTGATAAATGCATTTTCACTCATCATTTTCTGATGGTAGAACTTAGAGGTGGAGCATTTTAACCAAACAAAGGTATGAAAAAATATTAAACTTTCATCTGTGAAATGAAGGAAGGTGGACGACACAAGTCAGTGTGCTCTATACAAAACTGAGAAGGAGCATTTTTATACAGAAGTCTTTAAATGTCTGCTGTTATTAATGCAACCAATGCTGTGGCCTTATTACACATGATTCTGTATATCTGTATTTCTACTGATTTCAGGTAAGTGAATGCTTTTAACTTTACTAAAAATGTAAAAAGCTCACTAAATTTCACAGAGTTGTTCTCTATTATCTTAATCCTTTTATTTTTGCTGGATTTAAATATTTTTTTTCCTATAGGACTGCAAAGTATTTTTTGTGAAAGAATTTTCACAATGGAGTTTGCATTGTTTTCTGTTTCCTAAGTTTTACATTTTGCCTTTTAGCGGTATTTTAGATGCCTTTTTTTTTTTCTTTTTTTTTTTTCCTCTTTTTTTTTCCTTTTTTTTTTTTCCCAGCATACTGAGGGACAATTACAAATAAGAAGTAATCTTATTTAATTAGATTTAAAAAGAAAAAAAGAATTTATTTCTCTACCAAAACAATCTAAACAAACCGTAGAGTCCTAAATAATGTTTTCTAGACTGCTTCAGCTAGTAGGGTATTTTTACCTTGATTATTTAAAATGGTCACAAGCCAATGCAAATATTACATTACAGAAAAATATTTTAGTGGGAGAGGAAATATTAATTGATGCATACATTGTACATCTGTGTATTGAATCATAATTTGCTCTAGTAATTAGTTTTCAAAATAGAGCCAGTAAGATGTACAAACTTACAAGGTAAGATAATTTGTTCTGCCAACCCTCATGTGATTTTAATTTACAATATGTTTTGGGGAGAAATATTTGGTAAGATGCTATTTCTGAAGGATAATTCAGCAGACATATATGACAGAGAAAAAAAAGAAATTCTTTCCTTTAAAAGTGACAAACTGCATGTGGAAGGTTGTCTTATTTTCTTTCACTTAGTATAAATAATCTAGAGAGTTTCGTTCTGTTTTAGTGGGGTGAGAGAAGTATCTGTCACTAAATTTACATGGCAGAGATTATAAATCTCTTTCTTGTTTAACTTTTGCCAAACTTGAGAGTCATGGAGGTGAAATGTTCTGTGCCCAAGGTCTCATGGAGGCTGTTCCCAACATTAGTTGCTGATGAATCAAAAGGATGCCATCAAATGCATTTGCTTGTGCCTTCACATCCTCACACTAAAGACACAGTCTTCGCTTTTGTGTCTTCTTAATATGCAAATTTTAGCATGAGAATACATCAGCTCTAGTCTGAAGTGTGCTAAAGTCTTAATATTTACAAAGATATTTTTTCTCTTTTTCAGGAAAGAATTAGCTGAGAACTACTTTATGTAAATCAGTAATTTCCATGGTTCAATAATTAAAGAAAAGCTACTTCCCTACCTTAATTATTTATACTTTATTATCCATTATAGCTATGAATATTGTGGAATTAATGATGCTTTTCTAATTTATATCAACATGGACATGATATACTGCCCAGTATATGTAACCTAATTGGTACAGAATGAATGTTGCTCCCGTTAAGCACAGGTAGACTTCTTCCTGTGCGATTCATTAAAATACATGGGGTGGCTCCTGACTTTGTACAGGACCTCATTTACCAGGCATCATTAAGAGGAAGCCCCATGTGTGTGGATTAACTCAAAAAGGGGAACTTATTCTCTGCCCAAAATAATTCCAACCTTCTGCATGCTTGAGGGAGAGTGAGTGTGTGTGTGTGTGTGTGTGTGTGTGTGTGCACACGTGCGGGTGAGGAGACCTGAGAGGAGAGGTGAAAGAGAGAGGGCTGCAATTAATTTGAACACAGCTGTTATGGGACGTGCAATAACTCATTTTTCCTCAACAAACACAAAGTTAGTGGTGAATTATCCAAAAAAACCCCAGTATTAATTATGAAGGCTGCTAAACCAAACTCACGCCTCTGACCTTTTTGGTGCCTCTGCATTACAATCAACATTTTATGGCTGTGATTTCCACAGGCCTTCAGAGCGACTCTGTAGGGACTAAACTGAATTATGGAAACAATGATGACGAGTCTGGACTCCATTTCACATGTCCCTGACCTGTGTATTAGATATTTCACTTTGCTCTCCCTCTACAGAATTGGGCTCCATTTATTATGTTTATTAGCCATTGTAAACCCCTGCTCTATATCTCATGGACTGAGAGGAAATAAAACAGCAGTTTAGGAAAGAGGTTGGGTCAGAAGAGAAAATTTCTCTTAGGTAGCATGATTCCATTCACTTCTGCAGGATAATTATAAGTATTTGCCTTGTAGGACAATTTCTATGCAGACACATTTAAACATTTATTTAATTAAACTGTAAATTAATACACTTATCTCCTACTATTTATTAGTACAATTAAGAGTATGGAGGGAAAAAAGGAAAAGAAAAGAGAAATAATGAAATTAAGAATGATTTTGTGAGAAAGGAAGATTTAATGGAGACAGGAATCTCTGTCCCACTTCTGCTCTACTGCTGAGACTCCAGATAATTACTGAATTGCCCCACTTTAAGGTGGGTGTAGCAATCTTTATGTTCCTGGTATTTGGATTAAAAATGTTTTAGGGTATGTTTGTCTTGGGCAAATGCCTGTAAAACTCAAGACAATCGCAACATCTTTTGGGATCCCAACAAGAAGCCCATGATGATTTTTTCATTTCCTTCTTCTCTAGGTATTTAGTGGACCTTGCAGAGACACTGTTTCAAAATTTCTATGGCCAGTATAACAAGGAGGAATCAGGTGAATTTACAAAGTCTCTTGTTTAAAGGAAAAAAGGGAAACAATTCCTCCGGTGCCTTTTCCCCCTCCTTTGTTGTGGTGTCAGTACAGAACAGGGCAGTCAAAGAGATGTTCCCTTGCTCTCTGTCTGCTCTCTGGGCCATGTTGGAGTTGATTATTTCCATTTTCACTTCCTTTTGCCAATTTAACGGCTATTTGCCTGTAGCCAGCTCCACTCCTTTGGCATTATCTCACCTTTGAGATGTTTTTTGCCACCTGTTATGCTGCTTTTCTGTTTTTAATGTATGACTGATGTGACATTGGAAATGAAAAAGAAGTGTCAAGCTACCAGAAGGAGAGAGAAATCCAGAAACCTGAGTAGTTTTTCTACATCTTCTGGGAAACATCTCTTCCCTTACTTTTCTTTTAAGATTCACTTGAATAAAGCTTGGCTTGTTCATACCAGACTTTTCTGGGGCTTGCTGTGTGCTTTTGTTTCTTCTTTCTTTTTTATTTTTTTTTTTTTTTTAGATTTATTTTGGATAATTTACAAGTACTTGTGTTGTTTGTACAGTGTTCATACATGATGCTAGCTGTTGTCTAACTCATGTAGCTCTGATTGCTGCATTCCCTCGGCTCTGGAATTTTTAGTAAGATTTAACTTCTCAGGTTTCTGTTCCCTGCTTTAATTAAGGCAAGTCAGCCTCTTAGAGGGGAGCTGAATTGCTTTTTGCTAGTGTTGAAGGGCAGAAGGAGGGCAATTTGCAGGATTCTTAAATTGCTCTGATATCCATAATATTTCCAAGAAAACTTGAAAGTTTTTTGGAATTTCCTTTGAAAGCTGTGGAGGGAGAAATAAAAAGCACCAGTAAATACTTCCCTATATTAATTTTTCAAATGCTGGGGACCCTAAAATAAATTTTTACAGAAATTCTGAGATTGAATGAGGAACTCCAGTGCTTGTTTAAATGCTGGATTGAAAGCTTTTTTGGCTTCCATAGTTAGAGAAATTAAATGAAAGTAGCATCATTTGGCAACACCCTTTGTCATGTTAAAACTCTTGGTTGGCCCCTGAAATGGTGTTTTCATATCACTTTTGAAACCTGCCAAGTATTTACTTCCTGTAAAGTAAGTAAATACTGGCAAATATCTTACAAAAGTATTTGACTGAACAGTTTAAAACCCATAGGCATAATTGAGAAACAGAACCAGAGTTTATATGCCGATGTTGTAGGGTGATGGGGTGATGGAAGAAACCCAATTATTGATCGTAAATGCCAAGGTCAAGACTGGTGCCAGTTCTTTCCTTGCTCAAGAACAAAGGTTATCAGAGAATGTCTTTGCCTAAGTGGGAGAGCTAAAAGTTATTACCCCCTACCACTTAAAGAATAATGTTACTTCCTTGTTTTTCTCGTACATTTGTTAGTTGGGTTGGTTTTGGAAGGACTGCAGAAATCTCTGTGGTTGTACTTGCCAGGTCTGCATTATAGAGCCCAATGCATGATAGAACCCAATAGATCTTGCTATTCCTTAGAGTAAAAAGGATGGAAGAGGAAATTAAAATTGCATCTAGCATATGGTAATTCAAGCCCTGACTGCACAAAAGAAATTTATTTCCAGGAATGAGAATGTATACTTGTGGCTGTAGATTATTTATTTATTAATTTCTTTTGTTTCTGGGGTTGTTGTTTGGTTGTTATTTTCAAGAATGCTTGATTTTTAAGAGCTGATCTGTTATGTCATTTGCTTTCCTGGCTCTGTAGCAGCATTCACAACTAGTGTGCCAATAGCTTGTGCAACTGAACTGGAAGATGGATATATCAACTGGAAAGTCATAATATCATCCTCAAATTCAATGTCCTGACCAGATGTGCAGGATGTCTACATGGAGAGAGTGTGGCAGGCTGGGAATAAAAGTAAGAGTGCAAGTAAGGGTTTTGAAGCTGTGAAAAGGGACATCAGTGTAATTGAAGACGAGTAAAAGGTTCAGAGCAGCTTTGGCTGCTCAGTGTTCACCCATGTCTGCCAGCCTTGTATTACACATGATTACAATGTAATAACTACACTAAGTGCTCAAAGAACTAAAACCAATCCTGTATGGCTCAAGTAAGTGATAATACCTTGATTGATTTCAGAAGAAGCAGTTGTAAGTCCCAGACACTTGTCTCTTTTATTGACTTGAGAATTAATTAATTTATGAGTGGGTTTCACATTTTCACATGGTGTTGCAAAATTAGGGTAGAATTAATTATTTGGTAATCGGTGAATCCTATTAGGTGAAACAATATGGACTTGTTCAGTAGCTTAAACATTATTCAGCATTAGCATAGCAGTTGTATACTCATTACAATGATGATGCTTTTATTAAATATACCTTCAATTAGTTCTGGTTCAATTTAATCTCTACCTCCTGAAAAAACATTCAATCAAGTGCTGTGACAAGAGCAGAATGATGAATATGCCAAGGCCAGGACTGCTTAATCCTTCAAGGGTATTCCCACAGTCTTCATTAAGGTGAATTTTAGAAATGCTTGCCTTAGGTTCTTCTCTTCCTTGAAACATTATCTGAAAAGCATTAGCATGTCGTCCTTCCTTCATGCATTAAAATAAATAACATCCATGGTTCAACCATTTATAGTATCATGTTTGGACCCATGACAGATAATTAGGGGAGAACAGGGCATGCAAAATCTTTCTAACTTTCTCCTCATTACTTGATGTACTCCAGGTCTAGCAGCCTGGGAGCATAATACTGGGGATGGGGTTTTCCTGGGATATGGGGGCTGCACCTGAGTGAGAAATCAAGCCCCGTCCTGGCAGCCAAGGCTGCCCATGGGAAGGGAGCAAGGGCAACATGCCCCTCTTTCTGCCTTCACCAGAGACCTCAGCAGCTACCTTAATAAAATCTGCAGAGTGGCTCTGGTGGTGGGATGTGTGGCTCATGGCAGGGAATGGGACATGGGTCCCCCCTGGAGCAGCACTGCACCTTCAGTTGCCGTGTATTCAGTGCTGATCTGATGTTCTTTGCTGCTTCTCTTGCCCATATTTAAATCAACACTATTATTATGAATCAGAGAATTATAATAACTAACAAAAGAGACAATTCCTATATCCCGGAGGATGAGGTTTTCAGGGACGCAGTAATGGATACAGAGTCTTTCCCCTTTCAAATCCCAGCAAGGGCAGCTGTGACGGCAAATCATTACCATATGCTATTTTGTCTGTCGTCTGTGTGAAATGAGTAAGTGGACTGGACAGCTTCCATATTAGATAAAATAATATTACAAGTGACATCTCCATAGCCTCTCTGCCCTAGCTGAAGTCAGCAGAGAGCAGCATGGGGAAAGTGAGACCTCTTGAGAAAAATTCAGTCCTACACCACGTATCTTTTGTGCAGTGATGCTTCTGAATGCCCAGCCTGGAAAGCTGCATTTCATACTCATTTTGAATGCTCAGCCTGTGAACCTGAACTCTTTAATATAATTTCTTCTGTGCTCTCAAAACTGATGCAATCGGTGTGTTTTTGATTAAGAACACTCTGAAAAACTTGGATGAGAATTTCTTGTGCCCACTCAACTTGCCCAGTGATGGTGAGAAACTCTCGGTGACCTGTCACAGCACCTTTCAGAAGTGCCACCAGCTAATCTGATGACTGTTACCCCATCTGAGTGGAATAATAATAATAATAATAATAATAATAATGATGATGATGATGATGATGATGAATTCATCCTCTGTTCATTTCAGTTCTGCTGCTGGAGCACAAGGATGAAGAGTTTCTTCACACACTTCATGTGCACTTGTCCTAGGAGATTGTGCGAGCACTGTGTGCTTCAAATTTATTTGCTGTTTTGATTTCTCTGGCAACTAAGAAGGTGCCTTTGATCCCTCTACCGTCACTTTGTTTTTGCATTTTGATGATTTTATCATGAATTCATGTTTAATTCACGCTGCAGTGATGAAGTAAGTGGCAACACTCAAGAAAAGGATACTTTTTGCAAAATCAAACCATATTCATTTGAACTCTGTATGAACTACTTCATTCCTTTGAAGTAGAATATATTAATGAGGATAGACATTAAGAAAAAAATCCTTATATCAAGTCACATTTATTATCTTATCTGAGGTTACGATGGAGGTAGATCTATCAGATGAAAAATAAAGTGTGCTTTGAGTAAACTTTTAGTTAAAACACATGGACAAACAGCTAATTGTCTAGTGTTAGCTTTTTGATATTTTATCTTTTTTTATCTCTATTTCTGCTTTTGTGTCACATACTCGGCGATACACATGAATTTTATGGACACACCCACATAATTAACATCACATGCACAAATTCAAAATGCTTTCAGTAGGATGGTAGGGCAAGGATGCTTCATGGATCTTGTGGGTTTTATGGGCAGTTATAATCCTTTTAATCTAAGGCTTCTTGTGAAAATGTTTAGGCATCTTTTTTCTCTTTGTTGTTTTATTTCTCAGTGAAGCAGACTGTGACTGAAACAAAGAAACTACTTCCATTTCTTTCCTTAGGAATTGGACTGCTCTGCTGGGGTGCTGGCATGTTTGCCCTGCCCACCAGGCCAGAGATGCGGTGGAACAAGTGGCAAAGGGGATGACTCAAAGATCAGGCCATCAAAGAGCAATGAGGGCTTCAGAAGAGAAGTATGGCTAGTACATAAAGCAAAATTGGATTATATTTAAATATACTTAAATTTGATTGAACTAAGATTTTAGTCTCTAGGACAACACTTTCATTCACAGTTGCAACAATCTGCACTTTCGAGAAGAAATGAGCTTGTTTGATTCTGTTACTCAGAATCAGCTCTGATGGACAAGTGTGGTGCCTGAGCAAAAAAGCTGGGAAAAAAGTGGAAGAGGGAGAAAATAAAAACAGGTGGCAAGGGGCCCAGGAACAATAAAAGTCTGAATGAGAACACCTTTATCACTTTTGCAACTGCAGTTTAAAGGCCCAAGGAGAGAAATAGATTTTGTAAATCAGACTAAATATTTTTTACAGGATGCAGTGTGCAGCTTAAGAACCCAGCTGGGAAAAATAGCTCCTGCAAATCAGTGAAGAAACTATATTTTACTGGCTACTGTTTAGGAACAAAGAGAGGTAGAATAGGGGGAGACCTTTTACAAGGCAAAGAACAAATATATATGAATATGTGTGTGGGGTTTGTTTTGATTTGAGTTTTTGGGACAGGTTTTTTTGAGTGTCCATAAAAAGGCCCATTAAAAAGATACCAGCATTGCATAGCCATGTTTACTGATTCATATAAAACCTGTAAGCCTTCCTTAGTGTTTAAAAATCATGTATTGATGTATATTTTACATTGACTAGTCATTTGTGTGTATAAAAAGCATCTCTTTTGTAGAGAAATCATGTTTATGGATTCTACCATAGAGTAACTTTGGAGAAGCCATTTGAAATACCAGAAAATTAGTAAATACATGGGATGGCAACTCTTGTTTTGAAATAAGAAACAGAAGGATTAAGAAATCATTCCCAAAGATGAATACGTAGCTTATCAAGGTAATTATGTTAAAAGGAGATCATAATTGTGCAGTGGCTTCTGAGTGCACAGGCTGGAGCTAGCAGTTCTGCTGCTGAGTTAGATGATCCTTTCCAGAGGCGTGATCCCTCATGCCATTCCCCCACTGGCCATTGCCAGTCCAGGGAAGGTCCTGCCCTGACGATGGAAGGATGACGCTGGTAGTGAAAGTGCATCTTTTGCAGATAAGAGGGGTTTTTGTATCACTAGGAAAGGAAATTGGTTAATAGGTCTTAAGAAGTGCTGAAATAGGAAGGAGACATTTGAAAATCTGAAGATTTTTTTTCTTTTTGTTTTTCTTGTCTCATCCATCTTTCTGAAAGATGGACAGGAGCTGTGTGCAGATTGGGAACAGAATAAGCTGTAAAAGAACATACTGAATCTACCCACTCTTTTTTTTTTTTATGTGACTAAGAAAGAAAGGGACACTGAAGTATTTTGTATCTTTAAAAAAAATAGAAAAAATACTCTTTTTAGATTTTTTTGGCAAAACTGCATGTTAGGATTTTCCAAATTGTTTATATTAGTTTGTCTTGGAACTAGTTTGTCTCTTGTGCTTGAAAATTTTTGAAAGAGGTGAATTGTCTTACCTCCGCTCCCTGCAATATGAGTACTGCAGAAACATTCTCCATAGCAAATAAAAAGATGTATTACCACTGTCAGAGAAAATGTTATATTCGCCAAGATGTTTCCGCCTTCTTTGGGACATGTTATTCGTAGGAATCTCCAGGTGTCTGTTGCCAGGGAGGGTGCTAGGAAGCCACGTAAATCCTCTTTCTTGCAAAAGGACAACTTTTTTTTCTTTTTTTCTTTTTGCTTTTTTTTTTCTTTGATATCTGCTGCACTGGATTCTGTACATTTTTCTTTTGATCAGTCTGCTTGTAAGAGTCACCCTAGGCTGATTGGTGTGGCTGCTTTTAAAAGAGAGTTTCTCCTAGAGAGTGATTTTTTGATAACCAGTGGTTGCAGCTGTTATCTTCTTAATATGTCACTCCTACAGAGTGTAAGGGAAGCAACAGTTAAAAGTACACATGCTCAAAAGGGCTGTGGTTTCTTAAAATTTGGAATGGACTCAGTGAAACATTTTGCTCCTTAGAGGAAAAAGTGTACATTGATATCTTCTTTTCCAGGAAAATATTCTGTAGATTTTAAAGCCACCCTTTAGTCAAAAATTAAGGTAGCCATGTTGTGACAAGGAAACTTTATCCATCTTGTTTAAGAGACAAGGTAAATATTCTGTGCACCTGCAAGGGTTTTGCCAATGTGTTAAGTTGAACTGCAACTGTGTGCCAAGTGGATAATAGAAATGTTACAGCTATGCAAATTGTCCTTGGACATCCTGTCTTGTGGGTCTCCCCCAGTTCCCTGAGGACTGTTGGTCAGGAGTGTCAGGACTATGTGTTACATCACTGTGGTCAACCAGCAAAGAAAAAACTGTTCAAGTTTATTAAACTATCCTTTGAAGGATCAGCCTTTTTAAATTTTTTTAAATTTTATTATTATTAATATAAAATCTGTGCTTGTGACAATTTGAACTGAGCTAGAATCCTGAAATAAACCCTTTGTTTAAAAGATGACTTGCCATCCTCTTGAATCTCCAGATAAACATTCCTCTGCCTCCAGCTATGTTATTTCCTTGTAGGGCCTGACATTTCCAAAAAAAGCTGACCTTGACATTGAGGTTTAGTTTTAGGAATTCATTAGTAGTAAATATAGGAGTGATAGGTATATTGTGTTTTCCAAGCCATAGGAAAATATTGCTTCATTTGAACTTGCTATGCACTTAAGTACTCTAGCGCAGGTTTTTGTTTCTGGGGGTTTTGATACTGAGGTGCAAAAGGTGTTTAAAAAAAAGGAAAAAACCCCAACAAATCTGACTGCTACTAAAGCC
Organism: Phylloscopus whistleri; assembly: GCA_017589585.1. Lineage (NCBI taxonomy): Eukaryota > Metazoa > Chordata > Aves > Passeriformes > Phylloscopidae > Phylloscopus > Phylloscopus whistleri. Next base: position 6,551,386 of record JADMLD010001554.1, on the reverse strand, counting down.
AGGGTTAGTGGTTAACTGTATTTTGATAGTGTCAGTAAAAATGGCAACAATGCCACTGGTGATCCTTCCTCTGCTGGGTCACCAAAGAGCAGTAGCAGTGTGACAGAACAAATACTTCCACTTCACTCTCAGAAAGGAGGGAGAAGTATGTGGAGGGAAAAGTTGTTTTTCGAAAGCGGCAGTAACTGGTTTGCCTCTCCTTTAATCCATTTATTCATCTGTGAAACTCCACTTTTATTGTATAATAGTAAAATGTGGATTATGGGACTGTTTCATAATTATTTATTAAATTGTTCTTTTAATACTATTGAAAAATGTTATGAAATGACAGAGAATATCTATTACAGTAACTTGTAAAGTTGTGTAAACAAATGTAAAATTTTACTCATAATACTACCGTTATTGAAATAAAGGGATTCTTGTCTATGTCTAAACATAGCAAGGCCTGCAGAAGTACAATGCAGCAATCAGACGCTGTGTAGTGCACCTTAAACACGTGGAAGTTTATATCCCACAGGGGAACTTTATATCCCAGAAAAGTGTTGTATGAACAGAGAACCCTTCCTGCAAGGACTGACCAGCCCAGGAGAAGAGTCATGCTCACATAACTCCTTTTCTATTTCCAGCATCAAGAGAAGCACAACTTGGTTTAAAATCATAAGAAGCTCAGATTAATTTCTATATTTCCTGGGCATCTTTTACACAAATGTGGGTTTTATGTAGTGCTTTCATTTATTTTTTCTGTTGGAGCTTATATTTGTGTAGGAGGTTGTACCGAACCAATTATTTATATAAGCCTTACATTATTAACATTGGTAGTTGATTAAAAAAATAGAAGAAAGAAACTTGTAGCAGGTGTGGGCTGACTTACCACTTTCCGCCATGCAGATGACTTTTCCAAAATTGGATGGAAACAGGAAGGTACATTTCATTTATTTTCTTCCTGTGCTTGTGGCCTGTTTCCAGTTTCTCAACACAGTGCTCCGAAAAGGACTCTGAATCATGACAAAAGCTGTCAGTACATCTGGGTTTTTCCATAAAAATTGTGTGAAACAATAAAGTTCATATGGTTGAATTAGTTTAGTTTAGTTCTGTTTAGTTAGCCCAGTTTAGTTCTGAAAGTTCTGGGAACTTTTTGACTAATGTCCAGGTTAATAGTTAGCTGAAATCACGGTTGCTTTTGTGTGGTAGCCTTCAGAACATGATTGCTGAGGTTTGGCCCAAAGCAGTGTCACATGTTCTTCTATGTTTGGGGTCCTTCTGTTGTGTTGGACCAGAGCATTGGGAGCTAAAAGGAAAAAATGTAGGTTACCTAATGTACAGCTATTTTGATAATTTGTTTCCTTCTCTTCAACACAGAAATGGAGTTTCAGACTTGTCTTTTCTGCAGAACTTGATAAATATTTCTCTTTTCAGCATGCGGTAGTACTCGGTGGAGGTTAATTTGCAAGAGTGGAGACAACTTTATTTATCTTCATAAATGGCAACTTTTTAGAGTTCTCTCATGTTGCATGGTGCTCATGCTTAATTTATTAGGAGATTGCAAAGCTTTGACCCACGGACAGAAAATGATACCTGCCTGGAAGTCGTGTAATTCAGTCAACCACAGTCTGTGGTAAGGTAAGGTCCTTCACATTTGTCTGCAAGCATCTACTCATCATGGGCGCCGCTATAATATAAATAGTAGTTGCAGCTACATCTGAGGAATTCTGTAGGAAAACTAGGCAATTATTTCATTTCTCTTTTTTTCCAGGGTCCAGCAGTGTTCAGAGAGATGCGGGGAAATGTTATCCTCCACGTGTTAAAATTTTCTCCACTTCCCCCAGCATGTTGTCAGCCGAGCAGGGGATGTGGAGGTTGCAGTGTCTTCAGGTGTGGCTGTGTTCTGAGGAGAGGGCAACTTCAGAGAGAATATTAAACAGCTCATCTTCTAGTGCTGTCAGTCATGCAAGGCACTGTTTTGTAAGCCAGTCACATACCGCTGGTGATGCGTATTAATCCACTTTCTGCCTCCAGCATCACCCGTTTTATTTTCTATTCTGGCTTCATACCTTTTTTTGGCAAAACCACAGGGGAAATATATTTCAGTGACAGTATATGGTAATTTTGCTCTATGCACTCTAGCTCATTACACAATCCTTGTCTTTCGAAAATAGAGAAAGGATTTATGTCTTCTACTATCATTTCTGCCACACACTGATTCAGTGAAAGAGCTTTGTGGTGGTTGGGAGTAAATTTCATTTTCCCTGCTGTTTCATGAAGTGTGAATCACTTTCTAGCAGATGATGTCACTGCCAATTTACAAGTTTTTCTTCCTCTACTCCTGTGTAGGAGGAATCATAACTACTCTTTTTGTCATGGTAATGCTGTTAGGTGTAGAGGGTTATTCGATGCAGGAGACAGCATTCAAGCTTCTTTATTTTTACCAGCACAGATAAATAGCTGAGTTTGAAAGGTGAGGCACAAACTGCCACATTCAGTCTCTCTGGCTAATGGAGAATGAAGGCTTCTTCCAGGTTTGGATCTTGGAGACTGTGAAGATTTGTTTTCTGTGGGGTCTATGACAGAATTTGAACAGCAAAAAAATATGTTTATATTGCTTTTCTTTTTTGAAACAGAAGTTGAATTATACACTGTGATGATCTTCTTCAACTAAGAGATCTTTCTTAGATAAAAATTAAAAAAAGGTGCTTTTTACTGTTTAGAAGATTTTATACATATAAATTTTGAACTGTGGGTCTTGGGAACTGTTCTTGACTCCTTGTTCATGATATTTTACTGGGAAGATACCTGTGATTGTGTCTGCTTCCACCAACTTCACCAGCTTCTCAGTAGGAGGAAAATAGGTGGTGAATAGTGAAAACTGCTCTTGTGGAAAGAACAGTTCCTCTTTAGAACAGTTTTGTGTGGCAAAGAGAAAGAATGTCGACATATATATATAAAGTGAAACCTAAAAATAATAATTCACAGCACCTATCTGCTATCTTGGATGCTCTAGATGCCTTTTTAACCCTAACAAACAGAACCATGGAGCACTGAGGTGAACTCTCTCTTTTATAGGTTAGGATACTAAAACCCAAAATGTCATTATAGCAATGGTGTCCTTCCTAGCCAAGTACCCTTCACAGCAAGGGTCTTCAAAATAACTGTGAGCTGTAGCAGGAGGGACAAGCCATCAGAACTAGTTAGGAGGATGGGAAATCAGCATGTGCAGGAAAACTGACACTGAAAAGGAGCGTGTCAGCTAAGAGGCAAGAATATATTGTAGCTACCACTGAGAGAGTAGAGGTCATTCACAGATTATGAGTTTATTAATCTTCAGAGGCAGATATTAGTCCTTTATGTAATTCACATGTTATAGAATTCTTCTTTAAGCATATTGTACTGCACATATCCTTCCTCAGATGCATATGGTGCCTTCATATCAGCTTTGGCATCTAATTTCAGTCTGCTCTTTGCAAACTACATACATTCCTCATGTATGTAGTCAGTATGTAAGTAGATAAAAGCTATGGATTGGGAAGGATGGGTGGAAATTATTCCTTAAAAACCTGAAATAGGAGCAGCTCTCATTTGTATTTTTCCAAAAACCTCAGTCTTGAGAACTGTACCATCCAGGTTTGGTGGTTGGATCTTACAGAAAAATTTAAGCTCTTGTTGAGTATAGGAAACAGGCTGCCATGGGGTTCGATGAGAGATATCCGGAGACCGGGATGCTCTTAGGACACGTGGTTTATTGGTCGTGGGGAAAGGCAATCTAACCAGGACTGGCTGAAGCGTGGTCCGGAGGAAGCAAAGGGAAGGGAAGGGAGCAGCAGGAGGAAAGGTCCAAGCGCCTAAGAGACTGAATTTCCTGTTACATTACATTTTATCCCTTTCTATACTGAATATTCTGGTTAGCACCAACCAACCAGTACAGGATACAAAACCTACAGAATTTACATACAGCCTATGAGAACTACTACATTACCATACTAATCTACATACTAAAAACCTGAAAAACCACCTTTTATCTGCTACCTGGCAGGGCCCAACCCCCTTTGTCTGGGGAGGGGTATTGCTCAATTACCAGGACCCTGGCTTTCAGCTATCTTAATCACCATCTTCCTGCTTAACATTCTATAGCTCAAATCTTGCTTTTAACTCTATCTCTTCTGCAGGTTTTACACTCTTAGAATCTTTCACCAATAAATCATTTCTGCAGGACCTTCCTGCTTCATCCTCCCCAACAGTTGAGTGCTTGAAAATGTGTCTAAAACTGCATCAAAGGCAGGGAAGCCCTGCAGAGAGACCTCAACAAATGAGAAGACTGGGCAATCACCAACCATTGTTGGAAATTCAACAAGGGAGAAGTGCCAGAGTCTGCACCTGGGATGGGGCAACCCTGGTTTTGTGCATTGACTGGGGAATGAAATGCTGGAAAGCAGTGCCATGGAAAGAGACCTGGAGGTCCTGGTCAGTGGTGAGCTGAAAATGAATCAGCAGTGCCCTGGCAGCCAGGAGCGCCAGCCCTGTCCTAGGGGCATCAGGCCCAGCATCACCATCTGGGCAAGGTAGGGGATTGTCCCCTCTGCTCTGCACTGGGGCAGCCTCACCTCAAGTGCTGGGAGCAGTTTGGGGTGCTGTAATATAAGAAAAATATTAGCTACTGGAGAGTGTCCAAAGGAGAAGCATGAGGATGACACTGTGTGGGGAAGCTGTGTGAGGAGCAGCTGAGTTCACTTGGTCTGTTCAACCTGGAGGAGACTGAGGGGAAACCTCACTGCAGTTACAACTTCCTGTGAGGGAAAGCAGAGGGGCAGACACTGATCCCTTCTCTCTGGTGACCAGGACCTGAAAGAACAGCCTGAAGCTGAATCAGGGGAGATTTAGGTTGGATATTAGGAAAAGGTTGTTCACCCAGAGGATGGCTGGGCACTGGAACAACTCCCCAGGGCAGTGGTCATAGCACCAAGCCTGACAGAGCTCAAGAAGGGTTTGGAAAACTCTCTCAAGTGCTTGGTGTGACTCTTGGGGATGGTGCTGTGTAGTTGGACTTGATGATTCCTGTGGATCCCTTCTAACTCAGCTTATTCTGTGATTCTGTAAAAATATGTCTGTCCCATCAACTCCTCGTCCTTTTTAGACAGGTCATTCCTGATTGCAGTAGCTGAGGAGCCCTGCCTTGTTGCATTCTTCCTTTCAAGGGACTGAGATCATCACTAATGTCTCCTTATGTTAACAAAAAATATCTTTAATATTGTTGTCAGCAGAATGACTGTACTCTGCAGAGTGCAAGTGGGATTGCTATGTAATTGCCCTGGCACACCCCACCCAGGTACACAGTGTAAGCCAGGGTGCCAACTGTGCCCAGGTCCAGGCATCTGCACTGCTGAAAGTGGCTGGGTCATATAGTGCTATTTCCATGCACCTGGGATTCCTTTTATTGAAAGGCAGATTGTAATTACAGATGTTGATCTCCTACCTTTTTTTTTTCTTTTTTTTTTTCTTTTTTTCTGGCATATTTGACTCACAAGCCACTCTCACTCACAAGTGGGAGAGAGCTCATGGGCTTTTGATGTCTGACGAACATTCTTGATGCATTTTTAGTCAGGAGTTGAGTTGCTGGCTTTTAACAGCTGTGTGTGGACTTGTGCTGGTTTGTAAGCCATATTTGGAAAAAATACCCCAAACTCTCAGTTCTCTGCATCCAACATTTTACTACAGTTTAGGTTGTAGGAAGCACCTGGATTTATTCAAGGCATGTTTTGTAGTTGAGGGTTTCAGAAAGTCTAGTCCAGTACCGCCTATAAATTATATGCTCAGCTGCATAACCAAGTCACCCACCATAAAACTGCATTCCATGACGTGTTGCTCATTTTTGTTTTCTTCATTTTTTTTGCCATTTTACTGGATTTGTAAAACATAAATTAGTATCCTCACATTGTCAAAGTCCGATGCAATTACAGAAGCTTGACAGAAGTTTCCTCACTCATAAGCAGTGAGCCATGTTGCCTAGTATGTTTTGCCCCATGATAACTTCTTTCCACCCCCACCCCATGCTCTAGCAGAATAAACACTTTTGCAGATTTTTAAAGACATGGTAATTTATAGAAAATCTTTTTTATATCTTACAGCAACACTATATGCTACCCTTAAAATATTTCCTGATACCAAAGGACAAGTTAGCACAACCTATTACAGGGCAAGAAAGTTACTACACTTTCTACATGTTTCACTATATCTTCAAAACAGGCTAAGCTACCAGAAGCTTCCCTGGGGCATCTAGATATATGGAAACTAGAAAAAAGGAAGCCCAAGTTAGAGCAAGTCCACAGCTGCAGTTTAACACATCTGATTTACCTAGAAGTGATTTTTGTTTTCTCCCCACAATTTTATCCAAATTTCTCAATTATTTGTGAAGGAGAAACTGCCCTGGCTGCTGCAATGTGGTCCTCTTGTGTGTATGAATTATGATTCAGCCTTTAATCACACCTCCCGTAGGACCTCTTCCTACTTCTGGTAGAAAAAGGTGAACAGTGCTTGATTACTTATTAATGAGGACATGTACAGTGATGGAAAAACTATTAATAATCCCACGGATAGATTTTTCCATGATGCTCCTCAGTGCAGTGTCTGAATGCCTTATAGATGTCAGTTTTATCTTCAAATTAACCTGGGGTGTAAAGTTGTAACAAAGTTTCCGTTTTACAGGCTGGGAATTCAGATAAGAGGTTGAAGGCAAGAAGAGCCCACCAGTTGTTGGTTGTTTGTTCAACTAATATGAAACATCATCTGTTTATAAAAGTGAGATAATGTTTTTGTTGTCCATTGAGTCTGTGGGTGTTCAGCGTTTTTGCCAATTGGATCCAGTGATTTTCAGGTGACTGCTTAGGAAACGGACACAGAGGGTTAAGTACATTTTCCTCATGTTTTTTTACACACTTAGTCACTGCAGGCAAAGATATTTAGGTACTTTGTAGATCTCAGTGACTCCTCAACAATTGATTTTAAGTGATTTGCTTGGTCTTGGTATAAATGCTATAGCAGAAACATGCATAGAATCTGACTCCTTAGGGAAGCATTTACCTCATACCCCTCACACAAATGATTCTCCTTTTAACTGCTGCAGTCCTACGCTTTGTTTTCCCTGTGTGGTGGAGATGTGATGAGGAGATGCATCTTCAACCACTTCATTTGTTGATCCATGCTTTGGGCAGCTCTCCCTGTTTCCAGCCCTTTTGCAGCTCTGCTGGGATGCTGTGGGACTGCTGGCCTCCATGTGTCTTTCAACAGGAGCCATCTCTGTGTGTCTGGAGGAGGTAGAACAGAGCCTGGCCTTGACCAGGTGGAAGAAACAAGCTGAGTAAAGTATATCTGGCATTTTCCAACCTGGGCTTTTATGGCTTTATAAAGTATTTGCAGACTGCTGTGCAGGGACTTTCAGTAAAACTGACTGCCACATAACTTGGAGCAGGGGAGAACATGACAGACAGCACCTTGGCCCAGTGGAGCCTCTAGAAGTGCCTTTATGATCAACAAAACCTGAATTTTCATGATCTCTCATGAAAACTGTCTCATGAGTATTTGCCTTCTGTGTATTACTTTCAAAAAGCTAAAAAGGCACAATGGCCATATGTTGTTTTTATCATTTGCATGGACCAGACAAGCCATGACAAAGCTGAGCAACAGTAGTCTCTCTCTAGTGGGAAAAATTTTTTTCTTTGCTGTGGATGCTGGACTTACAGACACCAACCAAGATAAAAGGTATTTCTAGGAGAAAAAAAAAAAAATTGTTAATAGAGTTAATGGTACAATGGACTGAGACAGAATAAAGTAATGATGGAAAAGACAGACAGAAAATAATTTGTAGCAGGACAGCTATAGGAGATGAAGCGATAAAATGAGAAGAAACAGCAGGGAAGCTCCTGCTAATGCTTGAGACTGGCTCTGTGAGGAAAAGCTAAATAAATATTGGGATTGGGGAGGCAAGGTAAAAAGGATAGTCTAAGAAATGGAAAAGGAAGCTGGGTGGACATGAGATTATTTGGGAATTTTTTGTGAAGAAGACTAAGACCCCAAAAGACCAGCAGGAAGGTGACTATGGCATATAGATGAGTTATAGTTCCAAGAGCTTTGTATATTGTGTCATCCGTACAGAGAGCTTCTGCATGGATGTGCAGGAGACACTGGACAAGACGTGATACTTGTTATTTAGTAGGAGACTTCACCCCCAAAGCCTTGGTTCATTCAGAAAAATATGTTTTTCCCCACTTTAAAATGACATTGTAAAACAAACCATGTGGTTCTAGTGAAGTCAGAACAGTCAGGCAAAAATACACAGTGATTAATTTCTTTTAATTGTATGCCCCTCATCAAGCTTGCGGGCTACAAATGCATGCAAATAAAGCATCAATTTTGTTTCAGTCTCCCAGATCATTATAAAATGAAGTTCCTATCTGCCATCTTGTGCTTTTCTCTGACTTTCATTTAGCCCAGTCTTATTCCAGTCTGAACTGAGCGTTTCTATCTCCCCATAAGTGGAGGAGGAGGGCTTATTTATGGCCTTCAAATTCCTGACCCCATTTGCCAGTAACTTTGTGGTATTTATGCTCCTGTTTCTCCTTAGCAGCTCATTTTAGAGAGGCAATATGGGTTGGTCTAACCTTCTAATTCCTTTGACAGTAAATCTTTAGTTTACTGGAGCCAAAATTGCTGCACATTTCATGCAACACTCCATTGCACCAGGTTGAAGACCTAAATGGAGTAGCCCATGAACTCATTTTAGCATTGGTAAAGTATCTTAGAAAGATGCTGAGGTGGCAGTGACAGCTGGAGACCCAGCTCAGAGGAGGAGGAAGGAATACTTTGGTCACCCAATCTGTAGCCAGGCCAGGAAGAGAAACCTGTCCCTTGGCTTTGCATAGACAGTCCAGGAGATGTGTTGGACCTTTCTATGATGTCTTGGAGGTATCTGCAGGGGTTTTAATGGTGGGAATGCTGTGACTCAGTGTGTTCTGTTCTCTTGCCTCATGGGACTTAGTTCCTGCCTGGTGCCTGATGCTCCAGCAGGGATTCCTACTTCTTCCAGGGAAGCGGTCAACAGCCCCTGAGCTGTTAAAAACAGGCATGTGATGTTTGTGAGTGATAAATGTCAGTGTTTCAAGAACAGAAGTCTGAATATTTTTGTGGTTTCAGTGTTACCTTGACCAGATGCACTAACATGTAACTTAGAAATGTTCTTGTTGGTGAAGAAGCCAGTTCTAATGTTTTCTTTTTAAATGCAAAGCACTATTATATCCAGACTGTTATCTGATTTCAGTGTGTTTTGTACCTCAAGATCTTATATTGTATACATCTGCATGAGCTGGATGCCTTTCATTACTGAGTGCTCCATGAACTGGATATTTTTAGAGGACAACCTGCTGTTCATGCTGTTATTTTCAAACTCCTTTTAAAAGTCAATCCTGTTAAATTGTGTTGAGCACAATAACTATCACTTTATATCTGCAAAGTTGGTTATTTTTTTTTCCTCATGGCAGAGCTTGCTTTAAAAGAAAAAGGCAATGGGGGCTGGGGTGAAGGGAAGATGTATTATTCGAAGCCTGAGAAATCTTTGAGTAAGGTTGAGCACAGTGGTGGTTCCTGTAACCTGTGAAAGCACTTTCACCAACAGTTTACCCCCAATGCCTGTGGAAACAAATCCTATTCAGTATGATATATGAAAGCGTAACTCTCTATAGTAAAGGAATCAATGGAAGCATTCGTATAATAGATGACTGTCCAGGCTTGTGCAGTCTGCTGCTCAAACATAATTGGCATCCATGTAATAAAATACTGAGCACCCAGGGAAATGTTTGAGATGTTTATGAGTCATCACATGGTTTATTATAGAAGACTGACACAGAGCTGTGTAAAGCAGAATAGGCTAACCAACACCTGAGTTAGCGTTACAGTATTTAATACTGTTATAAAGAAAGACACAGAATTTAGAATTTCCATGTGTTTAACTAATGTACCATCCAAATCAGTTATCAGGGGCCTGGTGGGTATAATAGAGCATCAGGTTGGCAAACCAGTGCTTTTACGTGGAATCTTTAAGTTGCTGCTCCAAGATGCAGATGAGAAATCCAGGCTTTACACTGCAGTGTTGCTGACAGGCAGAACTGAGCCACGGTCTCACAGTGCCTTTGTACAATGCAGGCTTTCTCTGAGTGGAGCCTGTCTTTTGCTCTATGCCTACATAATGTTTAGCACAGCTGGGAGTCCTTATCTCAGCCAAAGGCCTCTCTACATGCCACTGTAAAGGAAACAATAATATATTTATCAGCTGCATGTATTAAGCATGTTAATAAATTCCCTGTTTATAAAAAGGACTTGCTTGCTTGGCATTTGAACAGACTTGCAGCCTCTTGATCTCACCCTGCAGTCCTTGGGCTCTGTTTAGAGAACTGTGGTAAAATAACTCTTCCAGAGCTCTCTAGTATCATGAGACCACCATCTCCAGCACCTAGGAAACAAGTTTAAAGCCAGCTCTGGTCTGACAATGTACTGCAGTGTGCAATGTAGATGCATTAATGTTAACTGTTGTGCTTGCCCTGAGAGTTGCTTCTCACACACGATTAAGTGTATGCTGAACTGCCCAAACTCTTCTCTGTTTCAGCTTGGCTCACTTGACTTTTAATTTAAATCACCTTTCATTCAACTGTTTTTGGTTGGTTTTTTTTTTTTGAGTGAAGCAAGAGAAAGCAAATGAGTCCAATTCCCCTTTGCAATAGAAACTGAGTGGGTGCAATGCTCTCCAGGAAAAAGCAATAGTCAGATGTACATATTCAGTTTGTTTTGCTGAGTAGCAGTGCTCAGCACATCTGTGTCCACACCACCCAGTGCCTTGAGGTGGGTACCAATTCTTTTCATTCTTAAAACTTTCTGTTTCACAACAGCAAATGGGAAAAAGACAATGGTGCTCTGCCTTTTGGTTGTTGCATTAGCACTTTCTATTTTATTCTTTTTTGTCTTCATTGCTTTTCTCTCAGTCCTGTTTTGGTTGTGGGATGGGTCAATTTATGTAAGAGCTTTGAACCTTCAATTTCACTAGAAAAAAATCCCTCTCATTTGGTGGTGGTCCTGTAAAACAGGCTTTGTTTCATTGTCTTTTAGAGGTGGTTGCTATTTCTGCATCATGGAGTTATTCTGGGGACGTGACTGGGTGTGCATATGACAAAGGGAGAGACTGAGAGGGAGATATTGATCAGGATTTCCCTCATTCTTAACAGCAACTCTCTAACGTGATTTTGGACAGTCGATCCAAGTTTTCAAAGTCCTTAAACACAAGCGAATTCTTGAGAGTCAGGAAAAAAAATTGATTTAGGGGATTAGTATTGTTCTTGCCCTCTGAGATGTGAAAACTTGAACTGATATTACAGAGCTAGAGATGTAGAAATGAGGGGGGGGGAGGATTTTTAAAAAAAAGAAAATTATCATCCATCCATGGAAAATACTGTTAATTTAAATCTTGCAGAATGGAAGGATGGTACCCATGGTACAAAGCTGCACAAGGATGTGGTGGGGGTGCAGGAGAGCAGATGGAGACGGATTCCCTAGGGTATAACTGCCGTGCTTCATATCAATGTTGAGGTACAGTGAGACTCAGGAACAGTAAAAAGAAGATAAAAAAGTACTATTTAGATACTGGGAAAAGATGATCTGCTTAGACTGCTCCTGGGTAATTAAAACCTGCCAGGATAACTCTGGACCTCAAATAGAATGGGAGTGGACTACAGAGAAAGCTCCAGCAGATTAAATCAATTTGAATCTGGGCCTTTGCTACAGTCCAGGTGGACACTTCGCTGGGATGCAATTCCTCCAAACCTCATTGACCTCAGAAACATAAGCATTGCATCGAGGCTTAAATTTAGAGCCACACCAGGCTTTCTAGGGAAGGTTTATAGCTCTCTCTTGGTAGGTAGACTCCACAGTCAGCTTCCTGGAGCTGAGGAACTGCCAAACCTTGTCCAAAGGAGGCCTCTGAATAGCATCTGGGTTTCATGAATCTTTAGCTTTCCTTTCAGTTCTCTGATAAGGAGTTGGAAGATCCATCCTCTTAACACTACATGCTTTCAGCTCTTCAAACCTCCAGGCTACAGAAGATTCCTGTGAAAATATCCCAGCACGACTTCTCTTGGGACTTCTTAATTTTCTCTAGCATGGAACATGTTCTATGAATGGGTAATTTATAGCAACATATTCCTTTGTGGGCAAATCTAAAATGAGAAGTGTCATGACAAAAGTGAAAATAAAGTGAAAATAAAATATTTTGAATCTCAGCTGAGATTCAGTATGGATTTGATCCCAAGATAATTTTGTATATTACAGTCATTCTTATTTAGTCAGCGGTGATTTCTGTGAAGTTAAGAAAACTAACTTTGAAAGTTAGTTTTTCCTTAAGTGGCTGCATTAAATGGGGACTAATCTACAAGTCAGAATAGGGCCCTGACTATTTTCCTTTACATTTTAGACTTTGAAGAGAAATTTACTCTTGAGAGCATTATGTAGTAAAAATGAAAGTATGGTGAAGATATTTTCTATCAGTTGTCTTTCACAAAGGATTTTTTCCCAGTGACATTACAGCTATATTATTTATTTTACGGTGTTACTTTCATGGCTGTGTGTGGTGCTGTTTTAATGTGATAGCAATGTGGCTGTTAGCTAATAAATACCTGTACAACATGAGTGAAAATATATAATACCTGTTTCAGTGTACTTAGCTGTAGAAAAGTGTATGTTAAAATAATCACTCAATCAAACAAACAAACAAAAAAATTTAGGAGCTGAAAAATTGCAGTTGGTTTTTTATCCACCATTTGCTTTCCCAGCATAGAAGGTGTTGAATGAGTAGCACACCTTCCATCTGGATTGTAAGGATGAGAATTTTGCAAATTGCACAAATTACCTAGTAAAAAGGCATTGGTTGTATTTTTGAAACTGTTACAATGTTCTTTATGGACTGTTAAAATCTTGAAAAAAATTACAATTGCAGACTTTATTTCTTTTAAAGTGGATGACACAGCATTTTCTAGCAAGCAGATTCCATGTCGAGTCTTGCTACAAATTTAGTTAAAAAGTACTAAACAACCTTTTTCTCCTATTGTTTAATTCATTAGCCAGCCTATGGAAAGGATTCAGATATGAGTAGGGAGATAGATTTCTTAATATCACATTTTGTTCTAAGTCCCTGGACAATGTAAAATCTGAATTTTGCTGACAATTTGTTACTATGAAGAGATTGTAAAATATAAACTGATGGGTTGAGACCCAGTCCTGTCCCCTGAACAGCAAGGGCAGAACCAGCAGCAAACAACAGACTGGGCCCTGCAGACTCAGTCATCTCTCTATTGTCATACCTCTGATGCAGTGGTAAAGCCAGCTCTGAGAGCAGCAGTGGGGGCTGCAACTGGGAAGAGGTTCCAGGTCTGAGGATAAGTTCATGTTTGTCCTTTTGCATGTTTTCTTGTGTGAATACAGAGTGAGGCATAAGTGGAGGAGTGTAAGCTGATATGGTTTTCTGTGGGCTTAGAAGGACTTTGTTTCTGCTTAGTCAAGAGTGGCAGGCCCTCAAAATCGTCAATTGCCAAGTCACAGGCCTACAAGTAGCTGGGATTGGCTTTGATTCAGCATTTCCCTACAATGCCATAACTCAGTGCAATGCAACGTTGTTGGCTCTGCTTCCCTCAGGGATGTTCCCTCTGTGGCACAAAGGTCCTCACTGATGGGGAAATGACAGCTTTTTGCTGCTTGGCAGTAAGAGATTGTCTTGTGCATAGTCCTCGATAGTCTCCTTCCTGCCAGCTGTGGTAGGTTTTGTGTTTTCAGAAGAGGGATTTGCTTTTTTGACTGATTTTTCGGTGTGTAGCTTCTCCTCATTGCTCCTTCCTCAGCTTATTGATGATCCTCACGTATTCAAACCTTGGCTTCCTTGGGGGAAGGATGACATGTTTATTTTTTCTTTATTTTTCTTTTTTTTATTGCTTCTATAACTTGCTGCATCCTAGACAATTGAGATGCTGTGCAATTAATATATCCTGCATTTCTGTTAGCACTCCCCCTCAAGTATGCCTGCAAAACCCATTCTTCCATGAAATCAAGCTCTCCCTGCATGTAACCAAAGCAAGGGAAGCACTGCGAGACATATGCAAAAGGCCACTTCTGGCTATAGAAAATTTCTGCAAATACTGTGGTCACTGATCTTCGGGTCCATTCGTATACCAGAATGATTTGTTGCTGCCAAAATGGGAGTAACATTTCTTGTGACAAAAGTCACATTTCTTGTGACTTTTTTTCTTTCTTTTAATAATTCAGTCTACTGTATGAGAAGTCTTATGAAACTTAATTGTGACTCAAGCCTCAGTTCAAGAACACCTTTTAATTGGTTTCTCTGGGACTTCAAAATTATTTCCTGCAGTTAATTGTTGAAGTGGGGAAAAATACTATAGAATCTCATGGATGCCTAATGGATGTGTTCTAGAAAGTCAGACATGGATAATCCCACATCTTGTGCCATTCTCTAATATTCCTTCATGCATTATATTTGCACTTTTTATACTTTCTCATTTTGTAATTTTTTTTCCCTATGTCTGGATGCAGCATTTCCACATAGGGTCACACATAAAGCAGGCAGCCTCTACTTTCCAGAGATCTTCTGGGATTCTGGTTAAAACAACTGGAGAAAGGCTCTGCACAATACAGTGAGGCAGCTTTCCACAGACCATCAAGAAGAGCTCCAGGAGAGCCACTGAAGGAATGTGGATCAGCTTGAAAATCTCTTGGATATTATCACTGAATACAGTGTCTGTCTTCTTCTCCATCTTAAACAGTTGCAATGCTATTAAAAGTCAGTTTGCTTCACAGCAGAAGTGGTTGTGTTTCAGAAATGAGAGGAACAATCGCTGCGTGCAGTTGGCAGATGAGTTTCTAATGTGTTTGGGGATTCTTTTCCATGCTGTAAATTCAAATTACATCTCATCGTGTATCTAGTTAAAGAACAGAATGTGTCACAGTAGAGAAAGGGAAAACCAGGGACAGATTGTGATCCTGTTGGCAATTATGGAAGTCTAGACCACTGTAATTTCCTATCCCAGGATGAATGAAAGCGGGGTAGGGTGGGGTCTACTGAGGAAGAAAGCAAACAAACTTCTTATACTCACATGGAACAAATTATGAGAGAGCAGTTCTTGTATTTCAAGTGATTTAAGCACTAGGAGCAGAGCAAATATGTAAACATAAATATTGTAAATAAGTAAAAATGTAGCAGATCATTTTAATTTCTAGCTTTGTCAAGGTTTCTTTTCATTGAATCACAGATTGCTTTGGGTTGGAAGGGACCCTAAAGATCATCTAGTTCAACCTCCCTGCCATTGGCTGGGACACCTTTCACTAGATCAGGTTCCTCAAAGTCCTACCCAGCCTGGCCTTGAACACTTCCATGGGTGGGGCATCCACAGCTTCTCTGGGCAACCTGTGCCAGTGCCTCCCACCCTCACAGTAAAGAACTTTTTCCTAATATCTAATCTAAACTTTTCCTCTCTCAGTTTAATGCCATTCCTTCTTGCCTATCAGTAAAAACCTTTGTAGAAAGTCCCTTTCCATCTCCCTTCTAGGCTCTTTTCAGGCACTGGAATGCCACAGTTAGATCACTCCAAAGCCTTCTCTTCTCCAGGCTGAATAACCCCAACTTTCTCAGCCTTTCCTTGCCAGAGAGGTGCTCCAGCCCTTGAATCATCTTGGTGACCTCCTCTGGACTAGCTTCAGCAACTCCCTGTCCTTTCTGTGCTGGGAGCCCAGAGCTGGATGCAGCACTGCAGGTGGGGTCCCAGCAGGGCAGACCAGAGGGGCAGAATCCCCTCCCTCCCCTGCTCCCCTTGGTGCTCCTGATGCAGCCCAGAAGACATTTGGCTCTCTGGGCTCCCAGCAGATGTGGCCACCTCACATCCAGCCCCCCATTCACCAGCACTCCCAAGTTCTTTGGGGCAGGGCTGCTCTTGATCTGCTCATCCTCCAGCCTGTGTTGATACCAGGGTTTGCCCCGACCCAGGCGCGCTTGGTCTCACTAAACTTCATGAGATTCCATGAGAGAAGGAGCCTGTCCAGATTCTGGTGATACCTAAACACCCAGGCAGGGGATCAGGAACGAAATTTATTTGTCTTGTTATCACTGGACACACTTAATGACCAAGGCAAAATACAAAATTAATTAGCTTTTAATAAAAATTTTAACGTATGTTCCTGGAACACTGTCATGAAATAGAAACTAAACTCATATTCCAAGTAATAATGAGTGATGTAGAGACCTGAAGAAATGTCAGAAACTAAATCTAACTAAATCCTCGGGGTGTATCAAAAATTGTAGCAAGCACATGTTCCCTACAGCTTCTCCATAATTTTTTAATCATTCACTAATCATGTCTAGCTTTATTATCATCATCTTTGTGCAAACCCTGGTGTGTTCATATGTGAAACAGGCTTTTGTGTAGCAGACTGTATTTGCTATGCATGGAATTATGAGTTTGTTTGTTTGCGTCATCCCAAGAATGAGTGTGTCGCTTCTCCTGGGCATTTGGTGGCATAAAGCCATTAAAATGCACCAGCAATGACCCCTGGTGCTTCACAAAAGGAAGTGATAAAAACTTTCTTGTCGTGTTTAAGTGGCAGGGGAATTTAGGTATGTTATACAGATTGCAATTATTCAACTTGGAGCACAGCCAAGACAGTGAGACTAACAATGTGTTTAATCTTATGAAAAGATGGCATGGGATCTTTAATGGCCGTGTTTTGTCGGTATCTTGGATTTATGATGTCTCTCAGAGACAGTTCTTGTGGTGTCGTGCTCAAAAGACATAATTAGAAGATCCGTAACTCTGCTGAGCTTTGTTTCAACTGGTCTTTTTCAGAGAGATGTGCATTTATTGAGTTTTCTTTCTAGTCTGTTCAGTGCAGCCTTGTGATGTCGGGGAGCTAGCCTTGGGAGGAAGCAGCTGGTCTGACCCCATGCCATCCATTGATGGGGAAGCTGTTTCCCTGACAACGGCAACGATGAGAAACCAGAGAGCGGCTCTTTTCCAGTTCATGTTTCTTTTTCACTTGCTGTTACAGGCACTCATTAGCTTCTGAGGAATAATCAGATAGCTCCTATCAAACCAAACTAAAGCCAAGTGGAATGGTGGAAATGTCACCACATTTTCAAGATTTTCAAGGTTGTGAGCTTCTGTGAAGCCTGTTATTATCAACATTACTTTTCTGCTTAAAGTTTTACAACCTAGGGTTTTTTTTCACCCCATTTGAGAATTATTCATAGCATGTATCAAAACAAAGAAGTGAAGTAAAAGAGTAAAAATTCCTATGCTAGCTTGACTTCACTAGCTTTGAGCAGGATGCCTTTGTGTGTGCAAAAATGTAGCTAAAGGGAGGGTTTGCGATTCAATTAGGGCTGTAGAGCTGGCGGACATGGTAAAATACATATCTGCCTTTTTATTCAGACTCCTGACATTTTGGACTTCCTCAGGAAAAAGAGCAGCTGAGAGACAAGAGGAGGAAGTGACAGCCAGGTTGGCACAGGAGGCTGACAGCAAAGGCATGTTGGTGTTTTGATGCCTGTGTAAATAAGACCCACGAGTTTGAGTCCACTGGGCCTCATGTAAACTCTCACCTGAGATACTGTAATTTCTCTGATGATTTGCAAATTTTTTTTTCCTTGAATATCTAGTTAAAATGACTGCATGAGTTAAAGGGCAATAATAAAGAGTCCAGAACATTTTTAACATTGGGGAAGGAATCCTGGATTTATTCTGCTTGGTGTAAGAAAAACTTGATTTCTTGTTTTCTTACATTAAAGTTAAGAAATACAGATATGCGACATCAAAACAGTGAACTCAGGAATTACTAAAACAGTGGTTCCACAGAATATAAACCAGAATTCTTATTTTATATCAGTACAAAATATTTGAGTAATTTAATACATTAATTCATAAAGTTAAGAGCAAATATTTTTTTTCCTACGAGAATGGCATTGCCAGAAAAGTTTTGTGAGGCTTTGCAGACTCCCTACCTGTGACTCTCTTGAGGGATTGGTGTAACAGAGGTTGTTGTGAGAGGAGCCTGATCCAGTCGTCCAGATCCAGTATATCTGGTGTGAGTATGTCATAGATCAATGCACTTCTAAAATAGAGGCTGGATTTCTGCCAGTTCCTGAGGTAGCTTAAAATTCTGGGTGGACTACAAAATGTTGCTGACTGACCAAGTAGCATGAAACGCAGGGAATATGCACAGATATCTAAAACTTGAGTCTCAACCCTCCTAAGGAATTATTCATTCATAAATTGAACAAACAAACTGTAGCTATGAATAGGCAGCATAAAGCTGTCATTTTTAAAAAATAACTTTTCTTTTTCAAAAGCTCTGTGCCTTTAAACCTTATTGTGATTGCAAACTATAAAATATAATAATGACCATCTTGTTGTTGTAGGCAATGCAAACACAGGATATTTAAATGTATCAACTGTTACTGCTCTTGCAGATTCTCTGAGCAAATCACTGATCTTTGGTCTTTGGAGGTGGATAAAGCCTGGCCTATGGCATTTATTTATTAATTTTCCCTAGGAAGTGTTAAGGCAGCAGAATGGGTGTTTATGAGAGGCTGCCTTATCTTGGACTGCAACATGACAAATTTTTATGCAACATCAGGTTCAATTCATGTGAAACTAAAGCTCTTAAAGCCAGCATGCACCGATCTCCTTCAGGAGAGGTAGCATCCGTCCTTCTGCCCAACATGTACTTCTGCTGCAGTGTTGTTTCATGAGCAGGCATTTTAAAAACATGCTTTTGGTTGGCAGAGGCTTGATAACAAAGAGTAAATAACAATTAGTTGTATTCAGCTGGGGGGCTGTCTGCTGATGTGGGGTCAGAGAGGGCCATGTTAATAGGAGATAGGAGTCTGTAAAAGCAAAAGCAGCATTTGAACAAAGGAGAAAATAAAATTGAGGAAGCTGGTGGTCAAAGTCTGAGCAGCAGCATGTTAAACAAACATTAACCTTTTATTCTCATGGCTGTGGCTTTTTTCTGTGTAGTACAGGGCCTTCTCCATAGTCTGCTATTACTTTGCTTTTATTTTTGCTTAAACTACAGTGTTTAAACACATACATAGCTGGGTGATGGGATAACACATTCTTCCCTTCCAAGTCCAGATATTGTTTTTTCTTTTACTTCCAGCAGCGTCTCTACAGATGCAGAGACAAGTCTGATGGGTTTTTTTCTAAGCTCTCCATAATGTATCTCCCAAAATACAAACTACAAATGTATTTGGTTTCTTCTTCAGCACCCTTATGCCTGACTTGCAAACTGTGCCATCAAATTAATTGTAAATAATAAAACTCTTCATAAAAATGCAAACAAAATGTGTTACTTGAAAGGTTTCCCAATTCTGTGCTCTAAGTCTACTTGAGAAATGCACAGTAAAAGAGTATTATTATTATTAATAATAATATTTTTGGGGATATCATCTGTTAGGCAGTGATCAAAGTGAATGTCTGAATGCAACACAGTCATGAGATGGAAGAAGGCAGAGATATGGACTTGTGCATCCCATATTCAGTGGGATTTTGTTGACAGAGGAAACCTCTTTCCCACTATATTTGCGGGAACAGTGAGGCTGGTAAGTCGTGGATCATGTCTGTCTTCTTCTTTCTCACAAAAGACTACACTCAAAACGTCAAAAATCTTAAGCATAGCTTTTGAAAGAGGGTCAAAACTCAATCCTTGTGGCTAAAACCTGTTTCAGGACTGGAAGAGATGCAGTCTCTGATCATCAGGTTCATTATAGCTGGTCGGTGTGGAAGGTTACTTGAAGCCAGATGAGGAATTCTGGTGGAACATGAACATCCTCTTGATGTCCATGACACCTCTGGAGGTCCCCCTCTGCAATTCAGCCTGTTCTACAAATCTGACCTGTGATTTCACTAGTCATGGTAATGCCAGATGAGGACAATGAAAGACAGTTTGTAAGCAAAAATCCACTACAGAGACCCTAGCAACCCCATCCGTCTGATGGCTTTGGAGTAAATAGAATTGCAGTAAAAAATTTACGGATTCAATTTAAATCCAAACACCTACCTCAAGTATAATCAAAGCTAAATATTTAAACCAGAACTGACTCAGCAAGCTATGGCAAATGTTGCCACAGCATGTATTAAATTTTACCCTGTATCGAGTACAGAGATACAAAAAACATTGAAAAGTGACACCTGTCTAAGGTTAAATAAAATTCCAGTTCTCTGCGAAAAGGATTCGGTTGTCCCTTCCTTATATGATTTTTTCTGCTACAGAACAGCATTTACAGGATAGCTGCTCATTACATGCACATGTACATTAACTTGCACTTATCCTGCAGTGCAAGTTAAACAGTCCCTCTGATTTCAGGAGCCCTCTGGGCACTAAGCTCCTGCTTAAACTGCTTGAAGCCCATGTCAAAACGGCAGCTGAGAGATGAAAGAACTGCCCTCCAGATGAGTGAAGGAATGATGTGTAATAAGCTGCAATTTGCCTAAATGCAGTTGTACCTGATGAATGTCGTGGTGCAGCTTTTGGGAGAAGACCTGGCTGGAGCAGAGAGGAGACCTGAACAGCTCCAGCCCCATCCCAGGGGCCGGAGTTACTTGTACCAAACCTGGATCATCAGGTAAAAAATCTTCACTGGAACATCAGCAGTTTAGGAATAGTGTTGGGAGATGAAGTATACCATCCTTGCTAGAGATTTATGTGCAGGCAAGCTTAAGGGTAAGGAGGAATCTTGCATTTCCATGTGGGAAGTGTTGAACTAGAAAGAAGTTGAGCTTGGATTAGCAAGTTCCCAGAAGGTGGGGGTGCACAGCACCTGCAGCTCTGTTAGCTTCAGTTTGAAGCTCAGCTTTTTGGAAACTCTCCATGCTATGTCACTTCCTTGGAGACAGCATTTTGAAAGATAAAGGCTCAAGCACCAAAAGAAATGGGAACAGTCCAGGGATGGAGTTTTTGTGTTGGATTTGAGGAAGGCCTTTCCAATGCATTTGGATATGGGTGAGGTTTTTGGTTGTTCCGGAAATTATTTATGATACCTAACTGAAAATGTAAAGAAAACCTCAGCACAGAGGTGTTTAATTGAAATGCAAAGTTTATTGCTTGAAATAAGACTGTTATAAAAAGAAAAATGAAAAAAAGAAAGATAAATCCCTCTTAGACAATGTTGTCTCATCCGCTGAGACACTTGTGATCCATGAGCTCTTTGATTCAATTCACATGAGGCAGAGATACTGTCTAATTACTGAGAAATTAATTTGAAAACCAAAACTCAGACCCTTTTTGCATGCACTAAACACCCATCCTGTCCTGCACAAATTAGCAAACTGTGTGTGTTCCTTATGAATCCCCACAGGATAATTTACACACGAAATTATCCATTTTGTTCATGTTTCCAACACCTTCAAAAAACCCAGAAATGAAAACATAACATCTACCCCTATTTTAGGAGGTGGGTGTAGAGGAAGTTTTAAGTATTTGAGAACTGTTTTTAAGTATCCAGTAGCTCTTGATATTATATTTCTAGAGCATGTCTACTGCCCTAGTCGTAAGCTTACCTAAGTTCCCCAGGGAGCTTTTTGACTCATTTGACTCATTTCTGGTAAATAAAATATTTATTTTTATTTATATAAATGCTGTATGAATATGAATACTTCACACTATGAATACTTCATACATTACCTCAGCCTGTTTTAATTACATTTTTATCTGCTAAGCCATTGCATGTTACAAACCAGGCAAGGGGAGGATCCTTCAAGGTCATCTGGCCAGATCCTCCCTTCACAAAAAAGGATTATTTAATATACTGTCTTTCCTAGTTCTGGTGCGAGGCTTCTTTTGAATATCACAAATAATGAGGTTTCTACTGCCTATCAGGAAATATTATTTCACATAGTGACAGACCTTGCAGGAGAAAGTTTTTGGTATTTTTTTCCTAAAGCTGCTTATCACCTTTCAAATGCTGTAGTGAGATTTATA
The DNA here is from genome assembly GCA_017589585.1 of Phylloscopus whistleri. Classification (NCBI taxonomy): domain Eukaryota; kingdom Metazoa; phylum Chordata; class Aves; order Passeriformes; family Phylloscopidae; genus Phylloscopus; species Phylloscopus whistleri. Next base: position 6,529,327 of record JADMLD010001554.1, on the reverse strand, counting down.
CTCTTTGATAACTGTCTTGAAACACTAGCCCCCATCTAGATTCCCTTATTTTTGATCAGAACTAAAAGAACTAGATACTTAATCTGCTGAGAACTGGCTATGACATTTAGCCACATTAAAAAAAAAAAAAACCACAAAAAAAACCCACAAAAAAAACCAAACCAAAAAACCCCCCAAAACCCCAACAAAAACACACCTTCGTTTCAAGTTCTTTAAATCTATGAATCATTATGAAATCCTTTGGATTGAATAAGATTATATATGCTAATAGGCACATAATTATTTGAGGCTATTCTAGGGGACTCTTCTGCATCCTTAAGCTGTCTTGAGCTAGGTTAAGAAACTTGAAACTTTTTTAGGAGGTAGAGGACTACTCTTACTTAAAACTAGCCTTCCCTAGAGAAATATAAATGCACATGCACCTGTTGCTTTTGAATATGTTGGGAATGTTGTACTGAGACAGCTGAAGGCATGAAAGGGTCACAAAATTATATCCTAGTAATATAATTTTTAAAAAGCTTTATACAAAATACAGTATTTAACATTAATTCTGTGATGAATTAATAGTTATTTTGGAGCCAGTTTGTATGTGTTGTTGGCATAATTGGAAAGAAAGAGACTGAGCTGAATTCAAATGATAAATTTGAAAATGCGGTATCATTTAGGCTGCAATATCTTCAAGTGTGTCTCATTTACCTTCCATAGGTTTGTATGGGTCTGTATTTGCCACAAACCCATCAGCTTTAAAGAATTAGGGACAAGAACTGGGAAAATGCACAGTAGAGAAACAGGGCTTGAAGTGATGTTTCATCTGGGTTTACCTGCCAGAAGTGGAAAAATCATTTTGCTTGCTTTACAACACACTTACTGTACATTAGACCAGAAATACAGATACCCTAGAGGGGGGATATAAAAGGCAGAGCTGCCAAAATAGTCGGTGAAAGATGAGTTTTATGTGGCCCGTGCTGCAATGGGACGTGTAAAGGGAAACATGGAAATAGTGTGTGTAGTGGAAAACAGAGAAGTGAGGTGGGGTGCTTGAACTCATCCAGCAGCACAGCAAGTTGAAGCCTAGGAAAAAGCAATAACAAAATATGTATGCAAGGAGAAGGGAACAGAAGGTCATGCAAGGGGAGAGGCCTGTATTTAGCCCATCTTTGCTTAAAGGTTGATGTCCTTTGGCTGAAAATATAGTGAGTTTTGCAGTTGGTCTCATTCTTAGGACTTCAACCTCCTGCATGTGAGATGAGGCTAGATTCCTAATGGTGCCCTATTCTGTAGTTTTCCTTCATTTCAGTACAATTTCCTATAATCACAGGAAACCTCGAGGTACAACTTCTGGAGCCTTTGACCAGATGCCTTGAGGCAAGGCAGATTTGTGCTCTTTGGAGCAGTTCATGAAACGGTTATAATACCTTCATTCACATTGTATAAAATATTTATTTCTCTTCTATTGTCACCTTCTGCAGATATGCTAGCAAGCAAATTAATTTGCAGCCTATTCATAGAAATAATTGAAGAGTGTATTGAGAACTCTTCCATTTACTTTTTGATATACACTAAATATTTGTATCTAAGACCTACACTGTATAATATAAAAAGGTTATTTTACTTACTGAGTAGATTTAGAGCACTTTGACTGAGAAATTGCAAATGTATGAGAAACTTATTTGTTATTTTCAGATAAAATACTGAGTATTTTCTAAGAGGTTAATGTTAAAAATGTGAAACACTTGAAGAAAATTCTAGAGTAAGGAAGATGCCATATTTGCTGATCTATTTATTAACTATTTATTTAGAGTTATTTGTACCCACAGAAGACTAAGGAAGAAGGGCATAATGAATTATGAAATATATTCCTCTTCAGCTTGAGAAAGGCTAAATATGTTGTACTTCTAAACACAACACTGCTGGTTGAGATCTTTGTTCTGAAGGCAGGAGGTCAGGAGAATGCATTATTTATTGATGTGATACTTGTTTATCCTGGAAATTATGGTGTTATATATGTTTATATACTTGTATATATATATACATATTTATGACTGTAAATAAGTTTAGATATATCCCTTTTTACCTCATGACAAAAATATGGGAAATGTTGGATATTTGCTGTTGTGAAGCAAGGAAAAAGGTCTTTCCATGAGGTTTACTGGCATTGAAAATCAGATTTCAAACTGTGTCAGAACAATAAAAAAATGTTAGTTGCAGTGCTTATAGATAGGGATATTGACATATTGAAAAAAATGGAAATTTCAAAGGCTCTATGATGAATTTCAAGGATGAATCCTTAAACAAGAATATCAGGGAAGTCTTACCAAGGAAATGAAGATGAGTAATGTCAGATAATGATGGTTAAGTGCTTGATACAGAAACAAAGCTGAACAAAGTTGTATGGGGATTGTTAAGTGGACATGAACAAAGAGAGGTGATGAATTTTTGAGTAGGCAAGAAGCAAATCAGAATAAGTGATGTCAGGTGATGTTTATTATGCATCAAAGAAAGACAAAAAAATTGTTTTCTTTCTTAGAGAGTTTCCTTACACTGGCTTCCTGACTAAAGCCTTTTCTGCATGGGCTTGCATGTTTCAAATGTAGAGCAACTGTCAAATGTAGAGGAAATGATAATAAGATGATATCAAAAACTTCTGGTAATACCTTTTTTTTTTAACACTGCAAATGTCTGCCGTATTTTCCTGGTAGCTGACCAGCTCCTAGGATTTGGTTACATTTATGACCCTTGCAGTGAGCTCCTCATTTAAAGAACAGTGTCATGCTGCGAGTGCTAAAGGAAGCAGAAGGGCTTATTAATGCTCCTACATTGCATTCAGGCTTTTATAAATATGAAGGATTTAGGTTTTTTCTGCTTATCTATTCCTCCCTTGTTGTTGAATGTTAAATTGAATTTACATTGTATTTTTCTCCCACAACAAACAGAAAATACACCATCTTGTTTTATTCAGTAATCTTAAGGACTGTTGTGTCTAACATTCTTATATTTTGTACTTGGATTAAGTCATGAGTTTTACTGATGATAAGGGACCCACGATATTGAAGTCCAAAGTGAGAGGCAGCTGGAGAGATCAAACCCCACTTATTTAAGTAGAGTTTCAGTCACACCATCTCTGGCCAGAAAACCTCAAGAGACAACTTACTTCTGCTCCCTTAATTTTGGTACGTTTGGGCTCTTGTATTGTTATAAATGCATATTTTGGAGTTGGCTTTTCGCAAATATTGAAATGAATGTTATACATATAATGTAAGAAGGTTGTACTGTATTCCCTTTTATTTGTGGAATTTAAAAAATGTAATGAAGGTATATTTCCTAATTGTAACAAAGTAGAGATGGGGGTTGTACTTTTTTTGTAACCTCTAACTAGACTGAAGCCAGAAGGGTCTTCTGACACTCCTGTGAAAGAGGATTGCTGATAAAGAACAATTGAGCCTTTAAGGGTTAGACTCTTAAAAGCTCTGAAAAACGTGGGCTGTTTGTACCATTACTGGGACTGTATTGTTCTGGTCCCTGGTGGTAAGCTGCAGCAAGCTGGGGAACTGTCTCTGAGTCCTTCCTCATCTCTCCTTGGCTGAGTGCAAGACCCCAAAAAACTCAGTCTATGAGGCTTTACAAGGGCTTATGGTTGTCCATGTCTGAGCTAGAAGGCAGGGAGAAATACTGACAAGATCTTTTCAAGAGGTCAAAACAAAAAAACTACTTTACTGGCAAGTTTAGAAAATCAGAGTACTTTGCAAAAAGGTTTAGAGCAGCATTCAGTCAGCACAAAACACTTCTCAAAGCATTAGCTTGGTCTTTTCAACTTCAAACTCTCAACCAGTTCGATTTTAAGTTACCCAAAAATTCCAAGAAGAGGGAAGTAAAAGAAAAAGGAGAAAAACAGAGGAGATACAGAAGAGGACACCTATAGCTGCCAGCTCCTGGGTTCCAATGATGTTCAGCTGATAGAAACTCCAAGAGGAGGTAAGGTAAAGACATGTCCTCATCTTGTGTTTGGCTTTAAACACCCCTTGGCCTTCCTGTGCCTTTCCCTCAGGTCTGGTCATTTGACCACTTGAGCTGGGTTAGGGGCTCCAGAGGCAGGTATGGAACATTGCTGTGCCAGGGATTGGCACCACTGCTGGCCTGGGATACAGGCTCTAGAGATGGGGGATGTGGGGCAGGGCAATGCTTCTCCAAGGCAAACTCCCCCTTCTTTCCCACTCATGCATCCCAAAATGTCTTGAGACATCAACCTTTCCAGTCTCTCACACTGCAGGTGATAATTTTCTGTCAGCTTTCCACTCCGGGTGACTCTGTTTTATCAAGCTGTGCTGTTTTGCTCCATGGTCTCCAGTCAGATGCTGCAGAAGAGATGGGCAGGGTGTGACTCACACAGGTTCCTTAGGCTGTTTCTATCCAGACTTGCTTTTTTCCTATCACTCTGCTATTTGGAACTTCATATCTGTTCTTAACAAGAAGCAAAAGAAAAAAAATTACTGAAAGTGTCGCTTTCCTCTCTTAGTGGGGTAGGTTCTCCTATATTAAAAGCGCTCCTGGAAGAACCAGGAGAGTGGGAAGAAATTGGTGTTTATTTAATTAGCAGTGGCATTTAATTATCCCTTTGGTTAGGTTTATATTTATGTATTTATATAAGAGCTATCATTTCATCTAAGTTTAAGCAGAAGTAGTTTAACCTCAAAATGTTATGATGTCAGAACATTAACGAGCCAGGAAATTTTCAAAAGCACTTATCAGATTAACTGGCCATTTTAAGACACAGATACCAATTACCATTATGGCTGTCAGGTACTGTCATATGTTGAAATATAGCAGCCAGAAAAAAAGAACATTTTTATCTACTATGAAAAAGATAAGCTTAGGATTTCCATGCACAAAGCTGTCTTTTGATGTATGTTCTTTGTAGCTGAAGACCTACAGAAAGTTATTATGTAAACTAATTTTAGAAGTATTAACTAAAAAAAAAAAAGTCTGTCTTCTGTACAATTAGTGGGGAAAATATGGGAATATTTGTGTTAAACTCCCAGGAACATTTCTGAATTATAAAAAAGTCCTTGCTATTACTGCAGCAGCGAATCCTCCAAAAGATCCACATGTATTTTCCAGTCTGAGCAACAATACCCTAAGTACATGTTATATGACAAAGTTTTTTGTCATTGTCTTAACTCCTGCCAAATTCGGTGCCTCTGGGCTCACTTCCTATAGTTTCTTGCTATCTCATGACTGCCTTACAAAGTGCATAGTCTTGAATGGTACAAAATGCTTTGTTCTAAATTTTTGTGTGTTTCTCCTTTGAAAGCAAGGATTTTTATATGGTATGTTTGGGGACTCCCAGTACAGCACGAGCTAGTTCCAGGTCAGATTCAGTGTGAATTACTTTTTCTTTCTTATTCATGACTGTACATAGAAAAATGTGCTTCTTAGATATTCGTCTTCCTATTCTTTGCAGTTTGGGAAAGAGAAAATTATTAGCTGATATTTTGGTCAAAAAAAGCACTGTTGACATTCATTTGCAATGTCTTAGTATCATCACAGGATTTATTTTTTTTTTAGGCAGTTTGAGGTTTGGTGCAATGAATTTATGCAACACTTTTCTTCCTCATACCACTATGTGCCATCAACCTGACATCCAGCTTTTAAATCTGAATACCCTTCAGCTCAACACTTTAGACAGGTTTGTGAATAGAAATTGAGTTACTTGTTAAGAATGTTGCTCATCAGTGTTTTCTGGGTTTTATGTTCTGTCTTCTTGTGTGTTCTTCTGTCTCTTATATATTTTGGGCCATAAAGCGGCTAATGTAGGAAAGTTAAGTATAAAAAAAGGAGTCATGAAGTATAAAAAGGAGGTAATATCTAAGTTTATGAACTTTTAGTAATTGTATGACCTTTGATAGGTACACCAAGGTCTGCAATTATGAAAGCTGTACATAACAAAATAAAGTGCATATATGTGCTACTGAATCAACAGAAAATTTTGAGTTATACTCTAGTTAGTACAGTTTCACTTTCTTTTGTCTGTGGCATCAAGCACCTTGGCCTGGTAGGTTGTGGGTTTTCTGAGTAGCTTTTTTCCCATACACTGTTCTTGCCATTCCCTGACACTCCACCTCCCTGATACCTGTAAAAAGAAGTGATATTTAATCAATTATCACTTTAAATATAATCAGAAAAGAAAGAGGAATTGAAACAGCTCCAGCTCCCCCCCTCCCCACTGCCTCATAACATCAAAACATTAACACTTGAGAGAAAAACCCACTTTTTTCACATTAGCCATCTGATAGTGTATGAAGAAAAAGAGGAAATAATGTGTCCAACTACTGGCAGATTAACCAGTTTTCTTAGGATGCTTACAGGGTAGAAAGACTGATCTGCTGCCAAAGGGATGGAAGCTTCCCGTTCAAGCAGGTAAAAAAAAAAAAAAGGCTCTAATCCTGATGGATGGATATAAATCTTGAAGTACTGAATTTAACTGGCTACACACAGGCTTCAGATGTACCAAGAGGTTTAAGCTAAACTCTTTGGCCAGTGACAATTACACTGCTGTTAAACTATGCTTGCCTTACCCTTCAAAGTGCCAAAAAGGAAAGCAATTCCTATGGTCCTGTCATGATTATCTATGTGAACAAAGCTAATGAGGTCTTAATACTGCACTGGTTACTCAGGCAAGGTTTTAATTAATAGGTGTCAGGTCCTTAATGCCTCATGCACCTTCTTCCCGTTGTGGTGCTTCCCTTTAGCTTCCAGTTGCAAAATTGATTCTGCTGAATGCAGGTCCTTTCATTTTTTTTTCAATAAAAACTTTTGCTACTAAGATGAATAGAATAATTTTTTTTTTTTGTAATCTTGTGATGTTTCAGTGCATGCTTACTATTTATGACTCTGTGAAATAGTAAGCAACATCTCAAAAGCTTTTTCTCAAGTTTTGAGAAGGGGAAAATATTACAGTCAAGAAGCTGCCTTTTTTTTTTTACTTTTTTCTTTTTTTTTTTATTTTGTGTGTGTTCTTTTCCTGTGATGCTAACCAGTTATTAGTTCAAATTCATGTCTGCCAAACCCTGTAGAATAAAATTTTTTGAAGTAGCATCTGTCTCTTCTAACAACTTGTGTGGATTGCTGTGGGAGTGAAATTCCTCCTGACTTTCCTCCAGTTCCAGAAGTGTTTGTGTGTTATTTATTAAGAATGAGTCTGCAAAAGATCTATATGCAAGCCTTTGTATGATAGACAAGAAGGGTTTACCTGAGGTACACTCTCCTCATACTATAAGCAAATCAATGCTGTGCCCTTGGAGTCAACCTAGTCCCAGAATAGAGCTTTTTTATAAACTCATAAATTGCAGAAAAGCACTGTGTCATCTTCTTCTATGCACTGGAATTGTGTTTTGTTCTACATATCAAAATAAAACTGTCTTATAATGAGGCTAGCCTAAGGTTTCTGGTGAAGTTTTTTCACCCTTATTTAGCTTCTTCATTAGCAGGGTAACTTTAGATTTTGATGGCCTTTATATTACTGCCTTGTTTTTTTTCATCTATCTCCATAGAGTGGCTGGGACTTATCTTTGTGAAACTTCACTGACATCTATGGAATTTCACAGCTAAAAACAATCTTTTGAGGTTTAAGGAAATATTATTGCACATTACATGTGATTGGAAACATCAAAGGAACTTCTGTTTTGTGAGATTAGCTGTGTATTTGTCATGCAATCAAAACAATGGGTTTAGGCTCCTAAATAGTGTAGTTGCTTTCAAGTAGCTCAGCCGTTGGTGCTTATATTAGCTGGGAGAGGCAGAGGAGCCCCCCAAAAAAAGTGAATTCCAGGATTTGGTATGAACATGGGGTCTTCACAACCAAACAGGCAACTTTGGAGGGCAGCAGTAATTTTCTGTGCTATTGCAGATCTAATAGTTGAGACTGTGTGGGAGTCTTTCCCTTCCCGGCTCTCTAAGGCTCACTTCCTACAGAAATTGGAAGTAGTAGGACAGTCACAGATGGTTCCAGCTGATGGCTCTGTAAAGCCCTGAATCCATGCCTGCTGAGTACTAGGGAAGCAGCTCCTCAGTTTTCTGTCATGTCCAGCCAGCTTTTGTGAGTCTGTGCCTGGCTGTGCAAGGAAGCTGTGACTGGCTAGTGGACCTGAACCATAAAGCAGATGTGAGATGACCTCATGTAATTTTGTTCCTGCCACTGCTGCGTTCTCACAGTGGTGGTTTCAGTCAATTTGGTGGGTGAGTTCAGCTTTTGCATTCTTTGAGCGTGCTAGTGTTTTTTTAATCTCTGTATGTGGCCATAGTGTTTCAAGGCAAGTCCTTAATTATATGTTGTTTTTCAATTCAGCACATAAAGTGCTCACCAGATAGTATTTGAAAAATTGATTATCTTTGCAGCTAAGCTGTAAGAATTTTTTAGGTCTTCTGAAAGAGGAGTTTGTTCAATTACTTGCACTCTGTGGACCACTATTAAACACTTGGGTTTGTGTGTGGCAATGACCAGCAGAATTAATATTTCTGGGTACCAAGACAGAGCTTCAGCTGGCAGATCCATTGGCTGTCCTCACAATGAGGGCAACATTTTTCCCTGTGGTTTCTTAATAATGTTACATCCATAAAGCTGAGAGTCTGTTTGTCAGCCTTTCTGTTCTCTGCATAAATGTGTGAATTATTGTGCTTTAATTGCTTCCTACAAGTATTTGCTACTAAAAACTTATTATTGCATGTTGTCTATACAATCAGACAACAGGAGCTAAACCAATCAAGCTATTCTGGAGTTTGGGATACAGGAGAGGTGATGTAATCCTTCTTTCTTCCTCTCTCTGGAGGAGGAAAATTCTTATAGAGAACAATTTCTAGATGTACCATCTGGTCTTTCATACACAGAAATCTCTTGACCTGGATTAAGACAGAACCTGTCAAATAAACAGGATGTCAGAATAGACTGTTCTCCCATCCAAGTCAATGCTTAGTTGTGTGCAAAAGATACTGCAAGGGTCAGAATGAAGATTTGAGCCTCACTGACCCATTTGATGGTTAGGTGCTTCTGTTGGAAAGATTTTTTTACCTGAATTTCTGCTCTGCTGGTGTGGCTTTAGAGTAAACAGTAGAACCATGTCAGTTCCTATGAGATGAGAACTTGTTCCCTTCATATCAAGAAGGAAAGGGAATTATCTTTATTTGTACATTGTGGATGTTATCACAACCATCCTTTATTTTGTTTATATCACCTCTCTGAAACTTTATCTTGGCAGAAGATCTTGCAGCTGGTGGAATGACACTGTTGAGTGCTACCTCTTGGGTTGCTGTTAATATTGCTCTGTGATTTGTCCAGGAAACAGGACCATCAGGGTTGTTAAACCTGTGCAGCAGAATTTCCGCCTGCACAGACCCATCTCTGACAGCTTTATTTTTTTTTTCCTACGCTGGATGATTCCTCTCTTCCCAGAAGAAGTGACAGAAATGACAATATTTGTCCTGCCACCATTTGTTTACTGTGTGCCCAAAGCCTGCAAATTATGATCTCCTGACAGATGAAAAGATTCTCAGGTTTATTTTTGCACCTCCACAATTACTGCCATTATCTGGTGACTGAAAATGAGAAAGAAAGTTCTAGTGAGTACTTTTATTAGGCTAAGTATGTTTGTGGGCATTCCTTGACACCATTCTTGTGTCCAGTTACCTCAGTTATTAGGGTTGTGCCTGGCAGTGCAGTTCTTCCCCGCTCCCAAACATGCAGTGTTGGGAGTGGATTAACCTGGGACTGGCAGATGTTCACATGAGCCACAGGCCAAGTCCTGGAAAAATGGTTGAGCAGTAAAACATTGTGCTTGCTGAGGGCTAAGGTTTCATTTCTCCAGTTAAAATTGTATTGTTTGAGTAATTTGTTTTGCAGTGTGTTATCATATTTCCTTCCTTCCCATTTTAGGAAGGAAATAAAATGCCATATTTGAGGAGTACTGCATAACCAGTCCTTCTCACATCTACCTTCTCCTTCACATATGTCATATAAGAGAGGAGGAGTTCAGGTAACACCTTTGCTTTTGACTCGAGCCCTGGAAGGCCCTGGAGCAGCCTCTTCCCAGGCTGGTGCAGGGTCTGATGCACTCTGCCAGCCTGGTTTACTGTGAGCTCTGAGTCTGTGCCTTTTAAATCACACTGCAATGTGTCTCATATTCAGCCTTGCATGGTGTTGAGAACTAAAAGAAGATTCTGCATCCTCACTTCCCCAACAATATTTCGCTATTAATGAGTTTAACACCTCCGCTTAATAGTCTTGTTTGGCTGCCATTAGAGATGTGACATCAGTTCAGAGTTAAGAACTCTCAAATTATTTTGTCTGTCTTGCAGGTTGACTGCCTGATTAGAGATAGAAATTGTAGGTCCAGATGATTCATCAAGCTAATTAATGGAAATAATTCATCAAGATCAGCTGGGCCAAAATATTGCATGTTGAAAGTACAACTTATGTAACATTTCATGAAACCCTGATTTTTCAAACAATAGAAATAATGCAAATGCAAATCAAAATGCACCAAAGAATGGATAGATTTTAAAATAGATTTAAGCAGTGGCTGTTCAAAAATTCCCAGAAAAATACTTGATATTTTCTATTATTTTACTAGCTCTACTAGAAAAGCAGGTGAAGGGAGAATCTGGTGGGTAATATACTTAGGGGAAAAAATGATGGATCTTTCTAGGTAAGAAAGAAAGAAAGCTTTCAGATTTGATCAATCTGTTTAATCTAACCTCAAAGTGGAATGTTTCTTTTCCCTTAGTAAAGAGCAATTTTTTTCTTTTTGTTTCATAAATAAGGTATCTTTGATTTTTGAATGCTTAAAGACAGAAAAAATAATGTGTTTCATTTTTACACCTATATAAGAACTAGTTTTTGTACTTTTTATCCTTTTATTTTCTCTTTGGCCTATAGAGATCTTTAATCTTCAACCCTTCATGTGTGTATCAAAATACTTCACTCAAGCATTTGTGGACGCTTCAGTGATTTTTAGTAGCTTTGCAAATTTATTCTTTTTAAGCTAGTATTAATATTGTTCAGTAAATCTACATTTATTGTGACTGGAGACAAAATGTAAACTGAAATTTCACTGCACTTCATAGGAAACATCAACACTTGAGGCTTATTTTTAAATCAGGGAGAACAACTACAGTGAAAGTGGGTGTCAAAGTTTGTGACTAAACCCGCCTGGCCCAAACGGGATCTAAGCAGGGTTTTATCATTCAGTAGACCGAGACATAGGAGAGTAAACTATGCCAAGTAATGTCCCAATGAGATTCTTGTTTTGTGTTTGTTATCAATACACAAAGATATTGAAAGTGTGTTTTGTTTTTAAATGAAGATTAAGTTTATTTCTTCCTCAAGGATCTTTCTTCCCTCCCTTATGATTACAGCAAGGGATACACAGTCTTCCAGTCTCTTTGAACAGGGATGAGTGAATTATTTCCTGCCCCTCTTTTCTACGGCCTTCTTTATACCATTTTGCTTTATTGTAAACCTGGTTTTCTTCATGAAATATTGAGTTTTAAGGAGGGAGATTATACATATTGCTTTTTTAGCACTGATAGCAATCTTTGTTGTTGCGAGATAAAGCAATCATGCTTTCAGATGAAAACACACCTGGGGATCCAGAGCTCTTACTTCTGGATCTGGAGCCACAAAGTGCAAGGCCTCTTTATACTCAGTGCTGAAGGGAGGAGTGTTATCAATTTACAAGCCTCTCTTTTTTGTTTTCTGTGTATTTCTACCATCTGCAGGAATGGGAGATTTTCATACTGTGTTTTTTAAACAAGGAGAAAATGAACACAAGTAACTGCAGAAGTGTTAATAACATTTAGAATAAGCTTTCACATATTGGAATAGCTTTTTTTTTTCCCTCTGTCCTGGGCACTCTGTCCTGCTCAGGCTATGGAAAGCAGTCAGAAGAATTGAGCTGCAGATGTCTAGTTGGCATCAGAGAGATGGACTGTCTCTACCATCCCTCTCTGCCTCTCCATCACCATGGGGAGGTTTTGGAAGTGAAGGCAGGAGAGAAGTGGCTGCTCCAATGTGGTATTTCCAGTAAGTGACACAAGCTGGAAGAATTCTTCAGATCCTCTTGAAACAGATGCAAACAGACCAAGAGCAGCTTTGCTTAAATAACTGGTTTCTTCATGAGCCAATTCTTCACTGAAAGGATTTTGGCATAGAAGTGCATAATAGCTGTCATTTTTCTACTGGTATAACACTGTTCCTTTTACGTTCCAATAAAATTTACCCTTGCTGGTACATATGTACAATGTTAGTTCTTTGGAGCAATACTCAATCTTTATCATCATCATGTTTAGAGCTCAGAAGTGAGATTGTAAAAATCTTGCACATTGAGCAGCAGCAAATGCTCCTGTCCAGATGCGGATGTGAACAAGCTTCTCAGGAGGTACCTACATATTAAAAACCATCTCAGTATAAGCACAGTATTTATTGCAAACATTTAAGGTAATCCTAGGCCTCGGTGAGGTTCTTTAATAAGGTTGCTGCATGTCATAGCTGATTTACTTTGTTCTTTCCCAGTTAATGTGAGGGAAGGTGAAGTTCTGGTGGAAAAACTGTCCTCTGGGTCATTTATAGCAAAGAATAATATGTTGATACTGGGTGTTGTGAAGCCACCTAAGTTCAAAGGTGCTCATTTTGACAGAAAAGGTAAAAGTAAATACTAGCATTTACTAATAAAGCAAAATACCCTTTTGTTTAGCAGAATTCCAAGAAGAACATTTAGACCACCTAATGAAAATATTACGCTATTTTAACTTTTCTTCTTGCTTTTCCTTTTAAAATTATGGCTTTTTAAACATTGGTTGGTAAATATATTTTCTTCAAAGATATTTTTCTCTTCTTGAGACGATTTGATTGCTCAACCAGTTTCCAACTTTTGTTATAGTGTCTGCAAGTATTTATTTTTTTAAATTAACTAATATTTCTGCTATGGAATTAAAGCTCGTAGTAAATGTGACACACCTGGGAGAAAATATTTTCAGCATAAAGCTGCCTAAATTTCCAGTTCATACCGTACTAATTGCTTATACAAAAACAATGCTTTTTTCCTTGAGACAGCAAATCTGTCTCTAGTAATGGGAATCTTAACTATGGGAATTTCAGGTGAAAAAAAAAAAGATTTATAAAACTGGTTTCAAAAGAGAGTGTGTATGTTTTACATTAATTGTTTTTCCCCAAAACTCTGCATTTTTTTGCCCTTGAATCAGCAGCAATGGGACACCCAAGAAAGGATGTGAATCAGAGTCACTTTGGTGAGTAAATCAAACCATTGCAAATCACACAAGCAGAGGATCCAGCCCAGAGTTTTCAGCTGCTCTAGCAGCTTTCCCAAGGGTACAGACGTTGGAATTATCTGATGCTTTTGGTAGGATGGCTGTTTGCTGTGGTGCTGGCTCACTCCAGTCAGTGCCTGCAGCTCCAAGAGGAGTCCGTGCTGTTCACATGGGGGCTTTGTGCCAGAATAAAACTGACCCTGCCATGGTACTCCTCATTCCCTCGGTGAGAAGAGGACTGGTCCATCTAGAAAGGACCATTCTTAACTTTTAAAATACCTCACTGACTTAAAATGCTTAACAGTGACCCTGCAGTGTGTGACAGAATTAGTTAAAATTTTTATGTGGAAATTATGCCTGGAATGTGCTATCATGCACATACATTTACACTCTCTGTTGTAGAAAACAGATTTTCAAGGGATTTTCCTCCAAATATTGCAGAAATATACTGAAAGGAGGTTAAATACTAGCAGACATTGTTTAATATGGAGTTTAAAACTGCTGCCTGTGAGCTTTGCTGATGGTCTGCAGTGGGTAGGACAGGAAACTGCTGGTTCCCATTTACTTTTGTATAACACAAATAATGTTACAGACCACCATCAGAACTCCCCTTAGACATCTCTGTTTCAGGTTGTAGACCATAGCCTATTTATTCATCCCTTATGTGGAAGTTGTCCTGTGTTTACCCTACTCTTGTTGCTCTTCTAATGAAAATTTTCTAGTTCTGCTATAAAGTTATGGAAAGAGGGGCCATAACTGCCTGAATTATTCAAAATATTGGCATTTTCTGGGTATATACAGCAACAGAATGATGTTCTCTGTTTTTTTTTTTTCCTCTCTTCTTTTTCTAGAAATGTATATTGTTTGCTTTATTGATTGCCTCTCAGTAGAAGTGAAAGAAATGGGTGTGCTTACTCTAGGGCACAGCGAGAGTAAGGATAATTGATGTCTAATTTCTCCAGCATCCTTGAGAAATATTTTCTTGACTTCAAATATGAATAATGTAGTTTTTCTTCTCTTATCAAATACAGATTTGGGTAGAGGTAACTTACTGTGTTTACTTTGGAATGGGGAGAGTTTTAGAGAGCATTTCAGGAGGTGCTCTTGAGTTTGAACATAAACACTAATTGAAAATATTATGTTTTCCTGCAGACTGCTGGTCATTTTTTTTTCCTGCTTTTAGTGATGGCAGATGAGGCATCAGAGAAATGCTGCTGCATTAGATATTTCCTGCATTCTGTTCCTCCTGGAACCAGCAATCAAAAAGCTAGTATAACTCCTTTTTGCATTTTGCAAAACAATATTATACTAAGCAAGGTGCCATGCGAGTTTCTCAGCCCAGCCAGTCCTCTCACCCATGAGCACTGCAGGACTTTTCACCTATGTACTCTGGAGATGACTGGTTTTGTGTCATCCCCTCTCCAAGTGGAGGCTGGAACATGAGGAGTACATCCACCACTGCTCTATTGATGCACTTAGAAGTGTGGGCAGTTTTAGAAAACTGCCGGCAGCAGATGCTTGGCTGGTGTGAAGCATCTTCTGAGGATCTGCTCCTGGTTGTGCAGCTGGGACTAAAACTGCATTGAAAGCAGTTGAACTTCTCCCACTGAACATTTAGAAAGGATCTTGATCCTTTCAGAGCTTGTGTTTTTCAGGCCTTGTAATGACAAGAGTTGGTTGTTTCGTTCGTTAGTGGAAACTAATCATCAGATGGAAAACATTGCAAGTGACACAAACAAGGAGTTGCTTCATGGCTCATATCTCAAAAAATTTGAACATACAAAATTAGCCATGCCAAAGGGCCTTAGAAGAAATATATCAGCTTTCTCCATAAGCAGTATATCCTTCAAGCCAGTGCATTAATGTGGGAATGCACGTGGAAATTATGAGGAAAAAGCTGTCTGTTTTTCTAAGTGACTCAAGCATCTTGCTGCTGTTTTGTATGTAATACAGGAAGGGGCACAGCAGTTTCTACATAGTCTGTTGTAAGAACATCTTATGAAGTGTCTGTGCCTCTAGTTTTGTCAGATCACATTAATTAGCAGTGAAAATCACCCTCAAAAAGATCTATGAAAATGCTTTGTTCTGACTGCTTGTACTTGAGGTATTTGTGGGATTCCTCACTTTAATCTTGGGGTTTATAGCCCGTCATGTTTAGATATTTTTGCTGACATTTTCAATAGACGCCTTCCCTAAGAAGAAGTGTCAGAAAACCATGAATGAATCTTTAGGTGGTTACATTGCTTTACAACAGCAGTAGGAAGAGCGACACCATTAATTCTAAGCTGAAAATAAAAACCCAGCTACATGGCACTTTCCACCTTTCCATGGTTACCTTTTGCCACATTTTTGTCACATATATATGAGACAAATTGCTGGGTTCTGAAAGTTTTCACTAAATAGTAATTATTTTTCTTTTTTTTCTTTTATTTTTAAAATTTATTTCAAAGTTTTACTATTTTAAATGCATGTGTTTCTGAATGGCTCATTCAGGAAAGAAATAACACCACTCATCTTCACAGAGCACTTAGTGATTATACACTCTGAATTTACAGTTCATAGCAAATAGATGATCTACTTACAGAAGAAACATTCTCAAGAGTCCTGTAAGTAATGAAGTGGAGGAGTCATGTATGCTCATAAATAGAAAAATAGGTAAAATCTACTGAACAGAAATCATTAACATTTCTGTTCACAAAGATAAACTAGAAGGAAAATCAATAGATCAGATAGTTGTAGTAAAATATTTTTCTAAACAATCTATCAGGTAATAGTTTCCATGGCAGTTTTATGAGCCTCTTCTGGGGAGCTTGAAGCTTGGGTGTGTTTTATTTTGTTTTTAAAAAGGTGTAAAATCCAGCCAAAAAGGAAGGGACAAGACATTATGGGGATGTTTTAGTATCCATCAGAACCACTAGAAAACGAGTCATTTGCATTGAGAGCGTGTGAAGCATCTGTGTTTTATGGCTCAGAGAGAATTGGAGGATCATGGACTGGCAGGGGCACAGAGGCTAAAGCTGAGAGACTCTTAAACAATGCTAACACTGAGGACATCAAACTGGGAAGTGGAAGGACATGTAATGCACTCTCTTCTAACAATACATAAGGAACATAGGAGGTATCCCTTTCCTAGACACAATTTCTGAATATTAAGGTTCAAAGTGTCTTGATGTTGATGTGTAATACTCTCACAGAGTTAAAGGTGATTGAATAGGAACAGATAAATTGTAAGACTGAAGAAGTGCATCATGTGTCTTGTCAGAAACTTTGTAACTGCAAGTTATGACTGATTTTAAATTGTTATCCAACTTCTAATTCAAGCTCCAGAATCCCATCTATGATGCCATAATTTTACTGCTGGTCTTGAAGCCTGCAGCTCTTTGATTCCAAATACCCCAAATATCCTTCAGCACGCCTCTGCTGTAGGACTTTCTCTTCCACTGAAGCTGTGAAAAACTGAAAATCTTAAGGCATTAAAAATATTAATGAACACTCAGAAAAAAGGCTTACAACTCAGTATAAATACTGATAGCTCCCTCCCCACACACACAATGTCCAAGCTTTGTCAAAGGATACTGATTAAAATCTCTAACTTGGCTTTATTTGGTAACTTTCAGTTCCACTCTCCAAGGGACTTCTTCAAGCTAACAGGAGGACTAACCTGGCTTCTGGAATTGCCCAATGTAGCTTTCACTGCAGGTTGTCCAAAGGGTTTGTCAGCACCCATCAGTTTATTAAGATTTTGTCTTTTTCATAAAAGCCTTTTGTCTTGAGACTGTTAGACTGACATCAGTCTACTGGAAAAAAAAAGGGTAAAATTAAAACAAGAGATAAGCTCCAGGCTACAAAGCTGAAAAGACTGTTGCAAAACGAAGGCATAAAGTAGGGAAATGAAAAGCATAAAATGCACCTGAAAGCAATCTTTTATCTAAACCACCACAGAAGATTATGACTGATCTTAGATTCCATAGCTGAGGGCTCATGCACAAAGCTGGTCAGAGAACTGCCTTTGAGAGCAGTTGTGTGAAATGACTTGGGGAAGGGAACAGCTCAGTCCTGCTCCCCTGGACACTCTCTGACTCAACCTGTCCTGTTTTTCCTTGGTCTTACACAGCTCTCTGGAAGTCTCTTCCTGCCCCCAAAAGAAAATGTGTTTGGTTTTTTTTAATAAACATTTCTACTTGTATTTACCCTATTTCTTTAATCTTCTGATCTATTAATTTCCCCTGTAATAGAGAGCCTTATCCAAATGTGCCTTGCCATTTTAGTCCTCACTTACAATATTTCTTTGGGCTCAAAGGCTTTTTGTACTCCACATATTTTTGCTATTTGAATGACTTTGTTTTAAATTTATTAGGTTTTCTATTTCTTTCTTAGCTGACAAGATATTGTGACCCACCCCTGAAGGTGAAGGTAGCTGAGAACTACAGAGATGAATGACTGAAGTTACCACAGGGCTGTAAATCTCTTGGCACAACTGGTCTGGGACATGCAGAGATTGTGTGAGCTGCTTTCAAAATCAAAACAGTGAAGAGAAAAATCTGGAAAAGACATCATGAAGCAGCAAACCAGAGGTCTTGTTTAAAATAGGCAAGCAAAAATAATTCTAAAACTTTCTGAAGAATCAGTGGTTGCTCCAACAGAAAGCAAGGGTGAGTCTTTTCCTCACCAGTTTTCTTTTTTAAAAGATTGAGGGAAGGTTAACTATAAATTCCAGGCTCTAGTGATTATTTTTCTTCTCTCTTTACTGTGAAATTATGCTAAAGCTAATTGCCTCTCTGAGGCTAATTGCCTGTGGTTAAAAAAGATTCATCTTGGGTTTAGCTCATACTTTCTATAATTCCTTTAACACAGACTTCTCATTCAATTCTTCAGTTCTCCTTCTCTAGGGAAATAGACAAAAACAAACCCAAAATGTTTTGTCTGTAGCCTTTTCGAGTTTCTTACAGCATCAACCAGTCTTTGGAGCTGCTTCTTTGTTGCTTTGGAGAGGTTAAGAGGAGTGTTCCCATGATATATTGTGCTGTGATCTGCTTCTTGTGCCTCAGAAGATACAGGTGGAAAGGAGACATCTCAAAAAACCTACCTATGAAGTAAAGATTCAGCTTCTCAGGGTGAAACTCCAGCACCTTAATTCATCAAACACATATTTTGTGTAGGACAGTGTCATATGAATTTTAGATGGTTTGGTGCTGCATTTTTGACCTATTTTGCCATGACCAGTTACATTGAAATTCAGTTATGATTATTCACACAACCTCTCCCAGTAGCTAAATACTACTGAAACCTTTTACCAATACTCTTCCAGTTCACACGAGCTACCTGACTGCAGAACTGTGATCTCTGTTTCTGTGAGCTATACATTTCTGATTTGGTTTAGTTAGGATTTAACTTCTTTGTGTGCAGGCAGATGTTTGAGAGACATCAATGTGACAGCTTCCAAATAAAAGATCTTGTTGTTTTTTTCCCATGTCCCTTATATATGCCCTGATATCCCTGTTTATTTGAAAGCATGAGGCAAATTTCAAAGGAACAGCCCTCAAGGAAATGCTGCATTTTTCATCTGGGTGATACATATAGAAAGTGAGAGATTGCTGAGTCAGGCACAGTTGGCTGTTTGTTGCTGCCTAAAATCATTAGCAATATGAGATTATACAAAGCACCTGCTGAAAGTTCAAAAGATCTTGTGTGCAACCTTGGAGAATGCTATTAAATTCAGATTTGTAGTCTGTATCCTGAACAAAAATATTAACAATTTCTTTTTCTGAGTGCTTTTATGGCTCAACTAACAAAGGCAGGAAGGCAGTGTGATATTCCTGATATTCCATGGCTTGCCACAAGCCTTTCAGATTGCCCAATGTGATCTTTGAAACACATGGTGGAAGAGGAGGAGGGGGATCATTACTGTTGTTACATAGAGAGGCAGAGTGCAGTCACATCCTTTATTGCTTTTAAATCCACTTTCTCCATCTTGGTGGGTGTGAGTGGCAGTGCTCAACCAACACTACAGCTTTGAAGTGCTTTGTTGCCTCATGTACTCGGATGTGCTCTCCTGAGCGTCAAGGTCCTCTGTGTAATGCAGGAGGGGAGGTGGATGCGTGAAGAGTCAGTGCTTTAAAAACTTGAGTTCACTAGCAAGAAATGCTGGGCTGCAGGATATGGCTGAAGCCTTGCTCTTTTCAGAAGCAAAGTTACCAAACTGTACTGCAGGAGAGTGTATATTCTATCTCCAGGCTGATTTTCTTCTGGTGTGAGAGTAGAGGAAAGCACCCAATGAAACACTGGTGCAAAAGAAAGAAATGACCATGATAATAATAAACCTATTATTAATTTTCCCCAAAGTTAGAGCATTTCCTTCGATTTTGCTGTAGCTGTCTGTTGCTCTGCAGTGCCAGATTCATGAGTCACACCAGCTTGAAGGTTTTTCACTCTGCTTTAACTTTAAATAGTTAATAATTTATTGGGCTAGAGTGGAAAAATACAACCACAGCCTAATGACTTGGGGGTCTCTCTGGGAGAAGTATGAAGTGGGTTTCTGCCTGCACTCCACTATGTATTTAGCATTATGCATTCATTGAAACAAGGTCTTTCTGGGTCAGCTCCTCCCAAGATGACTGCTGAGATCACCAGGATGTGGTTGTTCCTGCTCATGTTTATCTTCTCTTTCTCTCCAAACTACACTCTTCATGGAAAGTGGAACAGTTCATAGTATAAAGTTTATCAAACTGCCACTTTTCAAATTTTACCTGGCCTGGTCGTCTGAGTTTTTCCTTTGGTGGTAGGAGGTACAGGTTCCAAGCAAGAGGAAGGATGGGAGATTTGCTGATTGTATCTTGTGAATGAATGGAGGAGACACTTGTTCCTCAGTTACAGTTTACTTTGCAACTCAACTGAATATTTGTATTCTGAAAACCTGCATTCTGATGAAAGAAAGAAAGACTGCACGAATTAGTCATAGTGTTTCATTTGGAAACAGCCCATCTAAAAGCCTGGCCTTAATTTCTGAAATATTAATTACTAACTTAACCACTTCGTGGATAGCCAAAAGTAAATGGTGGTGATACCTTTGAATATCATCACTTAGTTAATGATATAAAATAAATTCCTCCTTATTTTCAAATCCAGATCTTTCAAAAGAAATTAAAACTTCTGTGCAGTGAGATTATAAAACTTTTCAACCATTATGTCCAAAATAAAGTAGGAAATAAATATTTAAAAATACTTTCTTGTGTGCTTTAGAAGTGTTGCTTTAAGTCTTACTTTTCTGTGAAGTGGCAGCCCTGAGCAGAAGGCTGTGAATTTGCTTGCTGTTGGCATGTTTTAGCCATGTCCTTCCACCTCCTGCAGTTGCCAAAAACAATCAAAATGCCATGGATGTGGTCCCAGGAGGGTTCTTCAGAGGAAAGGAACTTCCTGTGGCAACAAATCAAGGTTTTCATCCTGCTGTCTATTCTGGCCGTGGGAGGTGTTTGGAGAAGGAAAGGTCTGCAGCCAAAGCGCGTCCGAGCCCTGCCAGTCCCTGCTGCTGGAACAGGCTGGCAGAGTGGTGGGCGCTCAGGTGTGAGTTGGAGCAGCTTTTTAGTCTCTCCTGCTTTGTGCCAGGGCTTGGGATGGTTCCCAGCCACCCCCAGAAGGCAAACAGGCTGAATTCCCCTGAGTTTGGCACAGTATCATGATGGCTGCGTTTGAGAGTACTTTTAGTATTCAATAGCAATTTTCCAGTGCTGTGAACCTGATACTGTCTTACCTTGCAAATTCCATTGTCCTGGCTCCAACTGAAGTGTTGTGCCATTCCTGGAAGAGACTGTGTGTGCATTTGTAATAGCTGAGTGTGTTGAACACTTTTGAAAGACTTTCAATCTTCATGTATTCCAGTCTGAATCAGATTTTGGATGGTCAGGAGTCTGAATGTCGGCAAGCATTTGTGGCTAGGAATGATGGAGGTGTTAAACAGAGAAAATGAGAAAAAAATGAACATGTCTAGAAAAACAAGGTAAGAGTATCATGAGACAAGCCTGGAAGAGAAAACAGCAAAGGATAAGCCCAAAGAAAACCCAAAACAAAACAGCACCACCACCAAGCAAACAAAATCAAACCCTGATAACTCAAAGACTAGGAGAAAAGGAATACATGGTAAGCTAAAGTGATTTTTTTTCCTTTGTACTTAAAGAGTGTTTTTTCAACACTCACTGAAGAGGTAGATAGGGGCTCATTGTGCAGCCTTTGTGCTCCTTCTGGAACACAGGGCTTTTGTTCAAGTCACTCATGTCAAATATATCACTTTAGTTTGGAAGTTGGCAAATTACTGCTAAAATTAGGGAATGTGCTTTAGAGAAGTTTTTGGATTAATTAGAGATTAGGAATCTCCTCCTAATGTTTTCTTTTGCATAGACACATATGAATCTTCTGGGTTTTTGTTTTAGCACATTATTTAACTAGATAGATTCTTGTCTGTGGGATCGTACAATTGAGAAGATATTCCAGGAACTGGCACAGCATATCTGATGGAAATAGCTGGATTTCAATTCCCTGACTGTGTCTGAGAGAATTTACTTTCTTCTGCCTCTCCTGTAGTTAAAAGTCATCCTTTTCCTTCTAGATTCACGGAGGAAATGTGTGACAAAAGTCTGATAACCCCCTTTCCAAACATTGCATCATCTCACATTCTTTGTATAAGGTACTCTCAAAACTCTGAAGTATGCAAGAGCTATTCCTTTCTCATTTTACATATGGGGAATTGAAACAGAAGTAGACTAGGAGCTAGTGTCTACAGAGCCAGATTCCCAGCTTGGAAGCCACCCAGTCAATCCTCCTTTTTTTCAAGAAATGGCAGAGAGACATGCTTCAAACTACCTTAGCATGTTGATGTCACCTTGCCAGTATAGCCTTTTTTCCTAGGAGGTAGTTTTAGAGATAAAAAGTACAAAAATTGGAGGCAGGGGGAGGCATAGAATAGCCAAAATTCCTTTAAATATAATAGAATTCTAGCTGGACTGGTCTTAAATTTATTGTTCACTGAAAAGAAATGTGCTTATCAGTGCTTATTAGGTTGTTGTGTCAGGTTTTTGCTCATTCTCGTTTATATGGAATTATCCAGGGTACAGACAAATAGATATTAATGGGCTGTGAGGGTCATTGTTATTCAGTTCTGAATGCTAAATTGTGGTAGATTCTTTTCATTCCTCCTGCACTTATACAATTGTGAGTTATCTGTATTTCTATTATCTACTATCTATTCCTGGCTGTTCCTTTTTAACATACGGTTGTTTATTTCCTCTCAAGTACAGAATAAATGTCAATTAGTCTCTTATCTGTTTTGTGACTGACCTTTGAATCTCTAGGGTGTAAAGTCCAGGTAGCTCTGCAGGTTGTGCTCATCTGAAAATGGAGATTCTGCCTTATGATATTTAGCTGCTTTACACAGGCCAACTTTGAATCTAATGAAAGGGTCTGCATGAGAACAGAGCCCAGTGAGTACAGCAGAACAGGGGGGTTTAAGCTCATTTGTCACCATTACCTTTGTATTGTCTCTTCCAGTAAACAGAGGATTCCTTTCAGTCACATTCCTGCTGGTTTCCCGGTGTCCACTTTCATTCTGAGATGAAAAGAATCCAATTTGATTTTCTCTCTCAGATCTACATATTGTTACTGCTCTGCCCTTATTGTACTTTTTACCAGCTCATTCTTGCTAATATGCTCGTACAAAATTTCTCATAAATGTTTAATTCCTAACAATAGAGTACCGGAATAATTTCCATGGTACAGAAGTGTTCTGCTGACCAACTTACTGGAGTAAAAATGCTAATATGACCCTTGGGTCAGTCACACAGCCGTCTTTAATGTAAATTTAATGCAGTGATTCCCCGGGAGATGGAAGATGGCGGACTTAGCAGAGCTGCGCTGAATCAAAGTATCAGTATTTAGCAGCCCCTGGTTACCAGGCTACTGCTCACCTCTAAGACAAGGAAAGATCATCACAGAAATGCATTTTAAACCTACCCATCAAATATACAACTGGCTGTGTTGTACGAAGAAAGCTTTTCACAGATTTGATGAGAGGTTTAAAAATAATAAAGGACAGGGTAGGAGAAGGCAGGAGGAAAGACAGAGGATACTGGGTTCTAGTGTCCCACTCTCTTCTCCAATTGTTTCTGTGTAGAAAAACCGCAAAAAACCCAATCCATATACTTGATATCAAATAAAGCATCATATTTTTCATAAGCTGAATAGATGCCTTGGAAAGCAGCCAACAAGGGAATTTTCCACTTGTGCTGCCTTTGCAGCCTCTTTCAAACCTACTGTTAAGCAGCAGGGGCACATACGCACTTCACTCCCTTTTCTATTATGCAGCTATGACACATTAAGCTCCTTGGAATGGTATTCATATTTTATCAGCTCTCCTAACGTCAGTTCTTTATTTATAACTTGCTCTTTTTTCTTTTTTTTTTCTTCCTTTCCAGCCTGTATATCTAGACTTAGTAAAGAAAGAGACCAAAACAGTTGAAGAAAAAGAATAAACCCACCCCAAACCTCTCTGTGAATTTAATCATACCTTTCAGGTGGAGTGTGTGTTTTCACTCAGTGTTTAAGGACTTAGCTGATCATTATTTTCTCTTTTCACACACAGCTTGCCATGGCACCCTCTACAGGTCATATCTGATTTGTTTACATTTAATATAGCATCTTTACTTTGAAGAATAGTAGATTTTATTCCCTAAAGCATCATATTGAATTTGTGCCTGCAATCTGCCAAACTGCTGAGCTTTCTGCACAGGAAAGCACTGAGGGTCTGGGCAGGCTTGTGCTGATTTGTAAATGCAATGACACAGGCTTGACAAAGACTTTAGCAAGCAATGCTTATATATTGGCTGTCTTGTTTTTATAAGCTTATTGTACTATTGAGAAAAAACACTGATTAATTTATAGATAGATTACTATCTTATACTGTTGAAAGTAAGCTGAAAACAGGAGCTGAATTTGCTACCATATTGACTCCAATAACCTGAACAACTAGTCAAATTTAAAAGACCCTGCAAGAACACTTTGTGTAGGTGGAGGAACTGGTAACACTTCTGGTACAATTTCAGCATTTTTTTTTAAATAAGCCCTGGTTTTTTTTCAGAATACAACAGAAACAGCCATCAAACATTTTTCCTATTCTGAAATACCAGGTTTGCTACTTCATGAAGATCTGTCCTCAGTAAGCCTTTCTCCCTCTCTCTTTCACTCCTGCCTCCTACTTCCATCATATATTTAGGCCTTTCTTAGCCTGTATTTCTACAAGCATGAAAACATTTCTCCCTGGCCCACACCGGCCAGCCCTGCCTTGACCTGAGCCATGGCCAGTGAGTCTTGACCAGAGATGGGGTTTTTGGATGCTGAACAACTGTAAATAGCTCCCAGCACAAGTGCCTTGTATGTAAATGTAGTCAAAGCCTTAACACAAGGAGTAGATTAAATAATGTCTTCACACACCCATGGATACCAGCGGAGGATTGGGATTTTATTGGCTGTTTGGCAAGGTTGTGTCATGGGAAAGGCAGGCAGTGGGGGGAATTGAAAATGCTTTCCGTACTTTGTGAACAGGATTTTGATGTTTGCATTATTTGGAAATCTTGAATGTCAAGAGAAAAGCCAGCATCTCAAAGCTGGGCAAAGACACAGAACAGAAAAAGGGATACTAAAATCTCAGTCCTTCCTCTTCGGAGTACACTGCTAAAAGAAAAGTTGTGGAATGTTGGTTATCTCTGAGTGGATGAAGAATGAACTGTGTTACATTTGGCAGGGCACTATCAATGTCCAGGGGCCAGACAGCTCACTATCTCCCCATCCCTCTTCGTGGGGCAGAGCTGCTGTACTTGGGGAAGAAAACTGGAGTGAACTGTGATGGCAGCACAGCAGGGCCCTTCTTATGTATTCCCTCAATTTAAGCACAGACATAAACCTAAGCGCTGTGACTCACTGTCTGATGCTTTCTTGAAAAAAGAAAAAATATAGAGATAGAATGAACAATATGAAAAATCCTTTGCCCACTGCAAAGATAATCTAAAAAACCCTAGGATTTTCATTTTGCTGTCCTTCTTTGATACAATGTCATCCATTGAAGATTCCAAGAAGTTTTGAATAGAGAAAAAAGAAACGTTTTAATCTGATGACTCTGCCATTGGCTGTAGAATAGCATTGAAGCATGCAAGTGGAGTGCAAAAAAATACAACTTTAATGCCATGGTCGAAGAAATCATGCTCTTCCAGTATTATCTATCAAAAACATTTCCTTGAGATCTCTGCTCTCAATGTGATCCCTTGGTGCTGGGCATTTCTCAAAGCCTTTTGCATCTGCAAAACGCACTGCTAACATTTTCTCACAAAAATGTGTGTGCAAGAAGAAGGAGAATTAAGGCCTCAAGCTTAGAGAAATGGAAGGAAACCTGGCTTCACTTCAAGGCAGATTTTTGATCTCGGTCATATCTGTTGATTTAGTTAAAAGTTAGTTGTATATTTCTCAACTTTCAATTCAGTGATCTTGAACTCTGAATTTTAGGAAATAGTTTTGAGAAAGGAATTTGAAGGATATTAACTCATTTAGGTGTACAGGTTCATAACCTCTTACAGTAATCCTTTCTTTTATCATTGCCAGTTAGTTTCAGCTGTACACAGCAAGCAAAACTGAATTTGACTTTGAAGTGTTTGAGGAATATACCACGTTCTTGGTGATAATTCTAAGGTGCACTGATGCCTGTGCTGTTTTGTTTTTGCTTTTGTTTTACGATTGAATTTTTACAGATTAACCACTTCTATATATTTTGATTAATAAAAAGGTAAAAGACAAAAATTTAAAATCTAACCTTGTGTACAGTGTTAGCATACCAGAACAGACAAAACCGAAGGAAGGAGCATGTGTAGATAAAAGAGGAAGCCACGACTGCTGTGTCAGAATTCATCACAACAGAATAAGCTGAGATTAACTTCTCAAAGTGAGGAGTCTGGTGAATACTGCGATATTTTCATACGTGCGAGAGTAATTTCAGAGAGGAGCTGACCACTTGGGTGGTTGTACACCGATTTTTCACTATCTTATGTGATGGTGCAGATTACTAGAATCCACTGGGAATAAACATTGTTGCAAAATTTCAGAGGAAGAACTCCATAGCCAATGTAAATCCATGGATATTCTTCTGAAATCAGTTGAATTTCTCCCATTTTTCTCCAGTATAGCTGGGAACAGAACTTGGCACTTTCATGGTTTTGCTAGGAAATATAAAATGTCAAGTAGTGATGCAAAAAATGTCTAAGTCTGTAGGAACTTTGGTCTTTTGCTAACAACTTTTTTTTCTTTTCAGTGAATTTTGGTAAGGTTTTAGCCAGAGTTGTTAAAGTAATCTGCAGAAACAGAGAAGGAAATACAGGTCTGAGCTACTGGCATCTTTAGTATGGGATCAAGCTTCTTGAAAATCACTCTAATTTGGATGTTGAGATTCCAACACTTATTTGAAGATAATGAATGCTGTAAATTTGGTAAAGATAGTTTAACTTGAGGATATCTTTTTGTAAAATAAAATGATCTCTCAGTCATAAGCATATTGATCAACCATTTTGCTTCTGCATTTTAAGCATAGAATGAGCCATAAAGAGCTTTGATTTTGGGGCCAGCTAAAGCAATCATTGTGTGTAATTGCTCCTCTTTTACATGTGCATTCTGATGAACATATCTGAAATGTCTGAGCTGAAGTGACCTCGTGTGAACCTAGTTGTGAGTTTAAGAAAGTGATGGATAAAATTGTATGATAAACAAAAGTTAATTCTTGAATGCAAATATTTGATTTTTAAAACTATTTTGATGTGTAAGAAATACAGTTTAAACACTTCTAGCTTGAAGACTTCTCTGACAAGTGGAAGCAGAATCCATGAAGTATTTCTGTAAGTTTAAAATGAGATTTAAATAATTTTAAAAGGTTTACAGGTCTGAAAGCTATGTTATATAGGACAATTATAGAACTCATTAATACAGATGGAATTGGTCTCAAGCTGCAAGACTGAAGCCTGAGGCTTTGTTTCGAATAACCTTAAATGTGGATTTAAGCTGACAGCAAAAAATGTGCCTAACTTTCTTTGGCAAGGAGGGAGGAAGCAGTCATGTTGTAGAAAGCAACTCTGCATAAAACATAGCAGGAATTTTGTTTTGGTGCCTGAATTATACTACACAGAACTAAATGCTTCCCCCCCCTCTAATGCAAACAGTGCCTTCTACAAGATTATCATTTCCCACAAGTAGTAATTATAATTGAGAGAAAAAAAAGTTGATAGAAAAAACCAAACTAGCAGTATCTTTACCACTTATATACTGTTTATTTTCTTTTAACCATCTGGTTTGTGGACAGCTTGTAGAAGGGAACCCTGAGAGTTTTTTAAAAAAACAACTGAATAAGAGGATTGGTGAGTGTCAGCTGGTTTGTGATTCAACAAGAAATTTTTTAAAATCAGAATTCCAGTGTATGGCAAATAGATAAACAAGAAGCTGGGAGAAGAAGAAGAAGAAAATAGCCTAAGTGGAACTCTGTGCTGTTATGGCAAGACTGGGTTATGAGAATTATCCTCTTTAAATCAAGATTGGAAATGTCTGTGCTGCACTGCAGAAGTAATCATATTGGGAACACAAAACTGATCCCTGAAAAGAGATACCAAGAAAGAATCAGAGAGACAGTGAGGACGGGAATCGGAAGCTTGGAAATAAAAAAAACCCACAACTTTGAAGGGTGTATCCTATCCCTGTTGAAACCCAACAGGGAGTTCAAGAAAGGTGAACACAGAAGCAGGAAGCTAGGGAGTATCTTCATGGAAAAAGTGAACAAATTAATTTCATTTTGAATGAACATTCACTTTAAAGAAATCTGTTGAGAAACAGCAGTCATTTTTAGCAGGTTCAGACAGGGGTTTTGGAGGTCTAGCTGAGTCATTAAAGTGCTCCAAGTAGAAATAGTGAAAGACTGAAAACTTGCCTCTCAAAATAGTACATAAAACCCTCTTGGATGCTAACTAGCATAGCACAAACCAGAAAATCACTAATTAAATTTTCTCTGACCATAGATGATCTGACATTGGTTTAAATGATGTATGTTCAAGACCAATAAGAGCACTTGCTTTGCTACTCTTACACCCTTTGACTTAATAAAATGCCTTATTTGTTTTTACCTACCAAGCTAAGCCTTTAAAACTAAATCAGCTTCTCATATGAAATGAAATCATATCTAATTACTCTTTGAGGTTAGTTTCATGTTGGGCCAAGAATGTGTCAGTATGACTCAGTGCACATTCTTTTCCATTGCAAGAAAGAAAAAATGTACCTTTTTTTTTTGTCTGGGGACAAAAGCCCTTTTTTTTGTGTGTCTTGGGTTATGGAACCAAAAATATATATTCTATTTAATCTGTTGAAAGCAGTTGAGGAGATGTTTTTTCTTTATCTCTTGTTATTCTGGGGGGTGGGGGGGTGGGTGCCTTCTGAAAATGGGCCAACTGTTAAAACCAGGTGGGACAGTGTTTCTTATCTCTTTCACCACCCGTCCTCCCTCCAGGGGGATATCTTCTGCTAATGGGCCATTAAGGCTCACCAAGGCATCATCCACAAGCAATCATCCACATTACATTATCCCATTGTGAGATGCTCCACCCAGTGGGGGGAGCCAACCATTCCTACCTAAATAAAAACTGAGACACAGGAACACTAACTATCTGGTTCCACCGGATTCCTGGAGGAAGACTGACCCTTCTCACCATCACTGGGCCCTTTTCTACAGGATCATCTCTGCTCCAACAGCACCACATCTGCCACTCCAGGAGGACTTACCTTTGGACTGCTTCCAACACCCTGACCAACAGGGTGTCAGGTTGTAGCTCTGACTCTGTCAGGGTTTTCTATGATTGTTGTTTGTTTGCTTGTTTGTTTTGGTTTAGTGGTTTTTTTTTTTTTCCTACTACGTTTGTATTGTTAATATTCCTAGTAAAGAACTGTTATTCCTATTCCCAAATCTTTGCCTGAAAGCCCTTAATTGCAAAATTATAATCTGGAGGTGGTGAGGGGTTTACATTCTCTATTCTAAGGGAAACTCCAGCTTTCCCTGGCACTTTTGAAATGTCTTTCAAAACCAAGACATTTTGCCTGATGGCACCATTAGGAAATTGTTCGAGGTAATTCTATAATGTTGTCCTGAAAAATACAAAATGTTTAAAACAATGTACCAAAAGTTTTATATGCTTGAGACAAGTAGTTAAACCTCAACCAAGATATTTTTTTATAAAATATGCATCCATTTAATTTTGTTCTCAGTTTTGATTTAAAAGCAAGTTGGCTTTTCCAGCTACAAGCTTGCCACACCTTTGTACCTCAGTTTTAAAAATGTAGTGGTTAGAATAAAGTTTTTAGAGTTAGTTATACTGTAAATGCTGGATGTTAAGTGTATGTTATTGTTCTGGGACAATCTAAACCACATAAGAAAGTAATGATATTCATTAGGGAGTCTATGACCAGGAAACACATAATATGTTTCAGAGAAAAGCATTTTTCAAACAGGTCAAAATGTCTTTAAAGATTTTTCAAATCAGATAAAATGCCATCTTTCTATTTTTTGAGTTTATGACAGCCTTTACCTTGAAACCTGTGCAGATATTTTTACTGCAGATATTATTCTCATGAGACAATGAGCAAAGCTGAATGAACCTCTCTGCACCTTCTAGAAAATAAGACTTTTTAGGTCACTTCAGTAGTTGCCATGAGCAGTATAAAAATCACTTTTTCTGAGATATTGACTGCCTTCTTTTTATGACACATTCTTAAAGATAATAATTTTTTTTTTTGATTTGGAGTATTGTTTTCTCATCTGCTGTGAACCATTGCAGATTTTGTGGAAGGATTTAAGAATTTTTTATTAGAGTGGGAGGCCTTCACGCCTTCAGGGTGCATGGAGCACCCTCATTGTCGTCAGCTTGTAGCACTACCTCATTATCCTCTC
Source organism: Phylloscopus whistleri (assembly GCA_017589585.1). Lineage (NCBI taxonomy): Eukaryota > Metazoa > Chordata > Aves > Passeriformes > Phylloscopidae > Phylloscopus > Phylloscopus whistleri. The sequence goes on along the minus strand of JADMLD010001554.1, from coordinate 6,499,011 downwards.
TGTAGTTGCCACTAAATGATCTCCTAAAGTGCGGTGATAATCCTCTTTATTGCTTTATTGTGCAGAAACTGGCCGAATATCATTCATTTTCTGGTTGAATATCATTCATTCAATTTCTAGGATGGAGGGTCAAGTTCATTTCCTTTTTTTGAGATACTCAGAATCTCTATATTGATGGTGCTTTTCAGTTATGGATCACCAGGAATTAGAATTCTCAAGGCTTTCTGTAGGTCACTAGAGGAAATTTGGAATAAGATATTGGAAACTGCTTTGGGTGGAGAAACCTGAACTTTCCTTAACAGTTTCAGAGTAACGTTAGGCTCTACTTTCTACATTCTGACATCTAAGAAAGCTTCTAGGAATTCAGTCTTCAGCACATTTTGGACTTGAAGGGACTACTTTGGAACTTGCACTCCAGAAATTACAGTTCTTGGTAAATATTAGCAGCACCACAATATTTAAACAAGAGGTGATTCCCATTCATTGAAGAATGAGAAGAGCCTCTACAGCTTTTTGAAATGACACCTTCTTTGTGACCATGAAGTTGTAGCCTTATGTTTGTGCAGCTCTCACTTGAGTTCATTTTAAAACAGAGAGGATTGATACATCAACCTTTCCATCTTTTATAATTTTTTTTACATTATAATCTCCATTAATTTTTCAGAACATTTTCCTATGGCTGAATCCTAATTCTTCATCTTCCGAAACCTAGTATCTGCTTCAGAATGCATATCAAAGCGTGGAATATCTTGGATATAAAATTATGTCATTTTGAGGACTTGCTGAGACACTCTTTTAAGTTATTTTACTCTTTTATTAAAAAAAAAAAAAAAAAAAAGAAATCCTGGATTGTGTTTTTATAGAAATGCACCCTGCCCTACTCCACCCAGATATGAAGGAATGAGCTCATGGCAGCTGTGATGGATTTTTAAAGGTTCATGCTTTCAAAGAAAAATTCTTGCTGTTATAAATGGGCTTCAGCACACTTAATCTCTTTAATCACATGGCTATCAATAGTTCTCAGCTGCCCAGAGACTCAGAACTGGTCTTTACTGTTGTTGTTGATTGCGGGTGTTTTCAGCAGAGGTATAACCACATGTGATAGAAAGTGGCAACCTGAAAATAAAAGGAAGGATGAAAAGAGGCTGCTGTTAATAACTACTATGTAAACTGAATTATGATTTTTAAAACCAGTTATTTTCTGTGTAAGCCATCTTTCCTTGAAAATTATAGTGGAACATATCAATTTGTTTCATGGTGATTCAGTAACAGAGCTCATCAAATGATGTGTGCTGGAGAGAGAGAGAAATAGAAAAAAGTGTTGCTGATAATGCTAAAATGACTCACAGTAAAAGAGAAGCTGGCCTGTCTGCCTTCCACTGAAGTAGAGTGATCTGAAAGTAGAAACCAAGAAAAAGAAAAAAGTGAGATTCCTTAAGAGCATTAGTCCTAATTGTGGTATGGTACACAGAAATGCATTCACAGGAAAAGATCTGTGGGAACAACACGAGGCCTTTGGAGAAGACATTGAGAAGGAATAAACATAAAAATTGCTTGTGATTAATGAAACGGAGGAGCAGAAATTTGCTAAGGGAAAACCAGCATGAAACGAGATCCCAAATGTTGCTTTTACAGGGTGTTTTTTGGTGAACCTCTGTGTTTTCCAGTGGAGGGAATGATACAAATTCTGGCACAGTGGAAGAGTTTGCACTCAAAAGACAGCTGCTTCTAGTACTGATGCATTAGAAGTATTTCCCACATTAAAGGAAGAGTGGAGGAAATAAAACATAAGGAGTTTACTATTTTTGTATATGTCTATATTTATTTCATTCATATGTATGCATGAAAGCATAGTGCAAAGATGTAACTTGTGATTATTCCAGATGAAGCATGAAACAAATATAGACTTTCCAAGATCTGTGATAATCTACATTTTGAAAGTGCATGGAAGCATTTCAGGAAAAATTGATCTATTTCTCCTGTCACTGTATTTGACTGAAATATAATTGGAATATAGTGTTCTAAGAAAAGTAATGAGCACGGACAAGGGAGATGCTGCAAGAGCCAAAAGTGTAGCAGGAAATCAGCATCTGAATCTGTGCAGAATAGTAGGGTTGGTACAAATGGCTAAAGAAAGAGTTAAAGGAATCCTGTCCCTCTAGGAAATAAGAGAATACCTGTGAAGAGATGTTTACTTATGACCAGCTCTTAAGAAGGATTATGAGATAGGTTTTGCAGCAGTTTTCTTGGCCTGAGAGGCAAGAGAGTGGAGAAATGACTGGGGAGCCATGTGCATATGAAAAGAATAAAGGTTCAATTTTCTATCAAACTTTAAGGAACAGTTAAAAGCAATTTTGACTTCAGGAAAAGAAGTCATTGGTCATGCTGGGCAGCACTTTTAAAAGGTAATTTCTGTTAGCATCGTATATAGCCACTGGTTTTGTGTATGCAAAATTTTGAATCATCTGGTCACATCATTCTTTGAGATTTTTTTTTGTGCAGGTGTCGTGATTTGTCTTTTTATTTAAGACAAGTTCTGTGAATCCTGGTTTTATTTTCTTTCTCTGATGTCAAAATAACAAATCTTTTGGTTTTTTACCTATGTACTATGCTTGAGATTAGTGAGGCTGTCTCTGGAGAACCACTGGATCCCTGTAGAGGTGATGTGTCCTTGGCCTGCATATTTAAGAGACATTTCTGCTGAAATACAGAATATCAGAATTTCTGATATTTTGGTGGCCTCAGAGTCGACTGTGTGTGTTTCTCATGCCTGAGCAGAAATCCCCTAGATAGCAAAGTATTCTGCAGGGTAAGAAGAGGCCTCAGCAGCTGCACAAACACTCTGAAACCATGTCCTTATGGGCCACTGTAAAACAATATTCAGCCAGTAGCAGTATTCTGATTTAATTGCTCTTATTTACAGATCAGAGAGTACCACAGCATGCAAATTAGGGCACTTTTGGCTCCCTGCTGGTGTCTGTGCTCATTCCTTTCAAATGCTTTCCAGAGCACATACTCTTCATTTCTACATTTTTAGCTCACCCTTTTCCTGGTGGTTACTTAGTGATGCCAGTGCTCTTTTTTTGCAGTACTCAGGGATGGTTCTAGAGCTTTGTGGATTTTAGCAGTAGGGGTGGTGCTTTATCTAGTAGGAGTTTTATGCATTTTTATGTGAAAGAATACTTGGCTTTACTAAATTCCACAGTATAAAGAAAAAAAAAAATGGGGTGCTAAACTTATTCTATGATAACAATATAATAGTCCTCACTTCTGAGTGATGACAGAAAGGGGATGATTACTGGCACAATGTCATGCTCATTTGCATAACCAGATCTGTGCCAGACTGCATTTAATTCACCTTCTTTCTCAAAGATAGCAATTTAATACAGCCAGGCTCTACTTTCTGAGTTTTTAAAAGACTGCATTTTCAACTGGAAAACATATCAGTTAAACATCTGTCTTTTTGAGGGATTATTCTTGATTAACAGGAGCTGGTCATTAACTATTTTCGGGGGGCATTACTATCTGTTCTCATCAGAATGAAGAAGGTAGATGTTTGTAATGGAAAAAGAGAAGAGAGAAAAGATCATCTGCATGATGTCCACCACAGCAGGTCCTTCCAGATATTTCTGGGTTAAGTCTAGTAAGATAGACCAGTGCTGGTAGCAGCTTGAGCAATTTTTTTCCAGAATGAAATTCCAAGGTGAATTCAAAAACAATTTGTGATTTGGGAGGCTATAGAGGCTTTTAGAAATACCTGTTGTTGCTCTGACCTTTCATTGGTATCGCTCCCAATCTATGCCTTAGGGTTATACTAAATTTGTTACAAAGATGGTACAGGGACTGTTGCCCACATTACTGGGAATGTGCTAAGTTGATTTGTCTTGGAAACAAAATGCTTGTTTAGAAGTTATTGTTGCCTAAAATTGCTCTTCTTCTGAGGAGAATAGCTTCCCAAATGCAAGGATAGTTAAAAAACCAACCCAAACCCATAGAAAAAATAAAAAAATTGTATAGACAAAACCAGCTCTGTAATCTGTCTGACCTTATCAATGTAAACTCTGTTGACAGGTCTCATCCATGGGTACATGCAGGCATCAGCTCTTCTTAGGTCTTCTTTTCCCAGCAGGCATCAGCTCTTCTTAGGTCAGCCTCTGCCTTTGTCAATAGCAGGTTTGAGCTTCAAGGATGTCTTCCCATAATGGAGAAAGAGTTCTCAAAGCCCCAGTCTTACCTTCTTCTAATTACAGCAAATTTTATTTTAAATTAATGTCTCTTCAAGAATAACAAAATAGCAAATGTTTTGTGGGCAAAAATGATGTACTTTTATGTGAATCTTTTGGGTCTGCTTCATAATGTATTTCTCTTGCCTGCAAGATGGAAGAGGAATGCTAATGTATTCTGTGTACTGTTATTTTGAACCTGCTGTTATAAATTTATATGAATATTGATGCTGTATGAATTTGTACTGGGACATAACAGGAAACTTTCCATAAATTAAATGAATACCATAGGCAGGAACATGGAAAATCTTTACCTGAAAAGATACACACTGCAGACAGGGCTGTTAATTCAAAGGCTGAGGAGAAACATAGGCAGCCTGCCCATCCCGAGTCAGGAATTACCACCTTCCCATTAATAGCTGTGCCTCGTGTGTATTCATGCTGAAATTGATACCAGGTAGTCAAATGACTGTAGAATATTTCTCTTTGGCTGCAAGAATAAAGAAACAATTACATTAATCCAGATGGACCCTCCTCACAGAAGCCATACCATCAGAGTAAAAGGCTCAATTAATTAGTTCCATGACTTCTCAATACATCATGCTCATGTCATCATCCCATAAGCAGAGTACAGCACCTGCAGCGCTGTCAGATTACAGACAGGAGTGGACAGAGATAGTTTTTCTGATAGGAAAAACTGGGTTCCTCTATCTTTCCAGTATTCCAACTGTTATTTTTTTTCTGGTGAACTGAGGCATTAAGCTACTGGAGTGACTTTCTCAGGATTAACCAGGAAACAAGCAGCATAGGAATGATCTAACTTACAGGTGATTATCTAATTGAACTGGCAAAACATCCTTCCAGTCTTTTAGAAGGGTCATTTTTATAGCTACAAAATAACCTTTCAAAGACAAATGAAATGATGACCATTTTGTGAGGGAGTTAAAGCACACATACTAAACTGTTTGACAGAAAGTGATAGCAAGTTAGCATGAGGAGGAAATGTCTAACCAGAGCAGATGCCCTACTCTGATGCTTTCCTATCCCCTCATCACTTCCTCTAGGAAGGCATTTCTTTTGTTTGATGTGATTTGAAGCTGTCTGAATTGCCATATGCTGTTTTCTTTGTGCAAATTCTTAGGCAAGGACCTCTTTTTGCAAACTGATGCTGTCTAGTTTTTATGAAAAGCATTTCAACCCAGTCATTACCCATAGAAACATTCTGTCACTTTCTAGAAGTAGTCTGGCATTCCAACACACCATTTATAATCAGTTTACGTATTACCAGATATTTTTATTGGTTTTAATCGGTTTAAAGGTGCTTTGACCCAAGAAATCTACAAGTTCCTACTTACAAATTGGTGATCCACATGCCATACCATTCAAAAGCTGTAAGATTTTCCTGCCTGTGAGAGTCAGGAACAACAAAAGATGAGTGCATTGTAACAATCCAGAACCTCTGATATCACCTTTTCTGGTTACCTGAATCAAACTGAACTTTTTAAAAGACACTGTTAGCAGGCACTTAAAAATTAAATTGAGTAGGGGTGACTGTGTGATAACAGAGAGGGAGAAAGTATAAAAGCTTTTGCTACATGCTCTTTTTTATTTTGTCTTCCTATGAACATAAACTGTAGCAAGATGCTTTCCCAAGGCTGTAATAAACCAGATGAGTCTCTGATATAATAGGTCAACATTCAAAATTAGAATATTTCCCTTCTCTTTTAACATCACTCTGTTAAATTGTATTATTTTGTTAAAAGTATTTTTTGTTTCTCTTTCAGTGTGACATTTTTACTCGGAGCTTGAGATTTAATAAATAATTTTAATGCCAAGTCAAAAAAGAAGGTGTTATGATGGATAGATTCATGGAGGGGAGAGTTTAAAGGGTATCTTTTGGTTCCTTGGTTGGTTTTGGACTGTGTTTTTTGGGGGGATCAACCTATGAAGGATATTTAAAAAATATTCAGTCTCTTATCAAGGCCTGTAATAATGTCTCAGATTTTGGTGTGTCAAATAAATGCACTAACGTTGGAACAGTGTCAAGGAAATGCACAAGCCTCTATCCTTATAACAGTTATAAATAGCAGAAGGTGCTATGTGCTAGGAAAGCCAATTTTTGTCTTTACTAACCAAGCACCCACTACCATGCTTGAAAAGATTATTTCTTGGGTTGCAGTACCAAGCAAAGGCAAACCTCTCAGCAGTCAGGAAAACACTATGCTTCTATTTTGTGGAATGTCAGACTAGACTGAGAGCCTCTTCTGGTTTAAATATGTGTGACTTTGATCTGTGCATTAACCTTACAACTTTTATTTCAAAAGCCTGATTTGAGTCCAGAGTTCTCTCCTAGTCTGGGGGGTAGCCTCTTTGCCAGAGGACGTTCTGTATCTAGATTTGCTTCTCAGGGGAAGTGGATGTTGGATGTGGGTCACACTGCTGGGTATATTTCACCAAAACATAGTTTGTGGAAGATCAGTCAGTAATCTGCTTCAACATATTGTATTCTCTTGTCTGGTTGCCATGCAGACATGAGCTCAAATATCCCACTCTTTTGCTTGTCACAGTCTGCTTAAATGAGGAAATGCTGTGTTGGGTTTGGCTTTTTGATCACTGCAGATGTGTGACTTTAAAGCAATTATTTTTGGTTAGATTCACTCTAGTTCTGCAGTTCTGCTGATGCTTTAGAGTATTGTGATTCCTCAGAATTCTGGTTGTCACCAACATCTCCATGATGAAGTTGAAGTGCTGTGGTTCTACAGTGCCCTTGCTACAGCTGCCTCCTTGTTGAGATCACAACTGGATTTTGGCATCCAAAGGGAATTAAATTCCAAGAAGAATCTAAGAGGCCAACAGAAGGCAAAGCTAGAGTGTTGAGGAACCAGCACTAACCGTAATGAAACTCAGGGGACTTGGAAATAGAGGGAAAAATTGTAAGCAGTGGTTCTTGAAGAAAACTTTGACAGGTTCTGTCTACTTTGGTAGAACCCATTTAGCATTCAACATTTTCTCTGTCCTTGACAAAAGTCTATCTTAATGGTGCTTAAGAAATAAAAATTGTTGATGCTTTTGGTTTTAACATTTTAGAGAACAAAGCACTTTTTAGGACTGCATCATGGACAATGAAACAAAAGCCATGCTCACATTTCTGTGCTTGGTAGTTGGTTTTGGGTTGTGTGATTTCTACTCTACTGTTTTTTAGGTATTTTTAAAATAAATGTATGAGAAGGTAAATTTGACAGCTTAGTTCATGCTTCAGTCTTTTTTTGCTCAAATTACAGGCATATCCATTTGGCTTCTAAGGCAAATTCCTAAATCTTGGAGAAATTCTTGGTATATTGGGTAGCATTTTAGGTTTTGCAAAGAGGTGCTCCACATCCCATCCCACTACCTTGCTGGATGAGACAGTGTTCTTGCCATTTCCACCTTGAAAATTAAACCCTCCCCTTTCAGTGCAGATTGTTTTATGTCACTTTAATTCATTTAATGTAGTTTTAAATAATTTATGGTTACTGAGCTATTAAACTAAAGTGATTACTTCAAATGACATTGCTTTGTGACAATGTTACAGAGGGAAGTGGATCAGTGGAGGAATCCGCACACTATTATCACTCCAATTTTAGTTGAACAATGCAATAATTATTTGAATTAAATGGTTTATTAGCCACAGAATACATCTTATTAAATCACAACAAGTAATCCAGGCTTGAGGACTGGAAGATGGGTTAAATTCCCAGGAGATAAGTCTGTTTCTTGTACCATACTGCCTTTGTGTGTGGAAGAAGCCAGTGCAAAGAACAGATTTCAGTTGTCTCTGAGAACAAATGCATTTCTTCTCCTTTACACTATTTTTAGAATGAGAGATATGATCAAATTTAAGCCTCTTTCCCAATTTAGGCTCTGCGTTTCCATTGACTCAATATTCTACAATGGAAGGTAAGTCAGAGCAAAATTCCTTTTAATGGGTTTTAATGAAATAAGTTATATTTATTCAGTAGTCTTGAAATAGTTCAAGCCCTTTCTGAGAGTTTAGTCATGACCAAACATTGGTCATTGGTCATGACCAGTCATGACCAGGAAACCAGAAATTAATTTAAAGAAGAGTCTTCCTAGCCTCAAGGGCATGAAATAAAGTGAAAAAAAAATAAAAAAAAATAGTGCTCCTGTGAAATATTTGGTAGGAAAATATGTTTGTTTGGGCTTGTTTGTTGGTGTTTTTTGTTTCTTTGTTTTTTAATGATGTTAGGCCAGATAAAAGAAACAAGTTTCCATTTCTTTATTTGGGGAAGTTTTAATTCCGTACCAGGAAAGTTCACTTTGATCAGCTGCCTGTTGAGGTTTTTTTTTTTTTCTTTTTTTAATTGAGTTTTACAACCTATTTGTCTATGGATTTGAGTATTTTCTGTTGTCAGTTCATTTGTTTATACCATCTTTATATAATTTCAGGGTTTCTATTTTTTGTGTTATTGATTTGGATTTTCCTGTAGATCGGTTCTTGTGACAACCGATTTGAAAAGAACAGGCTAAGAAATTAAGGGAAAATTAATGTCACCCTTCAAAATCTGAGATACTCCCTACAAGAGGTGGGCTCTCTACAAAAGGTGGGTGAAATATAATCCTGCAGGACTTCAGGTCATCTGGTTTTCTTGACTCAGGTTAGTTTAAAGACTTTATATACAGAAAAGAACTTGGGCTGTTGTTGTGGTTGCTTACCTCCTTCTGGCAGTTGCAATGGTTTGCTGCCCTTATGATTCATAATGGTTTCCCATCTGCTGCTTGCTTCTGTTCAAGATGCTGTGCATTTTTAATCTCTGAATTATTAGGTCTGAGTTGGTTTGGGGACACACAACTCCTCAGAGTGTCTCCTAAAGACAGGATTGATTCTCCTTCTACCATTTCACTCAGATGGAAGTGTCTATTCAGAGAAAATAAGTGTCTACAGTGCATGGAAAGGGGTGCTATGGACAATGAAATTATTTTTGAGGAAGAAAATTTAGGTTTTCTTGTAAGAACTGACCCGCTGTGGTTCCATTTCTGTCTTCAAGAAGTGCATCTGCAGAGTGGGCAGCATTTCTTCTGCTGGCTAAGTTACCTTTAACACTTCCCTAAAATAATAAACTGGCATCTAAACTGCATCTTTTGGAAGGAGATGTGGTACCCAGGCAAAACAAAATGCTCATGTAATTTATCTTGCCCATTCTAGAAAATAGCTACAGGTCTTAAATCCTTTGTTTTTTGGAATGCTTGGTCTCAGTCATTTAAAGAATATCTAATTTACAATGAGAAGAAAATGTTCTGCCATTTTAAGTGTCTGAAATCCCATGAATTTTAAAGATCTATATTGAAAATATTAATTTACTTCTAATACAGAAGAATACCACTTGATCTGACACAGAAATGCAGTTTTTCCCTGTATAACTCCAGTCAGGTAACAATTAAGAAAATGATAGGTTATTCCTGAATCTGCTTCCTCCATTCAAGAATGAGGATTTGTGTATATTTGTTTACATACATACATACACAAACACAAAAATGCACATACTGTACTCATTCCCCAAAAACATAACTCCCAAGGAATCACAACAGCCCTTCCTGACTTTGCAGAAAATAACCGTAAATCATGGGCACGAGGCTTCAAAGTGCTCTCTTAGGTAAATGGCAGTGCAGAATATAATTTGGGGAAAAAAAGAAAAGCTACAAACCCAGCTCACTTCCTGAAATAGTTGATCTTGGAACCATAGGCCAGCTCAACTAAGAAATGACCTTATTAAATATTTCTGCCTAAAATCTGCTACTAGGTTTATTTGCTAGCTCTAGCTACAGCCCAAACACAAGTTTGTTGGGCTCATTCTCATCTCAGTTTCATGCTAATTTTTCCGAGACCGTAATTGATTTATTTGTGGAATCATTTGTGGTTATGTGATTTAGCCCAACCAGCATTGTGGTTTTCTTCTGTGAGAGCCAACAGATAACAAGAAAAAAAGAGCCTAAATATCTTACTCAGATAGTTCAGCATCTCAAGGCAGGATTGAGACAGGAGAAAAGGAAAGGAGGGGACAGATTTTCTACTTCCAGTGCTGTTTAACTTTATCTTTGTTTATCCAATACAAGTTTCAGCCTCCAGGGAGACTTAAGGGAGAGTCAGCAAGATTTTGGGGCTCTTGGAATTATCTGAACAACCTTTGTATTATTTAACATCTTTTTCTATGGATCAAGATAGGCATGCTTTGGGTGAATTCTGCCACTCTGAAAGCTTAAATTCATGCCTCATGTCAGAATATAGAAAACTTTTGAACATGTGCATGGTTTTGGTGAGTTTTGTTGGTTTGGTTTTTTTTAATATTGTCACAGGGTAAAAGAATTTTCATAGTCAAGTCATGCCTAAAGTGGGAATGTGTCCCTAATCAATGCCTTATTTGTATAGGAAAATAGATGTTCAGCAAAAAGCATGGAAATATATTAAGGGTGTTTTTCTATTACAAAAAAGAGGTCTTAATTTATTGCTGCAACCATCCAATGTGAACACTTCCCTGCAAGTTTCTTTCTGTTTTCAAAACCTTTTCATGATCTTTCTGAGAATAATAATAAATCACACTTGACAAGCCACTTAAGAACTTACCCTAAAACATTATTAGTTTATTAGATGGCTGCCTGTATTTAAAAACTAACAAAGAACAAGAAGAATCCCTTTTGAAACTTCCAACTTGGGTGATTTGAAACAGATCTACAGATCACTGTAAGTCAATTGATCTCAGTGAAGCAAACATCATTCTTTCATTCATCACGTTTTGTGCCAACATATTTCCTAACTCATGGAATTCTGCAGATTCTAAATGATGGCTGTATCTTCTCCTGTCTGTAATTTGAAGGAGATGAAGAGCCTGTTTGATCCTTGGAAAAGACATCATGGGCATGCTGCACGGTGATAACAAGCACCCTTTTAAAAACAGCTTCATTATGCTCCCTTCAGATATTGGCAAGGGCTGGGGGTGACAGAGTGGGTGAGATGGATCATTGAGCTGATCAGATATGGCAATCCCTGTGTCTTCTGTGTTCCTGAGGATGACAAGATTTTAAGCAAGCGTAAACATTTCACAGCTGCCTGGTAGAAATCGCTTTTATTGCTTTTATTGGTTAAGGGGTTAGGGAAGAAAGCACATTTCCCAGAGGTTGTGGGAAAAAGTCTGTAACGTGGATGCATAAGATGATGATGGATTTATATTTAAGTAACAGTTCATAGCAGACAGCTCACTGAGGAGCTGTTTTTATTACTTTGCAAAAATATACAATTATATGTGTTTGCTTCTGGATTTCACAAGGGTTGCCATTTTAGAGGGTAACAAGCTGTTTAGGATTTTTACCCCAGGAATATAAAAATGTTTTCTGTTTATTCCTACTTTAAGATGTGGAACCTCAAAATGGCAGAGGCAGGTGCAATATCTTATACGTACATGTAAATATTAAAAATAAAAATGCTCATGATTTTAGATTTTTTTAGCATATTCGAGCCAACAATGTTTAATTAGAAGAATTACTGTAAGAGGGTGTTTTCCTTTGGTATTCTGAAAAAAATATAGTTAAAGGGTAAATTAAATTGTGGATCTAATAAGGAGAGAAGTGCCTAAAAACCATTGAACATCAGGGGAAATAAGGTGCTTAACTCCATTAGACCCTTCCATAAATCTGCACAGTCACCTGTAATCATCTTAAAAGCTTAAATATTCCTGGCAAATTTGGCTTTCAGACTGCAGCTCAGAAAAACACCCCAATTGTGGGTAGCTCCCTAGCACATAATTAAAGCTCTTCAGGACATTGATTTGCTTCATCATCATGTGTGTTCGCCTTTCCCAGCCTTAAAAAGAACCTGTGACAGTGATTTTTGGTCAGAAAGTCTTTTATTTCATGTCGGAAAGCTTTGTGAGCCTCAGTGAGCTAGTGCTAATGAAACTTGCATAAGGAAACACAGAGATGGTTTGATTTTTTCCCTCTAATGCTGTTTTGGAACATCCTTACAAAACTCATTGCTTTAGCTGTGATCTCTTTTCCCCAGAAAGAAGCTTGCTTTGAAATGAGAGGGCCGAAACAAGAATCTTTTGATGGATTAGGCTATAAATACAAGTGATAGGAAGACTTTAAGCAAAAAAGCCTGTTAACTACCCTTTAAATCCAATCTTGGCACTTGTGGGGTCAGAAATTCAGAGACAAGAGTGTTCAGAGCTGGAGGGGACACAGAAACAAAATAACTGTGACAGTGCCCTGGTGTGGGAAGTGAGGAGCCCACTGGCACCCGGGCTGGCTGAGCCCTAGAGAGGGGAGCATCCCTCTGCCAGCTCCTGGAAAGAGCCACATGCACCACCAAGGGCCTCCCTGATGACTTCTACTGAAAAGCCGCAATGTCATCCAAAAAGCAGATTTTTTTAGATATGCTTCGATTTGAATTTCCCAATGTCTGCATTTTCTAAAGAAGTCTGAAAGAAAAGCACACGACCTCCTGGGCTTTCCAATGATGTTCACATCCCTTGGGCTGTGTGAAGGGCTTGATTGGGGTCATATGGTGTACTCACAAACATGGTATGTTCATTCAGCATTGTGCATGCATTTGAAGTCAATTTGTGTGTATGCCTGTGTGTATAAATACATGTAAAGACATCTCAAATTTTATAATTATATTTATAGAAAATTAGACCACTCTATTTTCTCATTTTGACATACTGCCCTGAGGTACCTCTGTTGTGACATGGTGTTAACCTTGATGTCACTATTGATTTTCATCTTTTGCATTCTGTCTGCATTCCAGTTAAACTGGAAGGAAGCACTCAGTTTGTGGTACCATGTAGCCTAGACTTTTGTGAAATGACATTTTATATGTGCAGTTTTATCTTCAAATTTCCTGGAAGTTGTCTCAACTTCTGCATTTCACTGTTGTCACCGCTTATGTTAAATAAAATGCACTGAGTATGTCTGTCTGATCACATGTTAAAGTTTTGTAGAGGATGTTGTTTCTCTGACCATTGAAACATTTCAGTATTTCCTGTCACTTATTTTCAGCTGGCCTCTATGGGTGTGTAATAAACAGAAAGAAAAAAAAATCCAAAATTAAAGTCCAATATCTTGTGCTTTTTTAATGCTTCCAAAGGAGCAATGATAAAAGGAAGGTTTTCTTATGACCTGGTTTTGACAGGTGGCAGCATCTCACCTGCACACTCTTTGTGATTCCTGTCTGGCATGAAGTGGTAAATGACAGTCTATAAATAAGTGTTAATCTAGTTTTAATAGGTTGTTTGTTTTCCATTTCACTAAAGGTTTCCTGTGTGCTGATGGTTGCCTGATAAGAAGAGTTTGGGGCAGTGGCCCTGGTGGAGCTCTGGATATATCACATAGATGCCCTCAGGTATTTCCTGTGAGGCTGAGGAAGGGGAACTGATGCTCCCCAAACTGCAGAGAGCTCCTGGGACCATAGGCTGTTGTACCCTTGGTGGCCTTGAGCACAGATTTACCTTGGCAGAAGTCCTTTGCCTTCTTTCCAGGAGCAGCCTGAGCTTTCCTAGGTCCAACACACCTTTGGCAGAAGAGAACACATGCTGTCCTGAGGTGATTCCATGTCACATGGTGCCTTTGCTTTGCTCAGCAGCAGCTGAAAGCTCCAGACTCCATTATTTCAACTGTTTCTGCAAAACTTTGCCTGCAATGCAAGTAATAATGTATGAACTGCGTGTGAATCCATAATGCCTAATTGAGATGTTACTTGAATGAGTTCCCACATCTCTTCATTCCATTTTAATTAAAAT